>JAPPVO010000059.1:10813969-11215164 GCA_030407325.1 Camellia japonica
TGGTTTTTGGTCATCATAGCTCGAGAAAGTGCAAGAAAGTGTATCTCCGACGCTTCAACCGGCCTCCGTTTTGACCTCGGACCGTGTCTTCTGTGCGTGGCACTCAAATTCATGCAATGTTGTATCCTTTTGTATCCTTTTGCCTTTTACAAAAACTCAAAAGTTCCCGCGTGCGTTGCATGCATTTATCACGTTGTCTGGTGCGTTGGTCGCGCCGTCATGCACATCCCTCACGCATTGTCATGCATTTTATTACAAGCGTTGTCATGCGTTGTCATGCCACCTCAATACATACGTCGCCTCGCACATCATTCGTATTGTCGTTGTCTCGCACATCATTTGTGTTGTCGTGCATCTCCTTGTTTCGCATTATCATGCATTTCAAAAAAAAAAAACAACAAAAAAAAAAAACGTGCGTTGTCGCGCACTCGAGTTCATTTGCATTGTTTTACATTCCGTGTGGCATATGTGTCACACTTACATCATTTTGCATCCTTTGAGGCACGCGTACCTCATTGGCATCATTTTGCATCCTTTGAGGCACGCGTACCTTATTGGCAGCATCTTGCATCCTTTGAGGCACGCGTACCTCATTGGCATCATTTTGCATCCTTTGAGGCACGCGTACCTCATTGGCAGCATCTTGCATCCTTTGAGGCACACGTACCTCATTGGCAGCATCTTGCATCCTTTGAGGCACGCGTACCTCATTGGCATCATCTTGCATCCTTTGAGGCACGCGTACCTCATTGGCATCATCTTGCATCCTTTGAGGCACGCGTACCTCATTGGCATCATCTTGCATCCTTTGAGGCACGCGTACCTCATTGGCAGCATCTTGCATTCCTTTGAGGCACGCGTACCTCATTGGCAACATTTTGCATCCTTTGAGGCACGCGTACCTCATTGGCAGCATTTTGCATCCTTTGAGGCACGCGTACCTCATTGGCATCATTTTGCATTTCGTGTGGCATGTGTGTCACACTTACATCATTTTGCATTCTTATGAGGCATGAGTGTCTCATTTGTTTCATTTGTTTCATTTGCATCATTTTCCATTCCGTGTGGCATGCGTGTCACACTTGCATCGTTTATCATTTGCATTGGCACGTGTGCCTCCTCATTTGCATCGGCACGTGTGCCTCCTCATTTCCATTGGCACGTGTGCCTCATTTCCATTGGCACGTGTGCCTCTTCATTTTCATTGGCACGTGTGCCTCTTCATTTTCATTGGCACGTGTGCCTCATTTCCATTGGCACGTGTGCCTCATTTCCATTGGCACGTGTGCCTCCTCATTTCCATTGGCACGTGTGCCTCCTCATTTCCATTGGCACATGTGCCTCCTCATTTCCATAGGCACGTGTGCCTCATTTCCATCGGCACGTGTGCCTCCTCATTTCCATTGGCACGTGTGCCTCATTTCCATTGGCACGTGTGCCTCCTCATTTCCATTGGCACGTGTGCCTCCTCATTTGCATTGGCACGTGTGCCTCCTCATTTCCATAGGCACGTGTGCCTCATTTCCATCGGCACGTGTGCCTCCTCATTTCCATTGGCACGTGTGCCTTATCTGCATTGGCACGTGTGCCTCATCCTCATTTTCATTGGCACGTGTGCCTCATTTGCATCGGCATGTGTGCCTCATGTCCATTGGCATGCGTGTCACATTTTCGTTGGCATGCGTGTCGTCATTTGCATTAGCATGCGTGCCTCATTTGCATTGTCTTACATTCCAGCAT
Source organism: Camellia japonica (assembly GCA_030407325.1). Taxonomy (NCBI): domain Eukaryota; kingdom Viridiplantae; phylum Streptophyta; class Magnoliopsida; order Ericales; family Theaceae; genus Camellia; species Camellia japonica. The sequence continues at coordinate 10,815,710 of JAPPVO010000059.1, forward strand.
CATGGGAAATTTGTTTTACCATGTTCAATTTCAAGTTCCTTTTTATATACATTGCGTGCATGCGTGCATTGCTTTACTTATATGTGTTCAAGTTTCTTTTTATACACATTGCGTGCATGCGTGCATTGCTTTACTTATATGTGTTCAAGTTCCTTTTTATACACATTGCGTGCATTCGTGCATTGCTTTACTTATATGTGTTCAAGTTCCTTTTTATACACATTGCGTGCATGCGTGCATTGCTTTACTTATATGTGTTCAAGTTCCTTTTTATACACATTGCGTGCATGTGTGCATTGCTTTACTCACATGTGTTCAAGTTCCCTTTCCATACACATTGCTTGCATACGTGCATTGCTTTACTCACATGTGTTCAATCCTACTATCTTGCCATACACATGGCACGCGTTATCACGCACTTTCGACTGCATTGTCATGCATATTGTTAATGACATTGTACCTGTTAAGTTTGCTTTCTTTGCAGGCACGATATTGTATGTACGGTTCATTTGAGGCCGGTGCAACCGGACGAGCCGGACAGGTATTGTATCCTCCGCGTGAGACGTTTTGAGAATTGCATAATTCTCTTACAGCCTTTCTGCATTGCAGTGTAGTCTGGAGTATGCTAGCTTATAACTGTCGCATGCGTGCTTCATTACAGCTTTCTTTGCATGATCATAAGTTATGCTCGGCTTCTTGCATTTTTAGTTGCATTTCGCCCCTGCCTCCGGGCGCATATCTTGTTTGGCTTGCATGTTTGTCCAAGTCTTCGGCCTTGCAAAAACGGGTCGTCTCTGGGCTTTGACATTCACTCCCGTCATTGTTATGACTTTCGAGTTCTGTCACAGAGGGGCAACTGTAGACACCCCATTTTTTACCGTCCTCAAGACTTGGACGTCACGTTTGAACGCCCGCGATTATCCATGTTTGTGTTCGTTTGGAGTTCCGGAGTCCTCGGCTACGCGCCCTACCTCAGGATCTCCGAACTCGACCGTTTTTGTGTCTGGTTTTGCACCAAACACTTGTGTTTTGCCTTGGAGGGGCAGGGAATGCCTTATGAGGCATCCCCACACACCACCGGCACTAGCTAGAGGCCACCGGCTGGTTTTTGTTGCCATCGGCAATGTATGTTGCCGGTCGGCACTCTTTGTTGCCGGTCGGTAGTCAATTTTGTCAAAATGACATTTTTGGTCGGCCGACTACTGTTCAGCTGCTTTTGGAGATATTTTGAAACAGCTGTCTTGCATTGGATTCCCCTCCATACACGTGTATGGAGGGATGGCCCTCTTGTTAGCTTACTTTGTAAGCTTTACAAGATTGGCTCCTCTATAAGAGGAGCCCTCCTCTCCCTTGTTCTGGGGTTAGAAAAATTGGAGAAGAGAGTTAGAGAGCTCTGGTTTTAGGGTTTAAGATAGTGTATCTAACCTATATCTATATCTCTCCCTCTCTTGCCTTTGTGTGTGTTTTAGGCTTAGTTTTGTGCACAAACACCTACCATCACACCATCCTCTTGGAACTGAGGGTTTGGGGCTTGTTTTTGGAGCTTTGAAGCTGGTTTGGAGCTCAAGAAGGCTGTTGGAGCATCCTTTGTGAAGGTGGTCTACAAGGGTGAGAAACTTCCCTTTTATTTCCCATTTTTGCATCCTATTTTTGTCTATCTTAGAACAGTTTTTGTGCTTAGTGTTTAATACAAAAAAGTTCTGTTTTTAGGCCCTCTTGATAGTTTATTAAGAGTGTTTTGTGCTTTGGGGAAGTTTGACCCCTCTTAGGCCTTGTAAGGCCCTTGTTTTGTGCCTTTTTGTGCAAGTTTCGAGACTTTGGTGTTTGGGCCTCTTCACCACTGAAATCTTAAGGGATTTCAGTGGTGGAGATGGTGCCTTGAAGTCTCCAAAAGGGGAGGGCCACCCCCTCTCCTTGTTGTCCTTGAAAGGGACCATTTTTGGCCTCTTGAGGGAGCCTATGTTAGAGTGTGTGTTGATCATGTCTAGGCTGCATTTCATGCTTATTATGCCATAATATAATCATGTCGTGTATTGGTTTTGGTACACCATGCATGCTTAGCATACCTACCATGTAATGCCTTGTAATTGCCTTAATATGCCTTAGGTTGTTAGCCTTTGTTCGAGCATGTTTTAGGCTTAGCCTTGTGAATGTTTTGTGCTTATTTTGCCATGCTTTAGGTCTGTCCATAGTTGTTTGGATCGATTTTGGCATGCTTAGTATAGCTCCTTTGTATTTGTGGCTTGTCGGGCTTGTATGCCTCAAGTATGTGAATGTGTAGCATGTGTTGATTGCATCATTTTGGTGGTTTGGAACCATCCAACATGTAATTTCAGTCCCTTTGGCATGCTCATACGCTTGCCTTAGTTGCCTCTTTGTCGCTTTGAGAGCATGTGTTGTATGCCCCATGTTTTGACCATTGTGCATGCCTTTGAATTTGAGCCACTTAGATGCCATCTAAGTAGTCCTTTGGCCTTGTTTTAACATGCTAAAAATTTGTTTTTAGTTGTTTAATGCATGCCATGTTTGATTATGCTAAATGTGCTTCAAGGCTTCATGACTTGCCTCAAGTACTTGGACCATGCTTGCATGCTTACACTTGTCTCATTTGGGTTGGTTTGGCACCACATTTTGACATGATTTTAAAGCTTTTCATTCCATGCCAATTGTCCATGTTTAGCCTCTTTCAAGTGTGTTTGAGAGTCGCTTGTTTAATGCTTAGGTTTGTGCCTTAACATGTGCATGCGTGTGTGTGTGCTTGGCCTTCATTTTTGGGCACTTTGGCTACTGATTTTGGCCTAGTTGGAGTTGCCTAAGTCATGTTTAAGTCCACCCCCTTGCTTGGTTTACATGCTTGCCTTGTATGTGTGTTTGCATACTAGCATTCTTGTTTGCATCCCATGTTGCATACTAGTTGACATGCTTAGGATTGCACACATAGACATGCATGCCTTGTCCCTTGATTTGGTGATGGGAATTGGGCCCCTTTATTTGTTTGGTTTGCATTCCATTTGAAATTGAAGTGCACACTTGATTCTTTAGGCCATCATGCATGGAAATGCGTGATTGGTGGCCCGAGAATCGAGGCACATCCTCCCTTGAGTCGCAAACATGATAGGGGGCATGATTGGTGCATACATAGCTTGAATAGCATTGCCATGCAAGATTCTGTCCTCTGCTGCTGTGAGTTGCAGGTTCTGCAGGCATTATTTGCCGACCGGCAACATATTGTGCCGGCCGGCAGTAAATCAACAGCCGATGGATGAATTTTGTGCCGGTGACCACATTTCATTGCCGGTGGTAATTCTATTCAGCCGGTGGTATTCTCCAGTGTCCGGAGAGGCATTCCTGAGACTTTGGCAGTTTTCAGAGGAGCAAAGCAGGGAAAACAGAGGCAAACTATGCATGGCAGTGCGATTCCGAGCAAGTCCCGAGCATGTACTGCATCTGGCCCGCTTCCCGAGGGCTTCACTGTTTTAATTAGATTAATTTGTTTAGTTAATTTAATTGATCTGTAATAATTAATTAGCTTGCGTAGTTAATTAATTTGTATATTCTTTTGGTCCCTCCGGCGAGGGCAAATCTGTAAGTGTGTGTGTGTGGTGTGTGTATGTCTTCCAACCCCACGTCTTTCTTCCCTTTTATTTACCTGCTTATGATGGTAGATTAGGGCATATTTAAAATTAGCATACCTTATGCAATGCATGCGTGCATCCATGCATTTGTTTACATGCACCGGGCTCGGTACATCATACAAACTGCATTGTATTTCAATTTCCAAATTGAATACGTGATAATTGTAGCATTTCACATGCCATTTTAGGGTTAGCCGAGCCTACTCTAAACTGCATCTCTGTATGTGTTGCATTAGCCATTTTAACATGAACTACGGCATGCATGTTTGCTAACTAGTTTATTGTTTTGGCACGGAGTACAATGTAAGTTTTTTTACGCTTTAGCATCTCGCATGCGTGTGAATTTTAACATGACAGTAGGCTTACCATGTGGTTAAATGCTTATATGAGATAAACTGTTTGAATGCCTATGGGTGGAGGTTGGATTGCTTGAGTTGGAAAAACTCGTTGAAATCCGTGTGTTTAGCCTACTTGCGAGTAGCAAATTCCGAAACGCTTTCAAAACGAACAGATATGCAATGCTTATTTCCAAATTAGGCAATCTAGTCTATACTTGTTTGCTGTGCGCATAACATAGTAATTCTAGGCTAATAACCGGAATAAGAACACATAACGTTTCAAAAATCGGATATCACGGTTAGTAGAGGCCGGTCTTCGGACCGGGCGAAAGGGGGTGCTCATAGCTGACCTTCCCCGATCGTACCCAAGCTCCCGAGCCAAGACATTTGGTGATGATGGACACGTGGCCTTCGGCACCGAGTCAGGGTTTCCTAAATTTCCCATTTTGAAAAATATTTAGGTGGCGACTCTGTATCTGGCAAAGCAGTCCATGTTTGGCACTTCTTTTCAAATTTGTTTTTTTTTCTTAAAACGATTTGCCAGAGTTGGACTCTTTGGTTCAAGATTAAGAACCGTGACATTTGAGTCCTTTGAACTGTAGTGACCCAGAATATGAACGGAACGAGACTTAACCCTCCCGGGGCGTTCGGGGACGTCTACACAAACCTTTCATCTCTATTGACCTCTCATTTCCCTTACCCTCTTTCTCAACTTCGTCTTTTGAAAACTCCTGTCAATGGCTTCTTTCTCCTTGAAGATACCAGTCATGGAACGTGTGAGTCGATCTGTAGCCTTAAAAAGGATCATTGCTGAAGAGTGTGAGAAATACGACGCTGGTGAGAAAAGTTCTATCGATGGGCGCATTTTCATTCCCCGTCGCCATGAACAACAAGAATATGTGCTTGGGCCTATTTTTAAAGAGGTCCCTATTGAGCTTCTAGCTCTGTATCTGCGTCTAAAGGATCACTACCTCCTTTATGAAGGCGGTCTTGATTGGGGAAGCTGGAGGATGAACCGATCCCATCATTGCTGGCCCACAGTAAGGCTAGAATGGGAGGAATGGTATGATCAAGTCGTCCCTGCTAGGACCCTGGATCTTCAGGAGCTTTGCCTCTTCGACGCCCTTCAATTGTCCAGATTCACTATTTTAGAGGACCCATTTTAATACCTGCTGCTCTTTGTTTTTGAAATTCTGCTTTTAATTTCTTCCAATTTAGATGTGGGATGATGGCTCCTAATTTCTTCCAATTTAGATGTGGGATGATGGCTCCTACTATCCTTGACATCTGCCATCTATTAGGATTATCCCCTATTGGTACCCCCATCAGTCCAGACTATCCTAACCTCAAAACCCCTTTTTCTCTACCCTTTCTGAACTCATCCTATAGTGACTTTGTCAAGGTTGAGAACAAAAGAGAAGGACCTGTGACTGATAGGAAATTTCTCTTTTTTTATTGTATTGGCTTTGCAAATTCCTCTTATGTACTTCTTCTTAGAGGATCATGCCTGAGTTTGCTCCTCTTGCCAAAGCCTTTGTTTTACAAAGAAATGTGGCTTTAGCTCCATATGTTTTGGGTCATGTCTATAGAGCTTGTTTCCTCTTTTGTGAAAAACCCATGGATGCCAATCAAGGAGGCCCATTTTGGATACTCCAACTCTGGCTTTTTGCATACTTCACTGATTTGCAGTCTAAATGTTTAAAGTTCTTGGTGCCAAATCCTACCACTTATGGTATGAAGTTAGCCAATGTTTCATTTTATCCTTCTAACTTCGCCTTCTACTTTTTTTTCTTTCACCAACTCCTAGCTTCCCCTTCTTCTCACACCTTCTACCCCTTCGAAGCTACCAATATTGGCCCAGCCTGGTTAAGGACCTTTTTGAGTGATAGGTCTTGCTCTATGCCTCAGCACAAAAACATGTGAGCTTCTATTTTGATCCCAAGGGAACTATTCATTGGTACTATGAACCCCAGAGCTTATAAGTGCATCTCTGAGCCCTATTGCCCTGCCCAATTTGCTAGGCAATTTGGACTCTCACAGGGATCCCTATCCCTCTCTGCAGTCAGTCCAATTTAAACCTTGCCAGCAGAGATTTGAAGGTTCAAAGATCTAGGTTAAAAGAAGCAACTTCCAAATTTATCAAAGATATAATTGATTTTGAGTACCTACCCTTCATACCTCAAAGCAATACACTGAAAAGGTACCAGAACTGGTGGATAGCCAATATGGAGGTGCACTTGGCCATTTCTCCTCAAGATCTATTAATGGTACTAGACGTGCCTCAAACTAAGTCTAAAAGGACTAGAGTTGTTACTTCCTCCACTGCTCATGCTACCCCAGTTCCTACCCCTACTACTACAAAGTCTGCTTCTGCTGCCTCACCTCTTCCTAGAGTTACTCGAGCTACTTCAAAGAAAAGTATGCACTACTACTTCTTTTCTTTTCTCCTTTTTATGATACTTTTGCCTTTTACTTATAGTTCCTTGTTTAGTGCAGGTGACGTAGGCGCCTCACAAAGAGACTCTCCTCAAAGAGCTCAAGCTTTAAATCTCCTTAAGAGCAAGCAGAAGCAACAAAGGAAAAGAATGCTCTTGCTTGATCCTGAAGAAAAGGTACCTGAGGCTCATATGGAGGAAGAGGAAGCAGAAAAAGAGCAAAAGACACCATTAAAAAGAAAGAAGAAAATGACAGTCTCTCTCTCTCTGATTTCACTGGGGACCCTATTCACGAAGCATCTATTAAAGCAGTGGAAGCAGAACACTCTAAAGAAATCATTGTGTTCTAAGGACTGAGAAGAGGAGATAACAACAAATGCTTAGGGATGAAGCTGCTACTGCTAATGCACTCCAAAGAGAAACTACAAAGAAACAACAAACTACTGAACATTATACCCTTCGCACCTCTCCAACCATTGCTACCACTTCTGATTTGTGTCACTAATTTCCTTTCTCAAGTTCTTAATACCGAAACTTAGCATTGCTTCGTATTTCTTCTTTTGCATCAACAACTACTCTGCCTTCTCCTTCAATAAGGACTTCTTCAGTTTTATCTGAAGTTGAAAGACTATCAGAAGCAATGCCTCGAAGTGTAGAGCCCATTCAGGCAATACTCCCACTCCCTGGTTCTACACTTTTCATACCCTTTTTGAGGCAAAGCATTCATGTATCCTTGTCCTTTGGCTTAACTCCGTACCTTCCTCTTCTATCCTTTAACTCAGCCCAATTTATTCTCCCTTCAATCCTTGCTGCTTATTCCCCTCCTGAGGAAATCCTAGTTATTACTTCATCTCCAGTAATAGCTGATTCTCTCAAAGAAGACACTGGTAGCGCACCAGTTCCTTGTCCATTATCCTTATCCAGCTCCAGTCCCTCTTCTCTTGACCTACTGGTAGCCAGGACTATGGAAACTGCTAGGGATACTTCATCCTCCTTTCCCATCCTTATGCAGCCATCTCCTCCTTCTACTAGAGCCCTTTCTACACCAACCATGTCAATGGAAGAGGTGGGCATTTTCGAAGCTAGACTAGCTAGCCTTTTTGACATGCCTTCTACCATTCCAACAGCCAGCAATGAAACTGAGCCATTGGTTCTGGCTGATTCTCTCTTGGAAATTTTTGAGAGCTCTTCCACCATCAGTAGGGCTTCCTCACCTTCACTGGATTTGGGTAGCTGTTTGGAGTTGCTGACATTGTTCTCAAGGATCCCCTTCGGAAGCCTTGCAAAGACCTATTATCAAGAATGGTTTCCTCCAGTGCTGCAAGGTTATTGAGCAATCCAGCATGGCTATTTCAAGTCATTTATCTCAGGCAACAGCTACCATTGACTTTTATATCAACATCTGTCATGTTGCCAAAGCTGCAGAGGATAAATTGTTGCAAGACTAGCAATTTGTTTCCCAGATACATGTTGAAGTGTCTGAATCGAAAGAACAACATTCCTCTGTCTCCTAATTTCGAGCCCAGCTTTTGGAGAAGAAAGCTCAACTAGAAGAAGAGTTATCAACAGTCAACCTGGCTTTGGATCGAACTGCCACCAAGCTGCAAATCACCAACCAAGGACTGGCTAATCGGAAGCAGGAGATGACTACAGCCATTCAGTTGTTCCCATCTCTTAAGAGTAGAGAGTCAATTGTAAAGGAACAACTGAAACATTGTATTGACTTTTGGGCCAATCTATGGCTGCATGTATTTAACTCCTTATGAAATGAATTCTTTATTTATTATTTGAGTGTTTTCATGCTTCTTTTGTTTAGCACTTACTATACTCCTTGTGTTTCCCACACAGTTGGATAATAAGGCTTCAAATATCTGCCATTAATTTTCTTAGGGTGTACATACCCATTCAAATTTCTCAAATGATATGCTCCCCAAGGTAAGACTCTATGAACTTGATATGGTCCTTCCCAATTAGGTGACCATTTGCCAAACTTATGGCTTTTAATCCCTATTGGGAGTATTGTCTTCCATACCAAATCACCTTCATCAAAGCTAATGTGCTTGACTTTCTTATTATAGTTTTTGACTGCTTTCTTCTTTTGGAAAAGAGCGCTATTTAAAGCCAAAATCTAGCTTCATCCACATTCTCTAATTCGAAGCACATACTCTGATGGTACTGCTCAGGAACAAACTGATCCTGGCATCTCACCCTCAAGGACTTGATGTTAATTTCTACAAGGTAACACTGCATCATGCCCATATACTAAAGCATAAGGAGTAACTCTGTACTTGATCTTAGAGAAGTCCTATAAGCCCATAATACATCCAACAGTAAGTTATGCCAATCCCTGGGATTGTTTTCCACAACTCTCTGTATTCCTTTTTTCAAAGATTTATTGGATGATTCTGCCTGACCATTTGCTTGTGCATAATAGGGGGTAGAATTAATAAGGCTAATTCCAAACTCTGCTACAAAAGACTTTACCATCTTCCCATCAAATACAGTTCCATTATCAACAGTTATGGTCTGTGGGATGCCAAATCTGTGAATCAAATCTTTAATGAATCCAATAACTTCAGTTTGGTCTACAGCCTTATATGGTTTAGCTTCGACCCACTTAGTGAAGTAGTCTGTGGCCACTAAGATGAAACAATGATGCTTCGAAGAGGGTGGATGTATTTTTCCTTCATACCATAGCCCATCCTCTAAACGGCCAAGGCTTCACAACTGCATGCAAATCAGTTATTGGTACATGTCTTATCGTGCCATGCTTTTGGCATGCCTGGCAATCTCTAGCATACTCTATACAATCTTTAAGGATGGTTGGCCAATAGTAGGAATGTCTTCGAAGTAGCCATCTCATCTTCACACAGCTGATGAGCACCACAGATGCCTTCATGAACCTCAGCCATGGCTGTCAATGCCTCATTTGGCCCTAAACATTCCTAATAATAAACCATCTGCTCCCTTTTGTAAAGAGCATTACCATACACTATGTATTGCATATATTGTAATTTGATTTTTCTGCTGGCTTTCAAAGATGAGCCAGTTAGATACCGCATTATTGGATACCTCCAATCTTGTTCTTGTAAGTCATTATGATTGACTTCTAACACCACATTCCTTTTAGTTAAGGGTGGTATTACTTTTTGATATGTTGTTTGGCTTATGTTCATTTGAGTGTTATCCCTTCTCCTGAAATTCGAAACTTTCTGAGCCACATCATTGGCTTTGTTATTCATGAATCTTGGGACATAAGTCACATTTGCTATCTGGAATTGAGAAAGCAAATGTAATGCAACAACATAGTATGGCAACATGCTTGCACTTTGACATTTGAAAATTCCTTTCACTTGGTTAACCACCAATTGAGAATCCCCAAATATATCAACTGCATGAGCTTGTAATCCAATAAGTATTTCCAGTCCCATTATTAAAGCTTCATATTCAGCTTGATTATTGGAACAAGTAATTTCATCAACTCTGAAACCATGTGTGGTTTCTACCCCCTGTGGTGACTTAATCACCACACCAATTCCAGTTAGACCATTGGCTTTTGATCCATCAAACCACATTTGCCATGGCTCAATATTAACCATACCAAGATCCATTATCTCTTGGCTTTCTGTCTGACATGGATGATCTGCCAAGAAATTAGCTAAAACTTGTCATTTTACTGCTTTTTGGGGGACATATTCTAGATGAAATTCTGATAAAGCTAGTATCCATTTGCCAATTTTTCCTCTCAACATAGGTCTAGACAACATATACTTAACCAAATCTGTGGTTGCAATTACCAAGACAGTTGTAGGCAAAAGATAGTATCTTAGTTTCATTGCAGCAAAATACAATGCAAGGCACAGCTTTTCTACAGCTGAATATTTACATTCACAAGAATTTAAGAACCTACTAAGGTAATAAACTGCTTGCTCTTTGCCTTCTTCATTGTTCTGGGCTAAGAAAACTCCCAGTGAATCTTCTGCTGCAGCAATGTACAACTTCAAGGGCTTATCACTCTTTGGTGGCATCAGTACTGGAGGCTTGGCCAAGTAGGCTTTGATTCATTCGAAAGCAATTTGATGCTCTGCTGTCCACACAAACTCCTCTTTCTTAATAAGGAAGAAAATACTTTAGTTTTCCTGCAGTATTAGAAATAAATCTTCGAAGAAAATTAACCTGTCCAAGGAATTTTTGTACTTCTTTCTTACTTGATGGAGGCTTGGCTTCAATGATGGCTTTGGCTTTATTTTGATCAATCTGTATTCCCTTCTTGTGTACTACATAGCCCAAGAAGTTTCCAGCTGATACACCAAAAGCACATTTGAGAGGATTAAGCTTCAACTTGAACTTTCTCATTCTTTCGAAAGCTGCTTCCAAGTGAAACAAATGTTCCTCCATGGATTGGGACTTCACTACAATGTCATCAATGTAACACTCTAAATATCCTCCAATGAGATCATGAAAGATAGTGTTCATAGCCCTTTGATATGTAGCCCCAGCATTCTTTAGGCCAAATGGCATTTTAACCCATTCGAAGGTGCCAATGTTCCCAGGACATCTGAATGCTGTCTTATGGACATCCTCTTCTGCAATGCAGATTTGGTTATAACCAGAGTGCCCATCCATCATTGATAAAATCTTGTGCCTTGCTAAACTATCCACCAATAAATCTACTATGGGCATGGGGTATCCATCTTTTGGAGTTGCTAAATTCAGGTTTCTAAAATCGATGCATACCCTCATTTTACCATTCTTCTTAACTACAGGCACAATATTGGATAGCCATTCAACATATCTAGCTGTTCTAATAAAGCCTGCCTTAAGGAGCCTAAGAATTTCCTCCTTGACCTTCTGAATCACTTCAGGACTCATCCTTCTTGGTTTTTGCTTGTATGGCTTGAAATTAGGCTTCATAGGGAGCCTATGTTCCACTAATGACCTATCCAATCCTGGCAGTTCATTATAAGACCATGCAAAACAATTTTTATATCTCTTTAAGACCATCAACAACTGGTCCCTGTCAAGAGCACTTAACCAAGCACTGATGTAGGTGGGTTGCTGTGTAGAACCTTCCCCTAAATTAACCTCTTCCAAGGGGTCTTGTATCTGAGAACTCACTAATGCTTCTTTTTTGATTTCTTCTGTCTTTGAAGCAATTTCTTTGCTTTGTTCTGCTCCCATTTTCTCTGATTCAACATCTTTTCCCTCCTCCTCATAGAAAAAGTCTGTCCATAAGGCTTCTTCCTCCTGTATTTCCTGGACTTTTGTTTCGATGTCCAATGCACAGTATTTATCAAAGGTCAAAGGTTTGACCTGTTGTTGTTTATGCTTACAGCCAACTACCATGGCTTCCTTCTCTTGTTCCTGAACCTTTTGGACTATTGTTTTTAAGTCCAATGTTGTGAATTTGACTAAAGCCAAAGGTCTGGCTTCTTGGGTTTCATCTTCTTGCCTACAACCAGGCATCATTATCATCTTTGATGACGAATTCTTCATCAGCACTCTCCTATTCCAAGTGCTTCAGGTGTGCTACTTCCTCATCAGCCGTCACTTCGCTGAACCATCAAGTTTTCTCAATATACTGAGTGGTGTTACTCCTTAGTATACAACTTGGCCTCTGCAAAATCAGCATAAGCGACAAAGGGTTGAGGATCTGCATTGATCTCCTCTCTCTCTCCATTGCACAAGGCCATCATTATCTTTTGATGTAGAGAGGAAGACACACATTTGTTGGTGTGAATCCAATCCCTACCAAGTAGAACATTATACTTAGCATTGCTGTCAATAACAAAGAATGCCGTCATGCAATCTCTGGTTCCTACACTCAAGTTGATGGGCAAATGAGCCATCTGTTTATCTCCAGGAAAGCCAGCAATGGTTGTGCTGGTTGGGATTAATCTGGGGTTCCTTTTCCCTAGTTTCTTCAAAGAAGATTTCGGAAGCAGGTTCACAGCTGCTCCATTATCCACCAATACCCTATTCATCTGTATCTCATCAAGGGCTTGACATATTGTGTAATGGATGTTGTAGGATACTCAAAAGGATATGAGAGATTAATACTCAGCTCTTCCTCACTCTCATCCTCAATTTCCGTTGGTGTGGCCACTTCGGATTCATCTTGAACCATACTAACCTGTGAATCTTCACTAGAACCTAGAATAAGGTCAATCTCCTGACCTTCTTGGTTTCTCTTCAGCCTGGAACTCCTGTGGTAGTATGCACCATATTCACTGACACTGGAGGAAATGAGCCAAACTGAACCACTGGTTGTACTTGCTTCTTTTCCAGGCCAACTTGTTAGTTACTTCATAAGCATCTTCTATGCTGCATTCTGGCACTTCAGTATTAGTGACTTCCTTCGAATGGTCTGTTCCTGCTGGTTTTTTTACCACAAATGTCTGTTCAGCCATGAAGGCTTCAAACATCTCCTCATTAACCATCTCTTTCATTTGGCCTAGGTCAATTCTGCCTCTGTTTCACTATCGCTTTCCATCAAAGCCTTTTCAAGACCTGCTAAAATGGATCTTTCCTTGGCTTTCAGTTCTGAGTGAATTTTAGCCAACTGCTCTTTGCTGAAACTCCTTCTGTCCTGAGGAGTCGATTTTGGACTATGATCCAACTTTGGACTTTCTCTTTCCTCTGTCTAGCCTTTTGACTAGGCCAATGGAGAACTCTCCCCACTTTCTTTCAAATCCTTTTGGTACTGAGTGTACCTTTCTTGGATCTTCTTCCTTTGGGACCTAGAAATTACTAGGACCATATTTGGTTCCTTTGTCTTTGGATGCTTTAGTAAAACCCAATTATTTGGAGCCACCAAGGGAGGTTTAACCATCCTACCCTGGTCTCCAACAACACTTCTCTGGATAGGCATTTCCTTAGGCTTGTTCTGCATGACAAACTAATCTGGAACCCCAGGTACCCATGAACCCACTAGCTCAGTTGTTAAATTGTCTCTTTCTTCCTTTGAAGCCAGTTTCGAAGCTTCTTGTGGAGGCCACTGCTTGGCCCTGACTTCCTGTCTTGGGCCTAATTCAGGCCTTCCATGAGGGTGGCTACTTTCCATCTTGTGTGAGGCTAGTCTAGGAGGCCAATCTCTGGCTCTAATCCCATAACTTGAGCCCACTTCAGGTCTCCTCTGAGGATGATTTCCCTTCATCCTGTAATAGTTGGGTGGTCTGAACTCCTGTAGAGGTCTCTTGCCCTTGGAATGCACTCTAGTGGCTGTTCGTCCAACCAAGAATAGCTACTGTCTAGAACCAATTGGGTACAACCTTTTGTTGTAGGCACTGGTTGGTTTAGGGCGTCTCTGCACATCTTTGTAATACTACTTTCCATCAATTGGGAGCCCTTTCAACCATTTGTAACTTAACCTGCACCTGGGACACATCCTTTGCATGACAGCTACTTCTAAAGAGTCATCATTCAGTGCCTCCTCACTAGAGTCCTCCCTTTGGTCTACAAAGCCCTGCCCATTTGCTGGTGAATTTCTGGTATCTTTCTTAACAGTAGTCTGGCTGGCAACATGCATCTGCACATTAACCTCTTCCAATTCCTTCAGGGATAAGTTCTGGAAGTCTAGCACAATAACATTGGTTGTAACTTCTCCAATTTCTGGGAATGGATTAGTGTCAATCCCCATAGCTTTCTCTATTTTAACTGGGAATTTTAAACTCCCCTTTCGAATCTGTTCTTGGATCCTGTTCTGAAAAATAATATAGTTTTTAGTTGAGTAAGACCAAGAATTATGCCATTTACAATACATTTTTCCTTTAAGTTCTTCTGAAGAAAGAATTTTAACTCTTTTTGGTAACTTTAGGAAATTCGCTGCAAGCAAATGATCAAAAATGTTATTTGCCTTTGTTAAATTGAAAGAGTATTTCCTATGAAGGTCTTTCTTTTTAAATTGCTGATCTATTGTAATGTCTTTATGAATTAACGCCTCAGAGATCACAGGCTCTTTCCCTACGATCTCTGTTGCATCAATCTCATAATTAGGATCTCTATAATACGTCTTGTATGATGCATTACTTCGATTTTGTTCTTCCTCAAGTAATGATTCATATCTAGACACCTTATAGGTTAATTCCACTAAGTCTTGAAACTCAGTTGAGTTAAACTTCTTCCGAAGTCTAAACTCTAAACCATTTTGAGCCAATCTCACAAATTCAGGCTCTGGTAGAATGACCCTACACTTGTTTCGTGCTCTTTTGAATCTGGCAATAAATTGAATAGCCTTCTCATCAGGCCTTTGACTCAACCTTGCCAAGTCCGCCATAGAAACTTCTGGCTCCGTTTGGAAGAATTGGGCATGAAATACTTGCCCCATTTGTTGCCAAGTTTGGATAAAGCCAAGTGTAAGGTTAATATACTATACAAAAGCTACCCCAATTAGAGAATTTGGAAAAAGTCTTAACTTCATGTAATCATTATTGATAAATTCACCACATTGAGCAGCGAACCTAGCAATGTGTTCCACTGTTGACTGGTTTCCATTCCCATAAAAAAGAGCAAAGTCTGGTATTCTAAACCCTCTTGGGTATTCATGTACCCATTCTGGGTATGGTTTCCTATACATAGGAGTTTGAACCTCCCGAGCCATAGGTCCACACATTTCTCTAACAATATCAGCAATTTGGTCCCTAAGAACCATGTTTTATGCTTGTTGGACTACCACTGGAGGAACAAACACAAGATTTGGTGGAAAACTTTGTGCCTGAGGTCCTCTTGGTCCGTAGAGAGGTATATTTAGGAATGGTTGTCCCTGTAGTACTGGCTGCTGTTGAGGGTATGGTTGACCTCTCCGAGCCTGTCCTGCGAAAGGACCTGCAAAAGGTGTTGTAATAGGAGGAATAGATGTTGTTTCTCTTCCAGCCACAAGAAACCCTTCCAACCCCCCGGGTGCGAATTTGAACAAAGGATTAGTGAACCCCCTTGTGTCGGGTATGGCTTCGAACATGGGATTTGGAAACACTCTCATGCCATTTTCTTATATTGGCCCAGATCCACCAATTTGCATGGCTTCACTTTTAAGTAATGAGGCATTTTGACTTATCATAGGCCTCGAAAGAGGCTCATACCAAGACTGAGGTGATGGTCTTTCATAATTTTTTTTACTAGTTTGACCATTAGTATGTCCATTACTTTGCATAGGCTATTTATCTCTAGCCAATCTTTGTTGATGGACATTTGAAATTTCTTCCATGTGCCTTGTGTTAGTTGGTTGATAGGTATTCATTCGACCCATAAAGGATATTGCCTATCTTTCCATTGTGTTCATTAACTGATGTCCCATGGCATCTACTAGGCTTTATCCGACCCATAAAGGATATTGCCTATCTTTCCATTGTGTTCATTAATTGCTGTCCCATGGCATCTACTAGGCCTCTCCATGGATTCATTGGCTGAACAGATGGAACAATAGATGGTCCAATTCCATGGTCTCGTCCACTATTCTGGACACGTGGTGCATGTTCTGCATTACTGGTCTGTTTGACCATAGGTTCTGATGAGATAGGTGCTTCCATAGGATGTGTTATCACATTATCCTCTGGATCAGGTACCTTTACCTCTCCTGCCACACCTTCTTCTAGGCATTCATTTTCTACTTGTCTCCTATGTCTAGCCATTTCAATTAGTCCCACTGGGTGTGGCAAAAATATATGTTGGCTTTTTGGCTTTCGAAGGTTAGTATTGTAATTTTAAGCGTGCCAGCAAGAATCAATCAGTCCTTAAAGAAGATTAATTGCCAACCAATTATCAGATGATTATGTTTTAGTTCTTTTAGCCTCAATGAAGAGGACTTTTACCGGTGGCTTGTTTAGGAGAATTTAGTAAACAACAATCAAGAGAAGAATAATTGCAGCATTTCATTAAGTAAAAATGAAAAACTTACAATGATCTGACCCAGCCTCGCAGAGGTTTACAGCAACAAGCTATTTGAAACTACTCCTATGAATGAAGTGTAATACGGGAATTTGAAGTACAGAAATGTAAAGAATTGTAAAATTGGAAGGAAAATAAAGTAGATAAAACTGATTTTTTGATCTGAGTCTGGATTTTCCTTTCTGGGGCCTTCTCTGCTATTTATACTTCTCAACGATAACCGTCGAAATGGGCTCCTAATCGTTGAAATATCCCTCCATGATCGCTGATCATGCTTTCTCACAGTCAGCTCCACTATGCCATGTTTGCAGTTAGGATTCCCTCCTGATTTTGAATTTGAACCTTGTGAGTGACCATTAGGCCACATCACCTTATATCCCTCGATCATTCCAGTGTTACGCAGATCCATTATTACCAGTATGGGTTGACACGTGTCTGACTATGGTTGGCAATTTATATTACCTTTCCAAATTGCCTTTCTTATGCCACGTGTTGAATTGTGATTGGCTTATACAATTTATATAGCCAACAAAACAAAGCTTCATTGTTTGTAATCCGACTACCCAGAAATACACTCTTCTTTATCACCTTCCTAAATGTGAATTTCTAGATGGTTTCTTGGCTTTTGATCACTCAAAATCAGCCCACTACAAAGTTGTTTTGTATCACCCTCATGATGAATTTTCAATCTACTCTTCGCAGACTGCGTCTTGGAAACTGATTACTGCCAGTGAACCATTGGGTATAGGTGTTGAAGGGTTTTTTTGGAATAGAGCAATTCATTGGTTGAAAGACGATAATTGTGAATTTCACTTTAGATTTGATGTTGATGAAGAGAAGCTAATCAAAACCCCTATTCCTCCAAAGCCTATAATTGTTTCTATAAACGATATTAGTTATTATGGAGAATGTGGTGGTAATTTGATTGTTATTTAGATGCGTTCACGCTTTGATATGCGATTCAAAATCATCGAGATGGAAAGGGACACCTTTCATTGGGTTGTCAAGTACCGCAGCAATCTTAGACAAAATTTTTCTTTATTCCCTGGTATAGGTTTCGGAACCCAAGGATATAAATTGCATGCGATATGCGTTGTAAAGGAGGGAGATGATTTTGCACTGGTGTTAGCCACTGCTGGAAGGATTGTCTATTATAATCTCAAGTCCAAGACGAGGAAGGTGCTTCTCATTCATCATTTGTTTGTTGTTATCCTTATTCTAGTACTTTTCAATTCCTTGAAAGTTTATCCCCTATTTCAGAATGTCTTATATGTTGGAACAATTATGCCTTTCATAGACGTTTGTCACAATCATTTCTCTTGAATCAATTTCGAATTGTTTAAATAAAACTTAGTATGTTGGCGTAGTAAACAGAATCTCATTTTCCCTCAGCTTAAGTAATTGTTAGATTGTTTGTCTTTAATGCTAGTATCATTATATTGATGGTCACATTGTCTTTTATACTGGTCTTAGATGCATTGTTCTTCAATGGATGACAAATATTGATGTTTATGTCTTGTGTTTGTGTGTGAGAGGATGAACCTTGTTTTGAACTGTAATACATTAACTCAAGTATCATTCATTGGCTTAGTAAACCTCGCGTGCTTAATATTTTGATCATCTTGTGATGTGGTTGGATGGAATGGTTCTAAATGCTCTTCAATTGAATGGAAATGATATAATAAACAAAAAAGTATTGTTTGAGTTTGTAAGGATAAAGTTGGTATCATCACTAAGTTGCTGATGCTTGGAATCCTGTAAAGACATGTGTTGTCTTCTTATGTGGAGGTCTATGGTTTTATCTTCTGCTATTGTGTTCTTTTATTTTTCTATTTGTTTTTTATCTAAACATCATTAGAGGTCAATTGCAACACTGATAATTATGTATCATACTTCGAAGAAATTGCAAATTAATTATATAGAAATGTTTAAGAAATTTGGTTTGTCGTTCATTAAATAGTGAGTTGAAAGTAGTAAATGCCTTCAATATTTGAAGTGAGAACATCACTAGCACAGCAGAATGGGAAACCGATAATATGACTTAGGTTCTTCACCAAGATTTTTCTTGGTGTCTGTTATTAAAGCGAAATTCTTCATATGTGGTGGCTGCAACATGACAATTAAAAAATAAAATACAGGAGACAACACGTGGGTAACACAATTCTTATACAGTTCATATATTTATTATTTATGACGAACATGAATATATCATTCAAAGATAATAAAAAAAATGCAACATAATACTAATTCTTATAAATGTACATTGTTTTTGTTTTATCATTATATCCTAAGTTATTTTGTTTAAATTTATTATGTCCTTAGTGTGTGTCTAAACTATGGACACATACAGTGTTACCAGAAACACTAATACTCTAGCTAATTGCATTTTGGAACACATGTTCTAAAACATGATACAACTTCGTTCCAAAACAGTAAATTTAGTGATCCAAAACCATCCCAAAAGTGTTTCCAATACCTATCCTTAAATGTTTCGTTAGTAAGGATAAAATTTCAAATATAATGAGCAAAAATCTAAGTTGAGTTAAATTTTGATACGTCGAAACATAAAAAATGGCTCATAATGCTCATAGAATTGTTTTGCTGTACAATTAATTTAGAAAATGTCTCCCGAGTGTTCAAAACGTATCTAGGTTTAAAAAAACTGAAACATTTGGCTGAGAGTCAGTGTCCAACACGGACACGCCACATTTTTAAAAATATATGTGCTTCTTAGGTGGCGGTGCAAACTACAAAACCCTTATATGATACAATGATAGTTGGAATAAATGATCTTATCAGCATCATGTGCAAGCTCTATTTGTTGTGATGTTAAAAAAACACATGCTATTAGAAACTTAAGCATATATGAGATTTGAATACATAAAAGCATTGCTCGTGATTTATGGTCATAGAATCCTTTCACAGCAATCAAACAGATCATCTAATATGTTGTTGGTTGCTACAATATCATAAAATGAATTAGATATAAGATAAGAATACACTTTCTCTATGGAGTTTCTTGAGACTGACCATTGAAATCTAGACAAATTAAAAATATTCACCGGAATTGTCTTATGTTGTCCACAGCAAAATACTTGAGCTTAATACCCAACTCTCAGAGATCTGGAATAGCTTACATATCTTGGTTCGCTTTAGCAATAGTATGACTCACTAGCATTGTTAAACTTGAGTGCATAAAACAAGTCTTATCTTCTCCATTAGTTTCAGAAAAAATCTATTTTGGTTGTAATGCATTTCTTCTTTGTTTGTTTGGATTGTGGGTGGGGTACTTTTTTAGTATTTTGCTTCCCTTTTATTATTTGTTTTTAGAAAACAATTGGACAGAGAACCTCTTCTGCATGAACATTCATTATTTTTTATGAATGTTCTTTCAATTGCATTTTAAATATGATATGTGATCTTTCCTTGTTCTCTTTGGGTCATTTTAAGAATCTCATCTGCTATTTCACTTGACTCACCATTAAACAAAAAATTTCTGATGTCGGAGGAATTTGAGTGAGTAGAGAAAAAAAGAAAAGAAAAAAGAACTAACAGAATTTATTGAATACACTTCAAATTGTCTCTGCTTCTCATTTCTTAACTTAATGAAGCAACATGAACAAATTTATCTTGGGCACCCTTAATTTCCTAATGCTGTGTTTGGTTGTGGGATTTGGGAAGAGATTTAGAAAAGGAAAAAGAAAAGGTAGGTGAAATGTGAATAAAATATACCTATATTGCACCTAGTTTCACACACCTTTTCCATTTCACTTTCTAAATACATTCCCAAATTCCCCAATCAAACACAGCGTAACTGAATTTAGAGAAGCTTTCGTGTGATCAATATTGTTCTTATAATCTTACAATTTTGTATCGTGTTCTTTTGTACTGGATTTATTATCAAGATGCATGAGAAAAGATCCATAGTATTAGGTCTCAATTCCTTCCATCTAGGTTTATTAATTGCCTAAAAAATGATCCATTGTAGTAGTCTCAGTAATAAAATTCATTATCATTGCTGTCCCAAAAAAATTATAAGACTAACAAAAAAAATTGAAATTTATAAGTATTCTTTTATACATTAATAAAATTACATGAATTGTTAATTAAAATATATTTATGATATTATTAAAAACTATTAATTAACTTGATAATTTATTAATAAAAAGAATAATCTGTTATACAATTAGAAACTTGAAAGCGTAGGATATAATTTTTAAAATAACAGATAACAATCTGTATTTTAAATAAATTTCAAAGGACGTATTGGTGAAAATACCAGAAGAATTATATTTTATTGATAAATAATGTAAAGAAAATGAGATACAACTAGATCAAACTGAGGCACGGATACCTCGTTTTCTTTAAGGAGTTCAAGCCCACTGCGGTAGAAAGAACCCAAATACTGATGCAGCAGTCACTAAACTATGACTTCTCCCCTCCAAGATACAACAGCTCGACCACTTGTCCTATGGTTCAGGCCAACTCTGCACAAGATGGTGAACCCAAAGCTCCACAAAAAAAAAACACCCTTCTTTGGCTAGTAATCTCTCAAGTGTAAAAATAGTTGGTCTAGAAAAAAATAGATGAGAGGAACAATTTATAGGCCACTATGACCTTACAAATTACACTAAAAAAAATGACCATTAAACTAGATAAAATAAAGAGTCCCAAAACCTCCAAATATTAACTCACCACCAAGCCCATGACCTTCCAATTAATCTCCATTCATGAACAAAACAAAAAGTCAAAAAAAAAATAAAAAAGATTCATGAACAAGACAAAAGGTCACCAAAAAAAAAAAGAATAAATAAATAAATAAAAGATATTAAAATGATCCAACAATCCCCCGCTCATTTTAATATCAACAATGACAAGAGAGATTACCAAACAAAGATAGACTAGTATACATCATGAAGGTGTGTTCTACATTGAACTTTCATTAGTGAAACAACAACCTCTACTCCAGAGTCAGTAGTAGTCTCAAACTTGAACTATGACTACTGAGGGGAAATAAAGTATTATTGCTCACACATAATGATCTAGGTGTTGACATGAGTTTTTAATAGCCAGCACATTACAGTCGTGTGCCTATCCTAGTTTTCATGAGCATATTTGAGAATAAGCCTTGTTCTTATAAAAAGCGGCCCCACTTCCATGCTCACATAGGTGAAATCTGTCAAGGATGTTCTTGTAATTTACACACCCCACTCAACAAGATCTACAGAATTTCATTAAGAGTATAAAAACTCAACCCTCTAACATTACAGGACAAATACACTTACATCATAGGGATGGACAACAAAATATTAAGGAGTGCATTTTTTTACAACCACCATATGATTCGTTCTTCCCATTGTACCTAGTTACAAGATCTCTGGTCCCTATGTTGGGTGTCCTCATACATGGTTTATGATTTTATAGGCTTCAAACCTATCCCCCTCGATGTATTCTAGACCTTATCTCTCACCAAGGCCTTGGTTAACGGATCTGCAAGATTATCATAAGATTTTACATAATTCAAAGTTATGATGCCATTCCTCAAATAGGATTTCACATTACTGTGTTTCCTTCGAATAGGTTTGGATTTACCATTATAAAAATGGTTGTTCACTCTACCAATAGCAACAGTGCTATCACAACGAATTAACACAGGAGGAATTAGTTTTTCCCAAAAAGGAATTTCATGTAACAAATCTCTCAACCAATTCGCTTCCTCACATGCGGATGCTAATGCTATAAGCTTAGCTTTTATTGTAGAATTAGCAATTATGGTCTGTTTTTTAGACTTCCAACATATAGCACCACCACCCAAGGTACAAATAAAACCCAAGGTAGAGAGAGAATCACCTGACAAAGTGTTCCAATTGGCATCACTGTATCCCTCAAGTATCGCAAGATACTTGTTATAAAATAAACCATAATTTTTTGTACCAGATAAATATCTCATAATTCTTCCCATGGCTTGCCAATGATCTTGACTTGGCTTGCTAGTAAATCTGCTAAGTACTCCAACAGTATATGTAATGTCAAGTCTACTACAGTCAGTAGCATATCTCAAACTACCAATCATGCTAGCATATTCCTTTTGATTAATCACTTCTTTTTCATTTGTTAAAATAGATAAATGTATACTTGTATCAAAAGGAGTAGCAACATGTTTACAGTCTAGAAAGTTATATTTCTTTAAAATTTTCTCAACATAATGCCACTGGTCAAGAAAAATGCCATAATTAGTCTTGGTAATTTTAATTCCCAAAATAAAATTGGCTTCACTAAGATCTTTCATATCAAAGTGGTTATTAAGCATATTTTTAGTCTCATTTATAATATGCAAACTAGAGCCAAAGATAAGTAGATCATCCCCGTATAGGCTAATAATCACATGTGCATTCTCACAAGTTTTATAGTATATGCACTTATCATATTCATTAGTCTTATAGCTATTCTCAAGCATGCCGGAATCAATTTTCTTATTCTAATGTTTAGGAGCTTGTTTTAAACCATAAAGGGATTTAATTAGCTTACACACCTTGCTTTCTTAGTCAGACTCCACAAAGCCCTTGGGTTTGTCCATGTAAATCTCCTAATCTAGATCTCCATTTAAAAATGCTATTTTTACATCCATTTGATAAATTTTTAAATCATGAATTGTAGCCACTGCTATCAACAGTCTAATGGATGTAACTCTAGTAACTGGAGAAAAAGTATCAAAGAAATTAAGATCAACTTGTTGCTTAAAGCTTTAGCGACAAGCCTTACTTTATATTTATCTATAGTTCCATTTGGTTTAAGTTTTTTTTACGAAAAATTCATTTACACCTAATAGTTTTATAACATGGAGGTAAATCCACTAGCTTCCATATTTTATTTGAAAGTAGTGAATCTATCTCATTATTTATAGTCTCTCTCCAGAAAATAGCATCAGGTGATGATAAAGCTTCTTGTACTGTAAAAGGAATTTCTTTCACATTGTAAAGATAATAGTTAAGACCAAAATCTTTTTCAACTCTCGCTCATTTACTCCTCCTTGGTTGGATTTGAGAATTTTCTTGTTCTTGAAAAACTTGAGATGGAGTAGAAGAGTTAGGCATGGATAAAATATTTTTAAAAATTATTTAACCCCCACTATTTCTAGATTTGAAAGGAAATTTATTTTCATGAAAAATAGCATCACCTGATTCAAAAATGATATTATTTTCCATATCAAAAAATCTATAAGTTGTACTATGCAACGCATACCCAAGAAAAGCACAAGTGATAGCTCGTTCATCTAATTTAAGTCATTTAGGATCTGCAAGCCTCACAAAAGCTAAACAACTCCAAACCCTCAAATAACCTAGACTTGGTTTATGCCTCCTCCACAACTCATAAGGTACAATTTTAGTCTTTTTGTGTGGCACTCTATTTATCACATGGCAAGCTGTCAAAATAGCCTTGCCCCAAAGATTTGAGGGAGCACCTAAATCAATAAGCATAGTATTTGTCAAGTCAATTAACATTTTATTTTTTCTTTTAGCTACGCCATTAGATGAAGGTGACTATGGTGGAGTAGTCTCATGAATACTTCCCAATGACTGAACAAAAGAGTTGAATCCAAGAGATTCATACTTCCGGCCTCTATCACTTTTAATTCTCTTAATCTTTTTACCAAATTGATTTTCCACTTCAAGAAGGAATTCTTTAAATTTCTCAAAAGTATCACTTTTATTTTTTAATAAATATACGTTTGTGTATTTTGAAAAATCATCAATAAAAGTGATAAAATATCGATTACCACCACGAGTTAAAATTCTTTCAAACTCACACAAATCAGTATGAAATAATTCTAGCAATTCGGTATTTTTCTCAACACTTTTATGAGGCCTCTTGGTAATTTTTGTTTTACTGCAAACTTTACATTTCTCAAAATTTTTTGTCACTTTAAGAATTAATCCTAAACTACTTATGATTCCCACATATTTATTATTAATATGACACAAGTGAGCATGCCAAAAATTAATAGAAGACAACATATAAACTGAATTGCTGAAACAAAGGTTACCTTTGTAGTGGAATTGTCATTACCCTCTTGTGTTATTAATGTATCTTGGCCTCTAGCCTCCTCTTCGGCTAGGATGCGAGTGATCAACGCCTCTAAGGAAGTCTCCTTTTGTTTGTGGCGCATGCTCTTTTGAAATTCTCTCCAAGATGTCAACAACTCCTACAACTACCAAGTTGTCACCAATCTTGATGCTTTCAGATTTTACTTCTGCAACTATCATTTGGAAATCTTTTGCTTGCTCCATAACAGATTTTCCATCCACCATTTGGAAGCGAAAAAATTGGCTAGCTAATACTTTTTTGCTTCTGCTTCTTCAGTATCATACTTAGTCTGTAAAGCTTTTTAATTTTTTTTTTTTTTTTTTTTGGGAAGTGTAAGTGGTGTCATAGTAAACATAAAATTGATCAGCAAGACAATTTAAGAGAGAAAAACGACATTTATATTCATCTGTATTGTATGAAGCCACTTTTGCTTCATGTGCCTTATAGTTTTCATCATTCATCTCCTCAGTTGGGATTTTGTTTGTGTTCTTCTCGGTAAGAACATAAGTAATTTTTAAAAGGCTGAGGTAAAAAAGAACTTTTCCTTTCCACATCTTTTGAACTTGAAAGGCTTGTTGAAATCTCCAATTTCGTCATTGATTTTTCTTGGTACTTGTTTCATTTTGATATCCTTAAAATTGTTGGTGAAAATACCAAAAGAATTATATTTTATTGATAAATAATGCAAAGAAAATGAGATACAACTAAATCAGGCTGAGGCACAAATATCTCGTTTTCTTTAAGGAGATCAAGCCCACTGCCATAGGAATAACCCAAATATTGATGCAACAGTCACTAAACTATGACTTGTTTCCTCTAGGATACAACAGCTCGACCACTTATCGTATAGTTCAGGCCAAGATGGTACACAAGATGGTGAACCCAAAACTCCACTAAGAAAAAACACTCTTCTTTAGCTAATAATCTCTCAAGTGTAAAAAATAGTTAGTTTAGAAAAGAGTAGATAAGAGGAACAATTTATAGGCCGCTAAGACCTTACAAATTATGCAAAAAAATAATGACTATTAAACTAGAGAAAATGGAGAGTTCCAAAACCTCTGAATATTAACTCACCACCAAATCTATGACCTTCCAATTAATCTCCATTCATGAACAAAATAAAAAGTCAAAAAAGAAAAAAGAAAAAAAAAGAGATTCATGAACAAGACAAAAAGTCACCAAAATAAATAAATAAATAAATAAATAATATTAAAATAGTCCAACAAGATGTATTTTAAATTATCCTAAAATTTTTAATTACACCTACATATGTTTATCCTTCAAAAGTTACAATTAAGTATATGATAAATCAAAAATTAATATATATATTATATCATATTATTGTAAATTAAATTATAAAATATTTTTTGTGAGTCTTAAATATTTTCTATGATGGTGAGATTTTTATTTTTACATATATCTCTAATGTAGAAATATAAATCAGATAATTTTTGTGAATAAATCCACGCACCATGTTCAGACATAAGATAATAATAAATAAATAAATAAATAAATAAATAAGTCCACACCCACCAATAAACAAACTACTCAACTCCTGGACTTTTACAAAGGGAGGCCGCACTCTGAGCCGCCCCTTCAACTCGAAAACCATAATCAGGGTCACGATTGTATCTTGAAACATGGGCTGGTCCAGATCCTCGGTCTCCATGTCACTGGTCGTGGTTATGTCTATGATGGTATTCGTTTTATCAACGGCGCTGGACATGTGGACCGATGAAAAATCGGGGGTGTGGAGGAGGTCGGAAGAGGAGGTGATGAGTATCTACGAATCATGGGTTGTGAAGCATGGAAAGTCCTACAACGGCGAGGCCATGGCAGTGGGTGAGAAGGAGAGGAGATTCGAGATCTTCAAGGAAAACCTGAGGTTCATCGAAGAACACAACGCTGAGAACCGGACCTACAAAGTGGGTCTGAACAAGTTCGCTGACCTGACCAACTTGGAGTACCGATCCATGTACCTGGGAGGCACAAAAGCCGGCACTAGGCGGAGGCCTTCCACGGCCAAGATCACCGACCGATATGCTCCTCGCCTCGACGAGGCCTTGCCGGACTCCGTCGATTGGAGGAAGAAAGGTGCTGTTGTTCAAGTCAAAGACCAGGGTAGCTGTGGTATGTGCTTCATTCTCTCTCACATTCACAATATTGCCCTTGGTTTATTTTTTTATTTCTTATTTTTTAAGTTAAGATAGGAATCCCAGATAATCAAACTGAACCGTGCTTTAAGTCCCATCAAATGAGATCAGCTGATAGAAATTTTAAATAATTTATCAAATTTTTTACTAAATCTCATAACTATATATGTGGATTTGTGGGAGTCTTATATCAAGAAATTTGATAAAAAATTTAATAAATTATTTAAAATTTATTGCATTTTTTTTTTCCAACTCAAATGGTAACAAGCGCCCCATGTTAATTTTGGAATTGTGATAAAAAGTGATTTTGAAAAAAAAAAGTTCAAAGATTAAAATTTTTATGAAATTCATAAAAAAATATTTTCAAATGTAATTTTTTTTTCCCTTGTGCCCAGAAATATTTTTTATTAAGACCTTTCCTTGAATTGATATTTTAATCCGCATATACTTAATTAAAAAGAAGCAAACAAAATTGTGACAATTATTGAACAATTAATGGTTGTGGTCCACAAGGGCGTCTTACCTTTTTGCTTTCACAAAAGTCTATGTGAGGATTGGACGGAATACCCTCTCATTTGTTGTAGGTTTGAGGATATATTGGCAATTTTAATGGTTGGAAATAATGAAACTTGATAAAAGTTTAGTCTTTGATTTTTAATCTATTTTGAATTATATTAATTTTTATATTTTTTATTTATTGAAAGACAAAAAAAAAAATTTTAAAAACTCAAAAATTAACTTTTAATTAAATTCTCAAAACACCCCAATGTAAGGGGTGGGCATGGTCTCCATGACGCACCTATCCCCTGTCGAGTTTCATATTTTTATAATTTAAACAATATATTTAGGGGTTGTTTGGGGTGTCCTAAATAAGTGTACTTTTTGTCTTTTTGGACTAAAAAATTGAGAGAAAAAAGATAGTTGTTTGGAATAAATTTTTGACTTTTTATGAAAATGTGTAATATAATATTAGTACACATGGTAAAATGACTGTTTTACCCATCCTAACTGACACACCAGCTCAGGCGTACGTGTCACCATTGTTGGGAAGCGTGACTGTAGATCTGTGGTGACAATTCAGTCACTGTGCAACGTAAACATAATTTTTAAATTTTTTTTTTCATTTCCTCAACACTGTGCAACGGTCAAAACAAGTGATTTTTTTTCTTTATTCATAATTTGTCTTATATCATGCTTTTCTTTTGTCATTAATTTTTTTTCCCTTGCAGTCAATTTTTTTTTTTCTTTTCCTTAACATTTTTGTTTTTATTATTTTCCATTTTAAAAGAATGTATTTTTTTAATTCTTTTCCTTTTATCATTATTATTTGTTTTATTTCTTTCCTTTTTTATTCATTTTTTTTTTTTGTTTGCATTCTTTTCCTTTTAACATAATTTTTTTTTCTTCTTATAGTCGGTACTTGTCCTTTTGACATTATTATTTTTTTTTGTTTTCATTTTTTTATTCAATTTTTTTTTCCATTCTTTTCGTTATAATTTTTGTTTTCTTTCTTTTCCTTTGATGTCAATATTTCTTTTTTATTCTTTTCCTTTTTTTTTTCTTCTCCTTTTAACATTTTTATTTTATTTTTTATTCTTTTCCTTTTAACATTATTAATTTGGGTTTATTGTTTTCCTTTTTTTATCATTTTTTTGTATTCTTTTCTTTTTACGTGCAAATTTTTGTTGATTGTTTTCATTTTTTATTCATTACTTTTTTTTCTTTTCCTTTTAATTTTTTTTTTAAATTCTTTTCTTTTTGCTTTTATTGTTTTCGTTTTAACAAATTTGGTTTCATTCTTTTTTTATTGCTTTTGTTGTAATTTTTTTTATTCTTTTCCTTTTTTATTAGCTAGTCATGCCCAGTGCTGTTCGAAGTTGTTCAACCAAGTTTTTTTATTTTATTCTTTTCATTTCGTTTTCAATAGTGTTTTTTGAACATATGTAGCATAAAATTGGATACAAAACTTTATCAACTTCTTGCTGAGAAGTATTACAAATTCAGAAATACAAAACAAATTAACAAACCATGATAATAAACTTTTTTGAATCTGAGTTACACACATTATAAATTTAACCAACATTAATGTTTCAATTATTCGTGTTCAGTTGCTGGGCTAGTTGGTACGTAATGTTCGCTCGTACAACTATCATTGTGGGGTCAGAGTCCCCTTCCTCAATCACATCCGCAACCCGTGCGTATTCATCGTGGTCGGGCATTTCGGGAGCCACGTATTCGGTGCTATTTGCGATAGGAACTGTGACCTCATCAATTTCACTGTTTCGGCGTATGAAGTTATGTAACGCCATTGACGCACATACGAAGATCACTTGATTAGAGAAACTCAACTTCCGAATATTCCGCAATGCCCCCCACCTTGACTTCCACGCACAGAATGTCTGCTCGATACAACTACGCAATGATGAATGTGCCTTATTGAATAGTTCGAACTCATTTTGTGGTCTTCGATTTCGATGGGCATTTTGGTGATACCTATACCCCTTGTATGGGGCTAGGTACCTTGTCTTGTTGCTGTAGCCGTTATCCACCAAATAGTATTTTCCTGCATCGAACATTTTTTTTAAAAAAAGTTCTTTGAGAAAAATAATTTTGCGTCATTTTTTTTTTTACATGATATTATCTATTTTTGTTAATTTCTCAATTACGATAGCAAGTACGAATACGGCATTTGTCTTATATTATTTTAAGATTATACTACTTTGTTAAATAAAATATAATTTTACCAGGTGCGGGGTGCGGGAAGCGATGTTTATGTTCGGTTGTCACGTAGTGCAACACCCTACTGTCGTGCATGCTCCCGTCCCAACCGGCTGACACAAACGTGAAGCACAAATCAAAGTCACATACGGCCAGTATGTTCTGTGTTGGGACGCCTTTCCGGCCGTAATACGAAGTGGCGTACTCTTCCGAGACACAAGCCATCACGTTCGTGCCGTCTAGTGCGCCGATGCAGTCCTACACAACGCACCATTACGCAGAAAGTATAAATAAAAATTCATGGTATATGTCGCCACTGTGATATTTAAAATTTTGTGAAACAGTGTCACCTTGAATGGCCGGTATCGCCGTTGCGATTGTAAATGTGGGTGGCCCCCCTGTTGCACTTGCTCAGGCGTAAGACTTCTACTATGAACCGCTGTGAACGGTATCATAACTTTCAAAACCTCATGGAAATGCCGTGACAATGTCTCCTTCGAGTGTTGGAACCGTTCTTGCAAATCTTTCATCTTGATTCCCTGCAATGCACAAATGAAAATGGCTACCTTCTCTTCTAGCGGAACGCCATGCTCCCGCTGTGGCAGTGTCAATCCAAAACTATGAAGAGTGTCGCATAACATCAAGAACACTGGTTTGGACATACTGACAGCATCTTCAAACCAGCCTTGGTGACCGTTAAACAACTCGTACATCCATAAACGTCCTGAAAGTATTGATGTATTTCGAGGCACTCTGTGATAATGGTTGTAGTAATATGCAGCTACACTGTTATACGCCTCTAGGAAGTTGTGATCAGTTTCGACCACCATTTCCCGTGCAATTTCATCGACAGCTTCCCGGGATGCATTATTGGGCACAGTGTAACTAGGACTTGCGTCGTCTGCCATTTTGGAAACCTATAACGCAGAATATACAGAGCCAAGCAGGTTTACCAAAATTTGACTTGGCCGGTACGAGGCTACCTATCAAGAAAATTATTACGACTTTGGACAATGAAAGAAGCAGATTGGGGCGAGGGTAAGAAAGGAGACAACCACACTGATTTGTGGTGTTCTCTAAAGAAATGAATGATGAGATGAGCAAAGATTGTGGTGAGACCTTTGAAGCCAACATTTCAACTGATTTGTGGTCTTATATAAAGAAATCAAAGATGAGCATGCGCAAAGATTGTGGTGGGACCTTTGAAACCAAAATTTCAACAAATCAACAA
This sequence comes from Camellia japonica, assembly GCA_030407325.1. NCBI lineage: Eukaryota > Viridiplantae > Streptophyta > Magnoliopsida > Ericales > Theaceae > Camellia > Camellia japonica. Next base: position 10,846,187 of record JAPPVO010000059.1, read on the forward strand.
AAACGGATTCTCTTCTTTGAAACCAAAAAATTGAGCATGCGTAAGAAAGGATTCTCTTTTTTGAAACCAAGATTGTGGTGGGACCGTTGAAACCAAAATTTCAACAACTTCACGTGGTGTCCATGCAGATTGGGCAACAAACAAATGATTGGGGGCTTCAACAAAAAGGGATTCTCTTCTTTTTGGTAATATATACCAAATTATTGGTGTATATGAAACTGTGTGCTGTGCCGACAAAACATTTAAGAAAAACAAAAATCAATCCTCACTTGTCATTTTTTCATCACCCAGTTTAATAAAAATGGAGTATTCATTATAATATAAAAAAATAGATAAAAACAAAACAAACTAAACCAAATCAAATTAAATTTTTTTTTGGGTGATCTTTAGTTCTGCCGCTTGGAAAGAAATTCAGAGTTTTCCTCTGTTTCTGTAGTTCTGTTCTAAGCACTGACTAACCTCACTTGTAATTGTTTCTTTGGTCAGTTTAATAACAACTGTTTCATTAGAATAAAAATAAAAAAAATCAAACAAATCAAACCAAATTCTGATTGTTTTGGGGGTGATATTCTGGTCCGCTTCTAGGAAATAAATGCCAACAAAACAGCAAATTCCAATTTTTATGAAGAAATAGTGAAAATGGCTTAAAAGGCTTTGGATCTTCTTCGTAGATGAACTCACAACAACTATGAACTGCTAATGGAATAAAAAAAAGATCTTCATTGGAGAGTTGCTTATTAAAACGAACAACAGAAGAGAGGACAAACAGAAATACACAAACATAAATTAAAAAATGCACAAAAAAAAAAAAAAGGGCAGCAACAAGCATATACTACAACATCAACATCATCACACAAATATTATCAACTGATAATGTCCAAAAAATTCGACCAACAATGCCATCGTTTTGGGAAGGAAGGATATTTGGCCAACTGTTTGTTCCAAGGGGGAGAAAAAACAAAACGCAACACACAAACATTACATAAGAAACATTACATCAATATTCATTACCAGCCACCACCCAAACATTAATAAAGAAGCAACACACAAACATTAATAAAGAAACACAAATTATTTGCTGGACGGTCTCAGAACCAGCCACCACCCATTCCGGGGTTTGCTGCTGATGGGCCACCGATGCATTGCTCACGGGACTTCTTCGTTCGCAACCAAGCAATGACAGCTGTGTCTGTCCGAATCGACATCATTATGGCTTGATTTGCCGGGTTATCAAGTACCGATTGAGCAAAAGGAACTAGCGGGTCTTGCGGATCCAGCCCTTCCAGCGAATACAACCGTGTCAAACACTTCTGAATGAGTTGCTGTGCCGAATCTGCGTAATCATGTGAGACGCGGATTTGTCGTTGTTGTAATTTCACGGAGGATGCAAGGTTTTCCATACTACTCGCCAACAGAGAAGCTCCCTCACTCTGCCCTTTTTTCCGCTGTGGGTGTGTTGGGCCTGGCGATTTGCGTTTGTTCATGCCACTAGTTGGTGTGTCGTCAGCGTTAATTCCCGACGACGCAGCGTGCACGGTTGCCGGCATGCCATCCTCTTGCGCAACAGTGTGCTGCACAGTGTGTTCATGCTGCGCGGCAGGCTGGAAAGGGGGCAGCCCACTGCTGTCCTCGCAGTCTTCTTCAGGCGCCTGCGAAGTACCGTTATCGGGTGCCACAGGTTCGAACGCTGCACCTGGTGTCCATGCATATTTTCCGGTTGCTGTAGCACCTTCGTACACCCTTCACATGAGGTCCATGTGCTCCAACGGTTTTGTTTTGAACTTCATTGCATTCTTGTCAACCTGGGGAAAACAAATAAAAAACCACAGGAAGAACTTCATGTCAGATAGTGAAACAGAGAATAATGGCAAGCAAACACAGGCAGCAGATTGACAATGGATGCAAAGAAATAGGCTTATGTATCCATGTAAATGACGTACATAATAACGGTTATTTGTAGATTATTTATTAAAATAAAAAATAGATTGATTCGGTAGTCACATAATTTCAATATGTTTGTCTTAAAGAAATAGATAATATAGCCCATCACCAACCTATTTGGATGATCTATTTTGTTCATTTTATGGACTTATATTTGTAGATTATTTATTAAAATAAAAAATAGATTGATTCGGTAGTCACATAATTTCATTATGTTTGTCTTAAAGAAGTAAATCATATATTTTCGAAATCATACCTTTTATTGGGTCAATATGACTACTATTATTGGGTCAATAATATTTTTATTAATAATTTACATACGGCGGATTCAAAAGATCAACGGTTCGAATTATGAATATGAAGGCTATAGTGGGCTCAACAGAACCAACTAGATGGCTCAATCTTCTCTTCAATTGGAGAGAAGTTAGACCCCATTACAAATATTATGTAAAACATTGAAATGGAGATACAAGGTAATAAACAAACAACACGTAAGGGTCAAAAAAAATTTCAAAGAAATACAAAAAGAAAGGCCTATACGCTGATAAGGAGATATGAATTCTAACTTCTTATTAAGGTACATGAACTCTTAACCAACGGATTACCTTATTGATTTATTTTATAGGCTACCTTATGAGGGAGTCGTTCGAGTATTTTGTCTAAAGTTTCTTACAAGTATTAAGATTGTGTTTAGATTATTAATTTAGAGAAGTAACTTAGAAAGAGGGGGGAAAAAAAATGTGAGTGAAATGTTGTACTTTGTAATTCAGTGGATTTTGGAGAGAAAGTGAGTAGTGAGTTGAATATATGGCTTAGATATAATCATGTAAGCCAAGAGATCATTATAGTGGTTTGAAATATAAGATGGTTCTAGATGCAGTAACACTTAACTTTTTTTTCCCAATAAAGGATGATGTATAATAGTAGTTTTGTTTTTCTTTTTGACCTCCTAAAAAGCAAGTATCATTCACATTTATCAACCATTTTGTAATTTATCAAATTAAGTAAGCATAATGGAAAAATAATAATGTTAATAATCTAATGGGGAAAAAAATTAGGATAAAGAAAAGATGTATTCTTTCTTTATATTATTTCCATCATAGTGGTAAATAATACTCTAGTCCTAGTCCAAAATGTTATTAGTTTAAGGTTCTAATCAAGTTTCATGTACTAATTTTATTTCTTAAATTATTATATACATATAATAACATGAATTAGAGATTCGTATGGTGGTGGGCTACATCCACTAGGCTAAATCCACTTAGAGACACAGTACGAAATGTCACAATTATTTATGTTTAGACCCAATAAAAAAAACTAGGCTATACGTAATAATCTACACAACGCACCATTGAAAATAAGCTTAAGCATTGAAAATAATAACGGTTTAAGTATCCATGTAAATGACGTACGTAAAACTCAATGGAAATGTTACCTTTTCGTAATGCGCCCACCAGTCGTCAGATGCTTGTATCAAACCCGTGGCTTCATTGTAACTGATGCCGGTTGGCCCATGCCTGCTGTCCATCAGTTTCGACCACGACTGCCAATCCTTTTTCAGCAACGCGTACTTGTTCTGCAGTTGCTTGACGTCATGCACCTTATTTGTACGGTCCAGAAAGCCCTTGCTTATAGCTCGATATCCATGCATTGTCATTGTATGGAAGCTCCCCTTGAAACCAACGTCCAACTCTTTGATAACAAGTTCCAAAAAAATCCGCACCGTGTCGGAGTCCCAAGATGCTTTATGCACGTTTGTGGACTGCTGCTGTGTCTGTTTACTACCGCGTTTGTGCAAAGCTTTGGAAGGCGTCGACTGCGTTTGGGACTGCTCCATTTGCGTACTACAAGGCAACAACAATTATGGTATACGTGGAAAAATTGAAGACATTGAAACTCATACTGCGAATAAAATAAAAAACATATAAACAACTGTGAAACAGAGCTAAATTAGGCAAAACGGCAAAAGATTATAGTGTAATAGTTTAAAGTACTATTAATTTGAGTTTTATAGTTCAAACATCTATTTTTGTATATCCTACATTGTGGTGTTCATAGTTCAAACATCAATTTTTGTTAATCTAATTTTGTTAATGAAAATGAACTAATAGTTTAAATTAAAAACAAATCAACAAAAACAAAAAAAATATTTTGGTTTAGAAGCTATATATATATATTTCTTTTTTTTTTCGTGTGTTATTTGCTACGTTTGTGTCCCTTAGCTAAGATAGGGTAATATATTGTTGGCCATTTCCTAATAAATACTATATGTATGACTTGTAGTCACATAAATACTCTTGCGATCTTATAAATTGTATTCCACATTCCAAAATTTCAAATACAATATACTCACATTTCATTGGTATTGATAAGGCAAAGTTGGATTGGTCTGATTATCAAATTAACAAATTTGTGATGAAAAAAAAGTTGAACATTCATATACGTATGCTTCATAATGGAGTAAATCATACAGGTAGGGATAACAATGATGATTGTGGCAAACACAATGTTATTGAAAGACATACACCCTAGCAATGTTAGAGCATTGCCAATGATTTGCAAAAACAACTACGAAACCCATAATATGATAGTTTGGGCCAAAAAAAGTAATCCAGTTGCATGCTATAATGCCAAAAGTTCCAGATCAGTATCCCAGTGGTTTTCTTTCTTCCATTTCTCCCACCCGCATCCTTTCCATCAAAACTCTATGAAATAGAAAAAAAAAAAAAATTCATAACAAAATTCAAAAATTACAACAACAATCCATAGACACACAACAATCACAACAACAACGACAACTAAGAATTTATTGCAACTTCAGATAAATTTCAAGTAATTTCTCCAAAAATGCAGAAATATAATTGCAGAAAAATAAATACTTGGAAAGGTTTTCAAGGTCCGTCATCTTCTTCCCTGAAGTTGGTCTTGTTCATCTTCAGAGAGAGAGGGTTCAACTGATTGTGAACTTCGAACCGAAATCGTGAGAGATGCTTAGATCGTGAAACAGATCGCCGAACCCAAATAAACATCTTACAACCAGATCTATAGATCTGGTTTGGGTTTCGGATTCATAGAGGGTTTCGGTAGAGAGAAGAGAGGGTTTCGGTGTTACAGATAAGAGAAGAGAGGTAGAAAAGAGGAAAAGTTTTGGAACAGAATCAGAGAAAGGAGAGCGAGAGTGAGAAAATTAATTTGCGTCGAAGAGATGTTACCTTGTAGTTAGGGAGAAACGGGCCGGCGTGGTGTAGATCTGGTCGGAAGTGGTGCAGATCTGGGCGACGGATTGTCCGACAGCCGTCAGTTACTGTTAATTTGCGATCGAGTCGAGGTCGGACTTCGCCACGGCTGTTGCGGTGCTGCATGGTGAAGGCTGCGACGGATCTTCGGCGTCGCTGGTGTAGATATCTTCGCAGACGGATTGTCCCCTTTTATGGCTATCTCGGCAGAACTCGACTGATACAGACAGAGAGAGAGAGAGAGGGAAAGGGATCTTCGGGTGAGAGATAATATTGGGTTGAGGAAGGAATAAAAAAACAGGGGCAAAATAGTATTTTTACCCTCTCTAGGTCAGACACAATTTTGGCCGCCCAAAACATGAAAGTAGGATGACTTTTTGGCTTTTTGACTTTTTCGCATCATCCCAAACTTGGCCTTATTAAACTGGATGATGAAAAAATGACAAGTGAGGATTGGTTTTTGTTTTTCTTAAATGTTTTGTCGGCACAGCACACAGTTTCATATACACCAATAATTTGGTATATATTACCAAAAAGAAGAGAATCCCTTTTTGTTGAAGCCCCCAATCATTTGTGTGTTGCCCAATCTGCATGGACACCACGTGAAGTTGTTGAAATTTTGGTTTCAATGGTCCCACCACAATCTTGGTTTCAAAAAAGAGAATCCTTTCTTACGCATGCTCAATTTTTTGGTTTCAAAGAAGAGAATCCGTTTTTGTTGATTTGTTGAAATTTTGGTTTCAAAGGTCCCACCACAATCTTTGCGCATGCTCATCTTTGATTTCTTTATATAAGACCACAAATCAGTTGAAATGTTGGCTTCAAAGGTCTCACCACAATCTTTGCTCATCTCATCATTCATTTCTTTAGAGAACACCACAAATCAGTGTGGTTGTCTCCTTTCTTACTCTCGCCCCAATCTGCTTCTTTCATTGTCCAAAGTCGTAATAATTTTCTTGATAGGTAGCCTCGTACCGGCCAAGTCCAATTTTGGTAAACCAGCTTGGCTCTGTATATTCTGCGTTATAGGTTTCCAAAATGGCAGACGACACAGGTCCTAGTTACACTGTGCCCAGTAATGCATCCCGGGAAGCTGTCGATGAAATTGCACGGGAAATGGTGGTCGAAACTGATCACAACTTCCTAGAGGCGTATAACAGTGTAGCTGCATATTACTACAACCATTATCACAGAGTGCCTCGAAATACATCAATACTTTCAGGACGTTTATGGATGTATGAGTTGTTTAACGGTCACCAAGGCCGGTTTGAAGATGCTGTCAGTATGTCCAAACCAGTGTTCTTGATGTTATGTGACACTCTTCATAGTTTTGGATTGACACTGCCATAGCGGGAGCATGGCGTTCCGCTAGAAGAGAAGGTAGCCATTTTCATTTGTGCATTGTAGGGAATCAAGATGAAAGATTTGCAAGAACGGTTCCAACACTCGAAGGAGACATTGTCACGGCATTTCCATGAGGTTTTGAAAGTTATGATACCGTTCACAGCGGTTCATAGTAGGAGTCTTACGCCTGAGCAAGTGCAACAGGGGGGCCACCCACATTTACAATCGCAACGGCGATACCGACCATTCAAGGTGACACTGTTTCACAAAATTTTAAATATCACAGTGGCGACATATACCATGAATTTTTATTTATACTTTCTGCGTAATGGTGCGTTGTGTAGGACTGCATCGGTGCACTAGATGGCACGCACGTGATGGCTCGTGTCTCGGAAGAGTACGCCACTTCGTATTACGGCCGGAAAGGCGTCCCAACACAGAACATACTGGCCGTATGTGACTTTGATTTGTGCTTCACGTTTGTGTCAGCCGGTTGGGACGGGAGCATGCACGACAGTAGGGTGTTGCACTACGTGACAACCGAACCTAAACATCGCTTCCCGCACCCCGCACCTGGTATAATTATATTTTATTTAAAAAAGTAGTATAATCTTAAAATAATATAAGACAAATGCCGTATTCGTACTTGCTATCGTAATTGAGAAATTAACAAAAATAGATAATATCATGTAAAAAAAAAAATGACGCAAAATTATTTTTCTCAAAGAACTTTTTTTTAAAAAAATGTTCGATGCAGGAAAATACTATTTGGTGGATAGCGGCTACAGCAACAAGACAGGGTACCTAGCCTCATACAAGGGGTATGGGTATCACCAAAATGCCCATCGAAATCGAAGACCACAAAATGAGTTCGAACTATTCAATAAGGCACATTCGTCATTGCGTAGTTGTATCGAGCGGACATTCGGTGCGTGGAAGTCGAGGTGGGGGGCATTGCGGAATATTCAGAAGTTGAGTTTCTCTAATCAAGTGATCTTCGTATGTGCGTCGATGGCGTTACATAAATTCATATGCCGAAACAGTGAAATTGATGAGGTCACAGTTCCTATCGCAAATAGCACCGAATACGTGGCTCCCGAAATGCCCGACCACGATGAATTCGCACGGGTTGCGGATGTGATTGAGGAAGGGGACTCCGACCCCGCAATGACAGTTGTACGAGCGAACATTACGTACCAACTAGCCCAGCAACTGAACACGAATAATTGAAACATTAATGTTGGTTAAATTTATAATGTGTGTAACTCAGATTCAAAAAAGTTTATTATCATGGTTTGTTAATTTGTTTTGTATTTCTGAATTTGTAATACTTCTCAGCAGGAAGTTGATAAAGTTTTGTATCCAATTTTATGCTACATATGTCCAAAAAACACTATTGAAAACGAAATGATAAGAATAAAATAAAAAAACTTGGTTGAACAACTTAGAACAGCACTGGGCATGACCAGCTAATAAAAAAGGAAAAGAATAAAAAAAAATTACAACAAAAGCAATAAAAAAAGAATGAAACCAAATTTGTTAAAACGAAAACAATAAAAGCAAAAAGAAAAGAATTTTTAAAAAAAAATTAAAAGGAAAAGGAAAAAAAGTAATGAATAAAAAATGAAAACAATCAACAAAAATTTGCACGTAAAAAGAAAAGAATACAAAAAAATGATAAAAAAAGGAAAACAATAAACCCAAATTTGATAAGGTTAGACTTAGATTATTTATCTATTAGGGGTGTTTGAGAATATGTTATTTTAGTTAATTTTTTTTTATAAAAAGACAGAAAAGTAAAAGGAATAATGTGATTGATTATTTTGACTTATTAATTATTTTAATCCTAACCCAACTTGCCAAATGGAGCCTCAATATTTGAGTTGCATTTGAGAGGAAAAGTTTTAATCCAACTTTGGTCAGCTATGCTAATTTATAAAATATTAATTGTAATTTTATAATTTTTAGTTATAAAATAGAGTAAAATATTTATAAAAGATAATATATATATATATATATAATTCATTTACTTATATTAAAAAATTGGAGAAATTATGATTAAAAAAATTAAAATTTGAGCCGTATAACAAAAGAAATCTTGAATTTTTAATTTTATCAATTTAAATTTTGATTTATTTTCAATCTAAACTAATTATCTAATTTTGTTGAGTAAACTGTCAAAAATAGAGTATTTTAGTCATTAAAATTAATGAAAACAGAGTATTTTAGACATTTTTCATACATCCACATTGAGTTTAATTATTAAAGTACATATTTTTTGACAATTTTACTTAATCAAAATAAGTGAATGATTTAGATTGAAAATAAATAAAAAGATTAGAGTTTAAATTGATAAAATTAAAAATTTAAGGTTTCTTTCGTTACAAGGCTCAATTTTTTTTTTCTCCCTAAAAAATTTGTTAAAAGATATTTTACCATTGAATTTTGTTAATGTTTCAAATTCAAATAGTAATTAAAATGATCTAAATAATTTAATATCACTTCAAGACCAAAAAAAAAATTAATAGCATATATCTATTGAGTTAAGTCAGAGGGTTTAGAATTTGAAAGCTTTTTAAGGTTAGGATTGGGTTGGTTAGATTAAGCTCGATGTCTGGTCGAGCTTAGAATTACACATATTTTCTTACTATATAGTGCAAGCTTAAAATGATCTAAATAATTTAATATCACTTCAAGACCAAAAAAAAGAAAAAATTAATAGCATATATCTATTGAGTTAAGTGAGAGGGCTTAGAATTTGAAAGTTTTTTTAAGGTCAGGATTGGGTTGGTTAGATTAAGCTCGATGTCTGGTCGAGCTTAGAATTACGACATATTTTCTTAGTATATAGTGCAAGCTGAGGATTGTTCACCTCTAACAAAATATCTTGGTTCATTTTCTAAACCTTATTTACACTTCTTTAGTTTATTTTGTGGATTTTCTCTGAAGTTCAACTTTGAATTTGATTGTCATAGTCAGACTCGTATAGGACTCATTACGAGTACCTATTTTGTAGAGTTCTACTGTTACATATTATTCATGAAAAAATTAAGTTGATTCGATAATTGTAAGATTTTCATTTTATTGTATTTGTCTTCAAAAAATAGATGACACATGTATTTTTGAAAATAAACCGTCTATTTATTTTTAAAAGAAATGCAATAAAATAAAAAAGTTACAATTATCGACAAACGTAATTTTTATATACATGAAGGATCTTATAAAATGAACTATTCAGAATATCGATACAAGACCTAGGACGTCTCATGAATTGGGACGTCTCGTGAATCCGAACATAACGGTCAAATTTAGACTTAAATTTGAAAAAGTCTAATCCTTTAGGGTTGGATTTTTCCTAAGGAGAAAATTACTCATCAGTGGTAAGTTGGGGAAGTTGTTATACATACATGCAAAAGTATATAATTTTAATAATTAATATTGATAAAGTTTACCATTAATTTATAATTATTTTTTAACTTTTAGATTGATTAGAAATTCTCCTTTTTAAGCCTCGTTTTAAGAATAAGTTATTTTAATTTTAAAGTCAAAAAGTTACTTTTTCTGTTTTTTCTGTGCGTCTTTTAATAAAAAAAATAGAAAGTTAATTAAAATAGTTAATTTCAAAACCAACAAGTTCAAATTTAAAATTGGGAGAAAATAAACCATCTGCAACCGGTCTCGTTTTTATGATATAAACTGTTTATTTGGTAAGACTTTTCATGTATGTCATTTATAAAAAAAACAATAGAACGATCTGATAATCGTATGATTTTCATTTTATCGAGTTTATTCAAAAAAAATAAAATTTAGATATATATATATATATATATTTATTTAGAAACTTACTGGTCTATTTATTTATTTATTTATTTTTAAGACAAATGTGATTAAATAAAAGTTATAATTATCGAATTGATCTTATTTTTTCATGGATGAATTTATAAAATGAATAGTTTAAATTATGAAAGTGAAACGCATGTTGTATCTCACCAGCGTCTCAAATTATCTAAAAATTCAAATTTACACCTAAAGAGAAAAGCTCAACCAATCCGGTTAACAGGGCTTGTCTCTCTATTCAGAAGTAATTTCAAATGAGTTATTAAATATTTTATATAATAATTTACATGGGTGTGAGTATTATGTGATGCGGATTTCATACCCACATAAGTATTATGTAAAATATTTAATAATTTTGTTTAGCTTTGCTCATTTTATTATCAAACCACAATGCTTGGTACATTAAGGCATTGTTTGGTTTGTGTTTTTAGATATTATTTCAAAAATAATTTTCTAAAGAGTTTAGAAAATTTGTTTGATTATATATTTTGAAAATGTTTTTAGAGTTTTAGAGTTTTTGATGATTTGATTTTTTTTTTTTTTTTTTTTTTTTAGTAGTTGAATAGATGAATGTGAGAGAAAAAGTAATTGAGAATGAGAGATGTGAGAGAAAAAGTAATTGAGAATGAGAGATGAGAGAGAAAAAGTGATTGATTGATGTGTAGTAGAAAAAAAAGTGATTTTAGATTTTTTTTTAAATTTTTTTTTTTTTTTAACCAAACATATTTTTGGAGTTTTTGTTTTTCCCAAAATCATGTTTTGAGAGACAAATCAAACATGTCCTAAATATTTATTAGAAATTCTACTAAAACACTCATACGATCCAATGTTTAACATTGATTTATACACATAACCGTCCAATCTCAAATAAGTTTTTAAAGAATTGAATATAAATCAAATTTGAGTAACTTGATTCATTTAATAGATCTGTTGTCAAATGAGTGGGTCAAAGCTAAATTAGCTGGTGGGATTCAAATCAACAATTTCCTTGTGGGTTGATTTACACTTGCAGTTAGAATGTGCATAAAATTTATTAACTCGAGTGTGCCAAAGATTCAACTATTCCGTCTGTTTTGAGGATAGGTTGGTTAAAAAATTCTTAATCAGCTAAGGATGGATTAATTGATGATTTTTACCCAAAAATTAATCTAAATCGATCACCGTATACTCCTACTAACAATTGCTTTGGAAGTTACTCTCTTTGGTTGAGTTTAAAAAAATTTTAAAAAATAGTTTGGTAAAGAAAATAAAAAATATACTCATTATTTAAATTTTTTAGGAAAGAAAATCATTTTTTAAAATTTTAAATGTTTTTGTTGTCTATTTTTGTCAAATTCATTTTAATATTTGATTTCAAAAATCAACTTTTAAAAAATAAACCAAACAGAAAGCAAAGCATTGTTGATTGTGCAAGCCATACTTGACCGTGAGAAGCTTTTGTAGTAAATGGAAACGATGCCATCTAGTTTAGATGGGGTTTGCCTTTGCATAGCAAAATCGGAGGCGTTGATGTCAAGAAGTAATGGCGTGTCTAGATCCTAGTTATAACTTGTAAGACTGTTTAGTTCAGTTTGAACACAAATTGCAGACAAGTCCTCCCATCCTTACTGGATTGGAACTTATATGTAATTTTTTAGGTTGTTTAGCAGTGTTTTGTGAGTGTTTTGTGGGTTGGATGATTGTTGTTGTGGTATTGGTTTACAAATCAAAGGATCATCTAACTCGTACAACTCTGTTGTACAATTACATTCTTCTTAATTTCCTTTCGGTATTTATTTTGGGTAATTTTATTTACATACCACTTTTCTTTTTTTTTCAAGTATTCATCATCATTTAATTTTTTTATTACAATTTTATCCTTCAATTAAATTACTAGCTCTCTTCTTGTTGGCTCTCTCTCTCTCTTCTTCTTCTTCTTCTTCCGACCCCTCTCTCTCTCTCTCCTTCTGTAACTCGTGTTAATTTTCTTTGTCGCTGTTGCTGCTCACTAAAGATTGAGGCTAGCACGTCTGTCAACGACTTATAGGTGTACGGTCTATACGCTTACCCAGCAACATGACCTAACCTAACGCGACTTAGGTGACGTCCCACTAACCCTCACAATTAATTAACCTTACAATAGCACAAACCCAAGAATAAGTACAAACATAATACAGATATAAAAGAAATAAATTACAACATATATGATCTCATATACTTACTGTTACGGTGGAGGTTGAGGCCTCCTGGCCGCCCAAGCCACTACCTGTTTGTTGATCAGCACCTGGATCTCGGCGATACGCTGATCACACTCTGCTAATCGAGCAGAGATATACGGTTGAGTGTAGAAATCTACGGGTGTATTAAGATAATGATTTTTCTAGTTTTGCCAAAATTGTAAAAACCACAATAACTGTTCTAAACAATCAACAGAGGGCATACATAGGAAAACTAAAGTTTTATTGAGGAAGTAATAATATTTTACAAGAGGGTTTGGAAGGGAGATTGCAAGAGAGAATAGAAAGAAAACTTAAAGCTAAAAATTTAGGCGTGCCTCAACAAGGGTGAAGCCTTCCCTTTTATACTACAAAATCGGATAAAGAAGAGGACAGGTGGCAACTCTGAATTGGACCGACAGATTGCTCCTTATCTCTTATCTTCAAAGTTATCGGATAGGAAGACAGCATCTTCTTTTCTGACTAGTGGATATCTGCTTTAGACAAAAGTCTTTTGTCCTGTTGTGCCGACGCTCTAAAGCTCGGGGCCCTTGCCTTTTGAAATCTTTTCTGCAATAATAGCTGTTAGGGAATCCCAAAAGTCACCGAGATTGCTCTCATCTTCTTCTGGATCTTGTGACTCTCCTGCCAACACGTGTTCGGCTGGATCACTCTCGGATTCTGATGCGGTCTGACTGGTTCCTGACCTCATGGAGACGTCATCAGATTGAGGTACTGTTTGGAAAAATTGTTCTTTCAGAAAATCCATACTTTTAATTATTATTTCATTTTCTGAAAGATGAGGATGCTGTTGACATAATTCCTTCTGGATCTGAATGAAAGGATTACTGGCTAATGCTGGTGGCGCCGGAAGGGCTGTCTGTTTGACAGTATCAAAACATGCCTTGGTGTGCTGTTTAATTTTTTCAACAGTTTCTATTATCACAGGGTTCATATCCTTATCCCACCATTTAACAAAAAAGATTCGTTTCAAACGGGGGACTTTGTTCTGATAATCACATGCAAATTCCCATTTCCAAATCCATGGGATATTAAAACGGATAGTGAAATGGACAAGTGATTTATTGATGGAGAGATCACGGTTTTTATTGAGATAAGAATAGGCTCGAGAATAAGCACAATTCCACTCATTAAAAGCAAGTCGGATAGGTTCTGGTAAGATGTCCATGGAAAGGCCAAATTTATCCCACCAAACGAGGAACCAATTTGGGACATCGTTTTTGAGGACATCAGGACAAACACGGATAAACCAGGAATGGTTTTTTATCGGATTTTGGTAGTAGAAGACTTGAGTAAAAGCTTCTACATAATCCCAATATGTATATTTTGTCTGTTTATTGCGAAGATCAAGCTCGCGAAGAGTATGCGGATGGATGCCCCATGTAGAGATGGGCATAATAGAACGGATGGTGATCTTTCTAAAAGAGATCGGACTGGTAGTTTTATTTGGATCATGCAGATGATGCTTGAATTCACAAGCGCCGGTTTCTGTTAATATCTGTTCATAGATATATCGGTACTGGTCAAAATGAGGAGGAGATTGTTGGGTAGTGAGATATCTTTTTTTAATCTCCCAGGGATCCGTCATCCATTGTTCATCTGCGGATTCAATCCAGAGGACAGTTTCCTCGGTAATACTGTTAGGGGTATATGGTTCTTCAGTCTTAAGGAGAATATCCTTAGCTGAGGGATTACTGGTTTGGCCTCGAGAAAGGGCCGGAAATTCGGATGGATCATAGCGAGGGGTAGAACCACCTCGGCCACGACCTCGACCTCTATGTCCTCTGCTGGTCATCCTCCTCTTCAGGAGTAGATTTTTGTAAATATTCCCTGGTTAAGAAATCAGGCAAAGAATTAGTTTCCCCTTTTATATATTCAATATCAAAATCAAAATTGGATAAATAACTTTGCCAAGTTAAGAATATCTGTTTAGATGCTAAATTTTTTACATCTTTTTTAAAAATCTGTTTGGCAGCAGAGCAATCAACTCTGATGATAAAATGCTGATTTAAAAGATCATCCTGAAATTTATCAGCACATTTTACAATGGCTAAACATTCCTGTTTAATAGTCGGATAATTTAAAGCGGCTTTATTCCAATGGCCAGAATGGAATCGTAATAATTCTTCCTTCTGGGTGTTGGGATTAAGTTGCTTTAATATCCCACCAAATCCATCATTAGAAGCATCGGTTTCCACAATTTTCTTCCAATTAGGATTAGGTAACTGTAAACATGGTAACTGTTTAACTTTAGCTTTAATTTTCTGGACTGCTGCAGTATGCTCTTTACCCCAAGGAGGAGGATTTTTACGAAGTCGGGTAAATAAAATACTGGAATCAGCTGCAACATTCGGATAATAATCACGGATATAATTAAGACTTTCTAAAAATCTCTGTAATTGAGTTTTATCTTTTATTTCATCAGGAAATTTAGAAGCAAACTCAATACTACGGTTAATTGGTATAATACTTCCGTTAGAAATATTATGTCCAAGATATCTTACTGTTGTCTGGAAAAGCTGCATTTTAGGAGCAGAAAGCACTAATCCATTTCTGTGAATAACATGCTTAAAAATATTAAGATGTTTAATATGCTGTTCAATTGATGAAGAAAAAATTAAAACATCATCAATATAAGACAGGGTAAATTCAGTGAACGGATTAAAAATATCATTCATGATATGCTGAAATTCTGATGGAGCATTTTTCAGACCAAATGGCATAACATTCCATTCGTAATGCCCAAAGGGTACTGTAAAAGCTGTTTTATAACGATCCTGTTCTGCAATTTCAATTTGCCAATATCCTGATTTTAAATCAAATTTAGAAAAAATGATTGCATACTGTAAACGTTCTAAAAGATCTTTCTTGTTAGGAATCGGATATCTGATCCATTTCAATTTATCATTTAACGGTTTATAATTGATAACAAGGCGAGGAACACCTCGTTCAATATCAGCATTTTTATTTACATAAAAAGCTGTGCAACTCCACGGAGAGTGACTGGGTCGGATTAATTTTTTGTCTAAAAGACTTTGAATTTCGGTTTTACATAATTCCATATATTCCTTTTTCATCTAACTAGGACGGGCTCTAGTTGGAATATATTTTTCATCAAAATTGGGCTCATATGGTAACGTAACTGTATATTTTTTTCGATTCCAAAAAGCATTTGGAATGGTACCACAAACTTCTGTTTGAAATTCTTTTTCAATTATTGTAATTTTCTGTTGCAAGGAAGGTTGTTGTAATCTTTGTTCTGTTGTTAAGAAAGAAACTTCCTTAGCTAAGAAATTGATTTGATTCTGTTTAAAAGTAACTAGATCTCTTATCTGATCTAATTCTTTAGTATATGGTTGTGTGATAAATTCAAAAATTACTGATTTTCCTTGTAATTGGGAATAAATACCTGTTGTATCAATTTTCTGGATAGGCATCAAAAGATATAAAAATGGTGTGCCTAAAATAATATTTGTTGCAAGATTTCTGACTAAAACAAAAGATGTTGGAAGACAGAGATCTTCATTACAAATATACGCTTCTGGTATTTTATACCTGATTTGGAGAGAATTTCCACTTGCACTGGTTAAACTCTGAGTAGTTTTTTCAAAATATCTGGTTGGAACTATACCTTCTTGGATACAGTTCATATCAGCTCCGCTATCGACTAAAGCAATAGCATCTTTCATGATAAAGTCAGGTTTAATCATAAAAGAAATTTTTATGTACCATTTCTGGAAGGTTACTTGATTAACAAGTAATAAATATGGAGTTTCTGTTGAGGTTTCAGTCTCTGCTTCTGATTTAACTTCCTTTTCCTTTGCTTGTTTTTGTGGAAGTTGGGTGTGCAGATATTTGATGTCTTTTATTGCAGCAGCACTTGCTGTCTGCAAATGTTTGACTTCTGTTTTTAAAATGTTAATTTCCATTTTTAAATCCTGTATGGTTGTTGGTTTTTCAACCAAAGGGTTTGTTTGGATTCTGTTTATTACAGTTTGGAGACTGTAAGAATAATCGGGTATATTTGGTGTTTCTTGTGCTGTTTGTTGGTGTTCATAACACATCTTTAAATATTTTATTTTGATTTCGGGATCCTGGATTTGGTCTGCTACAGCAAGCATATCCTTTTGGGTATCGGTTAAGACATTGATACTGCTGGGTTCACCTAAATGTAAACCATTCATTTCAACAATTGATTTCCAATAATTAATTTCAGATATATGTTCTTGATTGCTAGAACAAGGGCAAGAATTTTGTTCTGGATCTTCTTCACTATCGGAAGTAGAATATAACTGGTTAATTTCATCCTCAGAGGGTGACTCTTCTTCTGTTGAATTTTCATCACCTTCTAAGGCTTGCAGTATCTGTTCTTTAACATCTAAATCCAACTGTAATTCATTTACTTTAGATTTAGCTTTAGATTTGCATCGGTTTGCATAGTGTCCTGTTTGTCCACATTTATAACATTTAACTTCAGATTTAGATTTTCCTTTGGATTTTCTATGTGAAGTATTTTTCGGATAAAACTTCTTAGTAGGATTCGGATGGCTAGTCTTATGTGACTTTCTTCTGGTATTTTTATATGGTTTCTTATGAGAAACCTTCCTCGGTTTGCCTGGATATTTAATAGCGGGTTCATAAGCAAATTGTTCGCAGAATTCTCCTAATTCCTTTCTGCCTGTTAAATTCTGTTGCTTCATTTGATAATGAAGTTTGAGATCATTACACAGAGAAAGACCTTCATCAGTTATAATGGAACAGAGATGTCCATAAGTATACTGGTCGTAAGGAATAGACATCCGGTCATGGCGGTCCCGAAGTTTTTTCCTAACTCATTTGGCAAAAAGGGTAGGAAGGCCATCAACAAATTTGGCTTTCCAATGGGTACTGTTAGCATCAGGTCGTTGCATGACCTTGAGAAGGAATACATCCTTGTACCAACGGAAATGGGTAAGAGAGGGACAGCGGAGATTCTGGAGAAGTTCCCTGCCACGATCAGCTGTACTTGTACTGGTACCCACAAAATGGAGAATAATTGTTTGAATTAACGTATAAACAGCATCCTGCTGTTGTACAGGTTGTCGAATAGTTGGATCAACTTCGATTTTTACAGAATTTAGTATTTCTAGCTGTTGGGCTGTGGTGAGGATATTATCCCACCATCCTTTAAGTTGTCCTGTAAAGCCATTAATAATAAATTTTGCTATAGCTTGATCCTGATTATTATATTGTCGGCATACGGTTGCGTACATCAACATTTGATGTAAACGTGTAAAAATAACATATTCGGATTCACCATCGATATTCCATTCATAAATGGTTTTACCATGGTAAGAGGTCTGATTAGTCTGGTATGCTTCTTCCCAAAGAAGATCAGGGGGAGTAGGGCGAGCATAATAATTTCTGGTTGGTGGTAATATAGCCGGTCGAGAAGGGCTATAATTGGTGAGTTTATGAACTGTTTGCGGATCTTGAAAATTCATTTGAATTTCCTGAATTTGATCTGGTGTAATGTTTTCTTGTTCAGATATAGGTTCAGCTCTAAGCATTTGTATAGAACCAGAGCCAGTATGTTCAGGTGGTCGGACATTTAAATTCTGCATTCGTTGCAGAAGAGTATCCATAAACTCCGTATTAGGAGGTTTTAACTTAAAGTTACTGATTTCTAATGAAGGTTTAATGGATACCGGATGGATAGTTGAACTTCCTGCTACTGGTGATGCTAAGCTTCTATCTCTAAAGGTAGAAACAGCTTCTTCTATCCTGGTTAATTGTTTGCTCATGGTTTGGCAAATCAAATTGGTATAATTATGTTGTCTGATACTTAAACCAAAATCTTTTAACTGCATATATTTTGTTTTAGCAAATTTGCCAGATTGGGCATCAATATAGGCAGTAGCAACTAGGGGTTGTCTGGTGGTTTCACCATTAGGTGCTAATTCTAAGGATTGAGGAGGCGGATGAATAGCACTAATTGCATGTCCTTCTGTTGTAGTCCAAGTTTTATACTGGTCTTCTATAACATTTATTTGAGATGAAGATATAGTTTGATACTATTCTACGAACGGTATTATTGTCTGTTGGGACTCAAGATATTGATAATATTGAGTTTTATAGTCTTCTAACTGTTGAGGATTATGATTTGCAAAATACCATATCCTAAATTCCTTATATTTTCCCTGATTAAATTCCTGGTTTATTATTTTCCTAATTTCACTTCCTGATGTGAAATCCATTAAAGTTCAAAATTCATATCACTGGCTGTTGGGCTATCTGGTGGTGGTGCTGTATAAACACCGTGAGGAATCCTATTTTGGGAAAATCTGATTCCCTGAACTTCGGATTGCATTGGATCTTCCTGTGGATCACTTGGTGGTCTACTTGGTGGTCTCGAAGGTATCTGTTGAAGAATGGAGTCAAAAGACTGCCGGCTAGATTCTGGTATATCTACTCTATAAGGTGGAGCAGATTGAAAACTGTTGTTAGAAAAACTTCTAGATGCTGTTCTAAAACTGTTGTTAGAAAAACTTCTTGGAGCAGTCCTAAAACTTGCATTAGAAGAATTACTTCTGGTAAGCATAGGTCGCTGGAATTGGAGATAGACATTACCTCCTTGTGTCTGAATAACATCATCTATGTTGTGCTGTATCATAGGCTTGGGTGGTACAGCATTGGGGATGTGCCATCTTTCTGGAAAAGTTATTTGGGACCACGGAATTAGCCTAGGTACTGCTACCTGACTATTATACAAATTAGTTTCAATTAATACTGTTTTTCCTGATTCAGTTTTCTTCCTAACATAAGGATTTAAGGTGGTTAAGGCCTTAATATAAATCCTGGAATGTACTGAAAAAGGAGGAGATCCTGGTTTGTACTCATAACCATGAGTAAGAACTCTTAGTTCTAAAACATCGGATATATTGGCATCTGTCATAGAGATGCTAAGATTCGGATATATATCAAAATATACTGGTCCATGGGAAAGACTGGTTTCAATAGCTCCCATCAGCGATGCTCTCCAGTCGAGACATCTTCCATCCCGAAGGGTACATTGAATACTGGTATTTTGACCTAGCAAGGTCAAGGGTTTAAATGCTATTTGTACCAATCCTATATGGATGTACTTATAGTCTTTGACAAACGGAACAAAATCATTAATATGAATAAGTCGGATTATTTCATCATTATTTTGAATACATGATGCATGTTCAAAAGTTTTGATGATTGTTTTACTAAAAAATTGAAAACGTCCTCTTCGGTAAATTGTTTTCGAATCTACTACTGGTATAGTCCACTTATCTAAAGCGTCTTTTACATCCTGATAAGCTACCATTTCAGCTGCTTCAGCTAGAGAGGATACTGTATTGCCTACAGTGGTTACTGATTCATTTTCTGGTATTACCACGGTATTCTCTTGTTGTTCTGCCATGCTTGTATGGTGATCATATATGTCTAATTTATTTAATTTATATTAGTATTATATTTATCATTAAACTTGGCTCTGATACCATCTAAGGTGCTCACTAAAGGTTGAGGCTAGCACGTCTGTCAACGACTTACAGGTATACGGTCTATACGCTTACCCAGCAACATGACCTAACCTAACGCGACTTGGGTGACGTCCCACTAACCCTCACAATTAATTAACCTTACAATAGCACAAACCCAAGAATAAGTACAAACATAATACAGATATAAAAGAAATAAATTACAACATATATGATCTCATATACTTACTGTTACGGTGGAGGTGGAGGCCTCCTGGCCGCCCAGGCCACTACCTGTTCGTTGATCAGCACCTGGATCTCGGCGATACGCTGATCACACTCTGCTAATCGAGCAGAGATATACGGTTGAGTATAGAAATCTACGGGTGTATTAAGATAATGAGTTTTCTGGTTTTGCCAAAATTGTAAAAACCACAATAACTGTTCTAAACAATCAACAGAGGGCATACATAGGAAAACTACATTTTTATTGAGGAAGTAATAATATTTTACAAGAGGGGTTGGAAGAGAGATTACAAGAGGGGAAAGAAAGAAAACTTAAAACTAAAAATTTAGGCCTGCTTCAACAAGGGTGAAGCCTTCCCTTTTATAATACAAAATCGGATAAAGGAGAGGACAGGTGGCAACTCTGAATTGGGCCGACAGATTGCTCCTTATCACTTATCTTCAACGTTATCGGATAGGAAGACATCATCTTCTTTTCTGATTGATGGTATTTGCTTTTAACAAAAGTCTTTTGTCCTGTTGTGCCGACGCTCTAAAGCTCGGGGCCCTTGCCTTTTGAGATCTTTTCTGCAATAATAGCTGTTAGGGAATCCCAAAAGTCACCGAGATTGCTCTCATCTTCTTCTGGATCTTGTGACTCTCCTGCCAACACGTGTTCGGCTGGATCACTCTCAGATTCTGATGCAGTCTGACTGGTTCCTGACCTCATGGAGGCGTCATCAGGCTGAGGTACTGTTTGGAGAAATTGTTCTTTCAGAAAATCCATACTTTTAATTATTATTTCATTTTCTGAAAGATGAGGATACTGTTGGCGTAATTCCTTCTGGATCTGAATGAAAGGATTACTGGCTAATGCTGGTGAAGCCGGAAGGGCTGACTGTTTGACAGTATCAAAACATGCCTTGGTGTGCTGTTTAATTTTTTCAACAGTTTCTGTTATCACAGGGTTCATACCCTTATCCCACCATTTAACAAAAAAGATTCTTTTCAAACGGGGGACTTTGTTCTGATAATCACATGCAAATTCCCATTTCCAAATCCATGGGATATTAAAACGGATAGTGAAATGGACAAGTGATTTACTGATGGAAAGATCACGGTTTTTATTGAGATAAGAATAGGCTCGAGAATAAGCACAATTCCACTCATTAAAAGCAAGTCGGATAGGTTCTGGTAAGATGTCCATGGAAAGGCCAAATTTATCCCACCAAACGAGGAACCAATTTGGGACATCGTTTTTGAGGACATCAGGACAAACACGGATAAACCAGGAATGGTTTTTTATCGGATTTTGGTAGTAGAAGACTTGAGTAAAAGCTTTTAGAACGTTTACAGTATGCAATCATTTTTTCTAACAAGAAAGATCTTTTAGAACGTTTACAGTATGCAATCATTTTTTCTAAATTTGATTTAAAATCAGGATATTGGCAAATTGAAATTGCAGAACAGGATCGTTATAAAACAGCTTTTACAGTACCCTTTGGGCATTACGAATGGAATGTTATGCCATTTGGTCTGAAAAATGCTCCATCAGAATTTCAGCATATCATGAATGATATTTTTAATCCGTTCACTGAATTTACCCTGTCTTATATTGATGATGTTTTAATTTTTTCTTCATCAATTGAACAGCATATTAAACATCTTAATATTTTTAAGCATGTTATTCACAGAAATGGATTAGTGCTTTCTGCTCCTAAAATGCAGCTTTTCCAGACAACAGTAAGATATCTTGGACATAATATTTCTAACGGAAGTATTATACCAATTAACCGTAGTATTGAGTTTGCTTCTAAATTTCCTGATGAAATAAAAGATAAAACTCAATTACAGAGATTTTTAGAAAGTCTTAATTATATCCGTGATTATTATCCGAATGTTGCAGCTGATTCCAGTATTTTATTTACCCGACTTCGTAAAAATCCTCCTCCTTGGGGTAAAGAGCATACTGCAGCAGTCCAGAAAATTAAAGCTAAAGTTAAACAGTTACCATGTTTACAGTTACCTAATCCTAATTGGAAGAAAATTGTGGAAACCGATGCTTCTAATGATGGATTTGGTGGGATATTAAAGCAACTTAATCCCAACACCCAGAAGGAAGAATTATTACGATTCCATTCTGGCCATTGGAATAAAGCCGCTTTAAATTATCCGACTATTAAACAGGAATGTTTAGCCATTGTAAAATGTGCTGATAAATTTCAGGATGATCTTTTAAATCAACATTATATCATCAGAGTTGATTGCTCTGCTGCCAAACAGATTTTTAAAAAAGATGTAAAAAATTTAGCATCTAAACAGATATTCTTAACTTGGCAAAGTTATTTATCCAATTTTGATTTTGATATTGAATATATAAAAGGGGAAACTAATTCTTTGCCTGATTTCTTAACCAGGGAATATTTACAGAAATCTACTCCTGAAGAAGAGGATGACCAGCAGAGGACATAGAGGTCGAGGTCGTGGCCGAGGTGGTTCTACCCCTCGCTATGATCCATCCGAATTTCCGGCCCTTTCTCGAGGCCAAACCAGTAATCCCTCAGCTAAGGATATTCTCCTTAAGACTGAAGAACCATATACCCCTAACAGTATTACCGAGGAAACTGTCCTCTGGATTGAATCCGCAGATGAACAATGGATGACGGATCCCTGGGAGATTAAAAAAGATATCTCACTACCCAACAATCTCCTCCTCATTTTGACCAGTACCGATATATCTATGAACAGATATTAACAGAAACCGGCGCTTGTGAATTCAAGCATCATCTGCATGATCCAAATAAAACTACCAGTCCGATCTCTTTTAGCAAGATCACCATCCGTTCTATTATGCCCATCTCTACATGGGGCATCCATCCGCATACTCTTCGCGAGCTTGATCTTCGCAATAAACAGACAAAATATACATATTGGGATTATGTAGAAGCTTTTACTCAAGTCTTCTACTACCAAAATCCGATAAAAAACCATTCCTGGTTTATCCGTGTTTGTCCTGATGTCCTCAAAAACGATGTCCCAAATTGGTTCCTCGTTTGGTGGGATAAATTTGGCCTTTCCATGGACATCTTACCAGAACCTATCCGACTTGCTTTTAATGAGTGGAATTGTGCTTATTCTCGAGCCTATTCTTATCTCAATAAAAACCGTGATCTCTCCATCAGTAAATCACTTGTCCATTTCACTATCCGTTTTAATATCCCATGGATTTGGAAATGGGAATTTGCATGTGATTATCAGAACAAAGTCCCCCGTTTGAAACGAATTTTTTTTGTTAAATGGTGGGATAAGGATATGAACCCTGTGATAACAGAAACTGTTGAAAAAATTAAACAGCACACCAAGGCATGTTTTGATACTGTCAAACAGACAGCCCTTCCGGCGCCACCAGCATTAGCCAGTAATCCTTTCATTCAGATCCAGAAGGAATTATGTCAACAGCATCCTCATCTTTCAAAAAATGAAATAATAATTAAAAGTATGGATTTTCTGAAAGAACAATTTCTCCAAACAGTACCTCAAACTGATGACGTCTCCATGAGGTCAGGAACCAGTCAGACCGCATCAGAATCCGAGAGTGATCCAGCCGAACACGTGTTGGCAGGAGAGTCACAAGATCCAGAAGAAGATGAGAGCAATCTCGGTGACTTTTGGGATTCTCTAACAGCTATTATTGCAGAAAAGATTGCAAAAGGCAAGGGCCCCGAGCTTTAGAGCGTCGGCACAACAGGACAAAAGACTTTTGTTAAAGCAGATACCATTAATCAGAAAAGAAGATGCTGTCTTCCTATCCGATAACTTTGAAGATAAGTGATAAGGAGCAATCTGTCGGCCTAATTCAGAGTTGCCACCTGTCCTCTCCTTTATCCGATTTTGTATTATAAAAGGGAAGGCTTCACCCTTGTTGAAGCACGCCTAAATTTTTAGTTTGAAGTTTTCTTTCTTTCCTCTCTTGTAATCTCTCTTCCAACCTCTCTTGTAAAATATTATTACTTCCTCAATAAAACTTTAGTTTTCCTATGTATGCCCTCTGTTGATTGTTTAGAACAGTTATTGTGGTTTTTACAATTTTGGCAAAACTAGAAAAATCATTATCTTAATACACCCGTAGATTTCTGCACTCAACCGTATATCTCTGCTCGATTAGCAGAGTGTGATCAGCGTATCGCCGAGATCCAGGTGCTGATCAACGAACAGGTAGTGGCCTGGGCGGCCAGGAGGCCTCAACCTCCACCGTAACAGTAAGTATATGAGATCATATATGTTGTAATTTATTTCTTTTATATCTGTATTATGTTTGTACTTATTCTTGGGTTTGTGCTATTGTAAGGTTAATTAATTGTGAGGGTTAGTGGGACGTCACCCAAGTCGTGTTAGGTTAGGTCATGTTGCTGGGTAAGCGTATAGACCGTACACCTATAAGTCGTTGACAGACGTGCTAGCCTCAACCTTTAGTGAGCACAACCAATTTGGGACATCGTTTTTGAGGACATCAGGACAAACACGGATAAACTAGGAATGGTTCTGCATTCGTTGCAGAAGAGTATCCATAAACTCCGTATTAGGAGGTTTTAACTTAAAGTTACTGATCCATTTGCCTAAAAGAAGAAAGATGAGAGGACAGGATGGTCAATGGCAGAAGGGAAGAAAGTGGCCAGCGATCGGAGAGGTAGCCACTGCAGGCGGTGGCGGTGGCGGTGGCGGTGGCGGTCGTGGTTGGGTTAGGATTTGTTGGAGAAAATAAGGGTATTATGGCATTATATGAAATTTGGTGGTGTGTATTGAGATATAATCTATATATTTAATCTGTGTGAGGTGTGAACTGAGTGAATATTGAGAGTAGATGGTGTGTAAATAGAATTCTTCATTCATTTATTTCAACTTTTTTTTGGGGATAATTACCACAAAAAAGAACCAAAAAAAAAAAGACAGAAAAAAAAAACCCAAAGTCTAACCTTTATAATAAAATAAATCATCATTTTTTAATTTATAAATTTAAACTGTAAACTTTTGATTTGTTTTCAACCTAAACCATTTGTTTATTTTTGTTAAATGAACAGATAGAAAAAAGAGTATTTCAGCCATTAAAATATTTAAAATACCATTCTTATTAAGTTTAATGACCAAAATATTATTTTTTGCATTGGTTTTATTAACAAAAATAGATAAATAATTTAGATTGAAAAGAAATCAAAACATTATAATTTAAATTGATAAAATTAAAAATTTAGAATTTATTTTATTACAGGTGTCAAATACTAAGATTGTTTTAGTAATTACCTCTTTTTTATTATTAAATATATTCAATATTAATCCGATTTTGTAATGATCACACTTGCACTGTGCACACAAATAACACTTGCACCAATCACAATATTGTCACGTACACCAGTATACATAATTTTCATATTCACCTAATAGAATTCCATAATTTTTTTTGAGTTGCCACATTTTTACATAGAGAAAAGAGATAACATTGTTTTTAGGGAAAATTAGTAAAATGGCCCTCTCTAACTTTGTATAGTAGGAGAGATTCAAGATGTTTTTATTAGTAGCTAAGGTCCCTCAATATTTTCACAGAGAAAATTTGAAATTTTGTCCGATTTAGAGAAATGTCGGCCCTGACTCAAAGAAATTTTTTTTTGAAAATTGAAATTTTTCTGTGTCAAAGCCAAAATTTTCTGAATCAGGCCAAATTTCAAAATTTACGGAACTAACATCAACCTTAATGATTTGTTCAAAGTATAATCTAATTACGAAGCCCTCAACGCTTTGTGTGGGGGGGCGGGGGGAAGACAAAAAAAATTTCAACAATAGTTTTTGTGGACTTGATTCATATTTCCTTAAGCATTGTGTGTGTTGTGATTTAATAATGTGTATTGATTGATTGGAAATGAAGGGAGTTGCTGGGCTTTTTCAACAATTGCTGCTGTGGAAGGGATCAACAAGATTGTGACTGGTGATTTGATCTCGCTATCAGAACAAGAGCTAGTGGACTGTGATAAATCTTATAATGAAGGATGCGATGGGGGTCTCATGGACTATGCTTTTGAGTTCATCATCAACAATGGTGGTATTGATAGCAAGGAAGATTACCCCTATAAAGCTAGAGATGGGACATGCGACCAATACAGGGTTGGTATTGAGTTCTTCTTTAATTGAGTGATCAAGAAAAATGTACATGGTGAAAAAAACAAGACTTCATATCATTCTTTGTGAATGAATTAATGTTTGTACAGAAAAATACAAAGGTGGTTACAATTGATGATTATGAAGATGTTCCTGAAAACAACGAGAAGGCATTGCAAAAGGCAGTGGCAAACCAACCCGTGAGTGTTGCCATTGAAGCTGGTGGCATGGCATTCCAATTCTATCACTCTGTAAGTTTCTATCTTGGTTTTGTTTGGAAGTTTAGATTGTGATTATGATAAATCTTTTAATTATTTGAATTTAGAAAGCCTGCATATTTAGAAAATTGCAGTTGTGTGTAGATTATTTGTACATGACATAAAGATTGTTATCCAATTATAGAACCATTTGTGCTGCTATGATATTTTTGTTCTAGTGAAAACAATTGTTTCACTCATGAGGTTACATTTTATAAATTGGGCTTGTATAAGAATGATATGTTGCAAATCCATCCATGTCCCAAACGATTCAACAATCCATCAGAAATTAGTTCGATGGTACTTATTGTAGATGACCATATTGCTTTACACTGACTACCTGACTACAAATTTTTTGAAATTCCTCTTCAAACACAAAGTAAAGGCATTGAAACAGCACAGTGGTAAGTTGTTGGAAGTTGATGAAATACCTGAGTAACCTAATCCTTTACTTATTTACTATCTCTTCAGGGTATATTCTCAGGGAAATGTGGGACAGCGCTAGACCATGGTGTTACTGCTGTTGGATATGGTACAGAGAATGGTGTCAATTACTGGATTGTCAAGAATTCATGGGGTGCAAGCTGGGGAGAGAGTGGCTACATCAGGATGGAGCGTAATGCTGGTTACACTGGAAAATGTGGAATTGCAATGGAGGCCTCTTATCCTATCAAGAATGGTCAAAATCCCCCGAACCCTGGCCCATCTCCTCCATCTCCAATAAAGCCTCCCTCTGTTTGTGATGATTACTATGCTTGTCCAGAGAGTAGCACCTGCTGCTGTGTCTATGAATATGCCAACTATTGCTTTGATTGGGGATGTTGTCCACTCGAGGGTGCCACCTGCTGCGATGACCATTATAGTTGTTGCCCCCATGATTATCCCATATGCAACACATACTCCGGGACCTGCTTAATGGTAAGAATTAAGTTTTTGCTATCTTCATTTACTTGCAAAGTTTTCAAAAGATGCATCTTTGTTTACCTTCTTCAATGAAACAGAGCAAGGACAACCCATTAGGAGTGAAGGCAATGAATCGCGTTCATGCTAAGCCTCAATGGGCCTATGCGAATGATGGAAAGAGGAGCAGTGCTTGACAAAGCTTCGCAACCTTTAAGCAGTGGATGAAGAAAGCAGTGGAATGTTGAAAGAATTACAGCAATGCTTGATGGTCTACTTGGTATAACTATTCTGCACACCTCATTTCCACTAGATGGATTTTCAACTAATGATCATCAAATGCTTATTATGTATATAATACTATTTAAAGCATTGGAAGGATTATGTAATAGTGGCATTTTTCGGAATGCATTTTCATGCCAATTTTAAGACCAGATTTTGTGAAGCCCAAAATTTTGAAACATCAAGGTAATTATTAAGGCAAAGGAAACTGACTTAAATCAAATATCACCATTGAAATTTAACATTACAAACTTCACCACCTCCCAAAGTCTCGAGTACAATGCTTATTAAAAAATTGTCCAATTACAATCCAAGAAGAAAAAAAAAAGAAAGGGTGCATTACGTTGATAGTCGCCATATTTTGCCCTTTATGTCATTTATATCCCTATACTTTCAATTAGTTAAATTTTGACTTTTAATTTTAAATTTTGTATTTATTTAGTCCAATTGATGACGTCATTAGGGTTTTTAACAATAAAATGATCATTGAGTTGGTTCAGATTAACTCATTAAGTTGATCAAGTTTATAATTTTATCCCCTAAAACATGAAACATGTTGTCCATGTGCACATTTTTCATGAAAAATACTAATAATTGTAATCAATTAGACTAAATTGAGGCACAATCATAAATTTATGGTCAAAATCGAGTCAATTGAAATTATAATGATCAAAATGACGCAATAACCAAAATATAGCAGCGATGATCAATATAATTTACCCAAAAAGAAAATAGAACACAGGGCACTAAGGATTTTTTTTTTAGGTGGAGAATTAGGGCACTATACTGAGGTTAAGGCAATCAGGCTTTGGACACATTCTAGTTAACCAGGGTTCCATTGAGTCATTGGTTGCAATCTCCACTTCTAGCTTCCTGCTTCGTCGAAACTTGACATGAAATACATGGGCTACAAAGGCGGTGTTTGGCAACTTAGTTTTTGGGTTTTTTATTTTTTATTTTTTTCACAACAAGACAAATGTTTTACAAAATAAAAAATAATAAATCCAAACAAAATATCACATTAAACCTCATAATCATTTCACTTTTTCTTTCACAAACATCACATCTAATCACAAAAAACCTAACTATCTTCCCAAACACAAAATTTTTTTTCTCCAATAATATCCTACAACTAAAAAAACCTACAAAAAAAAAACCCACTTCCCAAACACCCACAAAGTCTAATAGAAATTGAAAATTCGATGGAAAGCTAATTCAACCATTACCCCCACTGAAAAACTAAGAATATAAAACAATGACAAAGATCTAGTATAGGAATTCAAAGAACAAAAGTTCAATAACAAAAGAAGCATTATATTAATTTCCCTACAGGTTATTTAACTAAGTATAGACTAGGTTAACTCCCCATGGAATACCTCTCCTACGTAAAAACCACCAAACTTGGCTTTAAGCAAATCGGTGCCCTTTTTGTGAACTTCTATCTAGATACCACTCCTAAAGTTATTGTGGATACCATGCCTTTCGGTGCACCCGCATGTTGGATTTTACACTCTCAAAATCAAGTGTGAACCATCAAGATTTAAGTGGCAATGAATTGTTTATCCCGCAAGTTTCCAAAATAGACCGATTCAGATAAAGGAGCCGTCATCTAGTTTTTATGGAAAACTAAGAAACTATTTAAACTCTATTCAATTTAAGTGCTGGTTTGTCACAACCAAAAAATTCACTACAACAAAAAGCGCATTTGGCAACCAATTACAAATTTCATTGCTAAAAGAATCGGTAACATTTTGTCGCTGTAAAATTGTAATTTGTCGCTAAAAGGTTAAGATTTGGATAAGCTATGTAGTTTTAGCAACAAATAAATTCGTCACCAAAAGTACAATTTAGCGACAAATTAATTTGGTCTCTAAAAATCAACTTTTAAGCAACGCCTAAGTTTTGGTTGCTAAAAATTATTGGAATAGCCACTAACTTTTAGCGACAAAAACAATATGTTGTCGCCAAATATATTAACAGAGACCAAAATATCATCTATCACTAAAAATTCACTGCACAAATTTTGATTTTAATAATTTTCATGTTCAAAATAATCCAAAACACCTATTTTTCTCTACACAATATATACACAAATGCAATGTAAATAATAATACATCTGTGCAAGACATTCATAATAATTCAAAATTAATAGCTATTAAATATCTCAATAAACATAATTACAATTCTCTAACAATCTGAAACATTCATACCAAAGTAATTATAAACTATTAACATCAAACCCACAAATCCATTACCAAATACTATGTTAAATTATTTTCAAAAACACAAAACCAAATATTTTGAAGCTAAACATCTAACCCACAAGTCATTTACCAAAATCCTATGTCAAAATATTTGCAAAAACACAAAACCAAATATTTTGATGCTAAACATCTAACCCATAAGTCATTTACCAAAATCCTATATCAAAATATTTCTAAAAACACAAAATCAAATCTTTCGATGCAGCTCAAACTATTTTCCACCATTGTCAATCTGTCACATGAAAAAGGAAAAAACAATATTAGATTGATAAAAAAAAAAAACTCGGTATGAATTTCACAATTTTGATTTTAATTTTAATTTTGTAATGTGAAGTCCAATTGGGGTTCTGTTTGCTTATACAAGTTTATTTAGTCTTCGAGCAAGCTACCCGTGCTAAGTTTCGGCGGTTTCGGTGGTCATTTTGCAATTTTGCCATCCGAACGGACCTTTTTAAGTCTTATGTTTTACAATTTTCCTTTTAATGTTCTAACCGGAAATCCAATCGAGGTCTTGTTTGTTCCTACAAGTCTATTTAGGCTTGAACAAGCTGCTCGTGCTAAGTTTCGGTGGTTTCGGTAGTCATTTCGCAATTTTGGCCCCCGAACGAGCCTTTTCAGTCATCTGTTTTACAATTTTTCTTCTAATTTTCTAATCGGAAATCCAATCGAGGTCCCGTCTGTTCCAACAAGTCTATTTAGGGTTAAGCAAGCTACCTCTGCTAACTTTCGGCGGTTTCAGTGGCCATTTCGCAATTTCGGCCCCCCCAACGGGCCTTTTAAGTCTTGTGTTTTACAATTTCCCTTCTAATTTTCTAACTGGAAATCCAATTGAGGTTTCATTTGTTCCTACAAGTCTATTTAGGCTTGAACAAGCTGCCCATGCCAAGTTTTGGCAGTTTCGGTGGTCATTTCGCAATGTTGCCCCCTGAACGGGCCTCTTAAGTCTTGTGTTTTACAATTTTCCTTCTAATTTTCTAACCAAAAATCCAGTCGAGGTCCCGCTTGTTCCTACAAGTCTATTTAGGCTTGAGCAAGCTACCCGTGCTAAGTCTCGGCAGTTTCGGTTGTCATTTCGCAATTTCATCCCCTGAATGGGCCTTTTCAGTCTTGTGTTTTATAATTTTCCTTCTAATTTCCTAACCGGAAATCCAATCGAGATTCCGTTTGTTCTTACAAGTCTATTTAGGCTTGAGCAAGCTGCCTGTGCCAAGTTTCGACAATTTCGGTGGTCATTTTGCAATTTTGCCCCTCGAACGGGCCTTTTAAGTCTTGTAGGAACAAAATCTTGAGCACACATATTTTCTCTTAACAAAAAAATGAGCTTACATGTAGGAAGAACAATAGGACAACAAAAGCACTACGCTATAATTTTGTTAGCTTTTATTCCAATGGAGATTAAAACAAATGCGATAGAGACAGGGAAGGGAAAAAAAACATTTGCAATTTATAGTATCTCTGTAAATAAAATGTATATAAACCAAAAACCCAAATAAAATCACAGTTAGACATAAATATTGAGAATAACTTAGCAGAAAGTTATTCCTAAAGTAATTCAAAATTTACAAAGATATATATTATCTGAAAACCTGCAATGTTTTCTATTTTATTTTTTTCATTATGCACATTTTCCTGTTAGTTTAAATCTTCAACACATTTATTACATGATATGGAATTGAAGTCATCCCAACAATCAACAAAATATGAAATAGTCAAACCAACATTTTTTTATGGGTGGAAAACTATGCTAGTTGTGCACAGCCTAGAGCCAACAAATAGCAAAATACATAAACTAAAATATCATGCAAAAGTGATTCTAATGAGCTGTTATGATAGGCTTCTCATACCATGCAAAAGTCATTCTATTTCAGTATACAACTCTAACATCTACCGAAACCACTCACAGGAAAGCTACAAAGACTTCCACAATACCACCATTCAAAAGAAAGAAAGTTTAAGAAGAGAAGAGGATGAGAGGGTGGAGGGGAAAGAAAAAGCACAAAATACCAAAAGATCCAACAAAAGACTCGATAAGTAATAGACCTAAAAAAAATAAATTTTCTAAAATTTTATGAGTAATGAAATAGATATAATAAAATAAAATAAAAAATCGTTTAGAGTTTATACCTTTGATTATATTGAAAACCCATAAATTGATGACCTACAACAAAAGACACAACACAACATGAAAATGGCAGAAAGAAACAAACTGAAATTTTGGAAAACTAATTATTAAAAGGAGAAAGGCACTCTCCTATTTATCAAAACTTTAAATGGAAAATCTTAACAAAGAAATCGAAATTGTTTCCTAAAAAAATAACTAATGTTTGGTATTTCCAAATCACGTCACATAGTAAGCAATGAACTTTCTAACTGCTAAAAAATATGCTAATTCTTGTGGTACCTGCTCCCATGTTCTTCAGCTGTTTTTCTCATCTGCTTTTACTATCTCCTCTAAAGCACTTGACAAAAAATGAGAGCACATATTTTCTCTTAAAAAAAAAATGAGCTCATATGTAGAAAGAACAATGGGACAACAAAAGCACTTGTTAGCTTTTATTCCAATGGGGATTAAAACATATGCGATAGAGACGGGGAAGGAAAAAAAAAACATTTGCAATTTATAGTTTCTCTGTAAATAAAATGTATATAAACCAAAAACTCAAATAAAACACAATTAGATATAAATTTCAATATTGACAATAACTTAGCACAAAGTTATTCCTAAAGTAACTCAAAATTTACAAAGACATATATTATCTTAAGATCTGCAATGTTTTTTATTTTATTTTTTTTTCATTATGCACATTTTCCTGTTAGGTTAAATCTTCCAATCCAAATAGATGTATCCACCATGCTTCCCCCTTCATGCTTCTTGTTTTTCTGTAAATCCAAACTCCAAATAATGTGTCCAAGGATTTGGCAACTAAAACTAAGTTAGCAATGACAATATAATGGATTACTTCATATTGGAAGCACTACAAAATTTTATAGAAAAAATGAAGTTTTTCAATTTATGTCAACAATCATTTTTTTAAAAACTATGTCGCACTCGATTAAAACTATTTCATAAGAATCTTCAATTTTGCAGAGTATAAGCAAAGATATATGCACAGCTTAGTTGATAAGAAAGCACACCTGTCAATGCCTACTGCTGCCAATCACAAATGAGATTCAAAGGTCTTGAAGAGAGAGAGAGAGAGAGAGAGAAAAAAAAAAAGAAATGGACCATAGTAACTACAAAAATACACTTTCAGTTTATAAGAAAAATGTATAGATTAAATTTATACAATCATTTAGTAGAAAAGAACCATGCTCATCTTTAGAAACTTTACACTAAAATAGGTTCTGCATGCTTCAAAATATACACATTCTGTAGTAATTGCTTTACTTGCTAAATATTCCAAAAATGAACTCAAAAAGTAATGATTGAAGAACCATACCATTTGCGGTACATTTTGTGTTCTCATTCCTGCATAGCTTTCATTTTTTTTTTTTTTTTTTTTGTTAAGACACCTTAACCTTTTCTTGTTCCTTTTGAAAAAGAAATAAAATTTATTAACAGGGGTTTCGAATAAGATTAATTAAAGTATGAGATTAATTAAAGATTGAACAGTATATAACACCACAAATTCAAACCAAAGTATGAATTTAAGAAATCAAGTAGTATGACACCACAGTATGAATTTAAAAATCAATTAATTTAAAAAAGAATTCTATAAGGGCCTATTCATTAAAATAGAAAAATGAAATGTGGTTTAGATTTACATATTGGAATCAGTTGTATACATAATCAGAATCATATATATATATATATACATACATAGATAATCAAAATTACAGCAACCAGATAAAACTTTTGCACCCTTGTTGTGGGGGTCTCAAAGTTCAGTTTGTATGTTTCATTACATCAATCCAACCCCAAAATAAGTACTCAATATATACATACAGAGATACAACACAACTCTACCTAGATGAAAACTAAAAAAAAAAAAAAAAACAGGGATACGTACATATTCCAATATCTGAATCTCAACCTTATATATATATATATATATATACATACATACATAATCATATATAAAATTACATATATAATACACAGAAATGCATAAAATTATCTCTGTCTAATAGGGTCAGCCTACAAAATACTCACCAAGGTTCTTGCAAGTAGACTAAAAAAAGTCATGGCAGCTGTAATTGGTGAAGCACAATCAGCATTCCTAAGAGGAATAAACATACTTGATGGGGTATTGATTGTAAATGAAATAGTGGATGGGTGGAAAAAAACCAAGAGAAGAGGGCTGCTATTCAAAATTGATTTTGAGTAGGCTTATGACTCCCTCAACTGGGAATTCTTATTCTCAATGCTATCTAGTTTGGGTTATGGAGCAAAATGGATCTCTTGGATGAAAGGTTGTCTCTCTTCAACTAGAATCTCAATCCTTGTAAATGGTTCACCAACTAAGGAATTTAGTCCTCAAAAAGGCCTCAGACAAGGGGACCTATTATCTCCCTTCCTATTCAACTTGGCTGCAGAAGGTTTGAACATATTACTTATGAGAGCTAGGGAGTTGGGGCTGCCAAAAAGAGTAGTTTTTGGTGATAATAATGTGGTAGTTTCTCACCTTCAATTTGCAGATGACCCCTTATTGTTTTGTGATGCTGGATGGTCAGAAGTGCTAAATTTAAAAAGGATCCTTAGGTGTTTTGAAGTTGTATCAGGGCTTAAGATAAACTATCATAAAAGTGTGGTATGTGGGTTTGGTATCTCTGAATCTGTGCTCAATGAGTTTGCCTCCATGCTAAACTGTAAAACTAAGTTAGCACCATTGAAGTATCTTGGGTTGCCATTGGGTGCTAGCCCCCATAGGAAGTTGATTTGGAAACCTGTCATTGAGAAGATAAAGCTCAGGCTTGTTGGTTGGAAGAGGAGATTTCTTTTCTTTGCAGGTAGGTTAACTCTAATTAAAACGGTGTTATCTGGCCTGCCGGTGTACTACCTCTCACTATTCAAGATACCAGAAGCGATAGTAAAAGAAATTGAAAAATTACAAGCCTCATTCTTATAGGGTGACTCTGAGCTAAAGAGGAAAGTTCATTTAGTTAAATGGGAAGAGGTAACAAAAAGTATAAGCAAGGGGGGTTGGGTGTTAGAAGAATCAAAGACATGAATGTTTGTTTACTAATGAAGTGGTGGTGGAGGTTTGCCAATGAGGAAAAAGCTTTGTAGAAGAAGGTGATATGCTGCAAATATAAAGTTGAAGGTGGGAAATGGCGTCCAAATTTTCAAGCAGGGGTCAGATTCTCTAAGATTTGGGGAGATATAGTGGTAGTAGCAAACCAAAAGGTCAGCCTCCTACAATTTTATGTAAATAACCTTCAGATTATAGTGGGTAATGGTTGTAGAGTGCACTTCTGGTATGACTACTGGAATGGTGGAGTTAGCCTCAAAGAATTATTCCCTAGACTTTTGAAGTTGTCTAATGATAAGGATGGGTCACTCAGGGATTATGCTATCAAAAGAGGTAACTCCGAAAATTGGGTGTTCAGCTTTAGGAGGGCTTTATTGCAATGGGAACATGAAGAGCTCATCACACTTAATTACTCCATCAGACCTAGCCCTGTTTTCAATCTGCATAACAAAGACATAGTAGTCTGGTTAGCAACCAAATCAGGTCAATCCTTTGTCTCAACCCCATACAATCACACTGATTTAGAGTATAGTGAATTCAAGAGTTTTAGCAGATTGGTATGGATCAAGTACCTTCCCCCTAAAGTTCAATTTTTTGGGTGGCTCGCATAGAAACATAAGGTAAAAACATCAGTGTTCTTGCACAGAATTGGAGTGCTAGATGCTAGTGCTGTCACTGTATGTATATTCTGCAAAGATGCCCAAGAAACAGTTGAGCATGTGCTTATCTGGTGTCCTATGATCTGGAAAGTTTAGACTGGTCTCCTGCAATGGTGGGGAGCTCAATGGGTGGTGCCTGGAACAATTGATGGGTTACTGTAGTGGCGGGCTGGGAATAATTTCATAAAAGCTGAAAGGAGAATTTAGAAAGCCATTCCTTTGGTGGCTCTTTGGTCCATTTGGAAGTACCGGAATGATTGTCTCTTCCAAGATATCCAACCAAACATGGAGGAGCTACATGAAGTTATCATTGTTAGGCTTGCAATCTGGTTGAAATCCACATCCAGGGATTTCCATTTTTCAGTCACTGATTTTATGTATAACCTGGTGCAAATTAGATTTTGTTTGGGTAGGTGGTTGTAATGTTGTTTTGTCATTGAGGTTTTGAGGGGCTTGAGTTGGAAACTTTCTAACTTTTTTTTGGGGCTTCGGAAATGCACATGATTAGTCTTGCTATGGGTGCCAACCTAGTTGGGATGCCTAGCTTGGACAATGATGCAACTTCTTTGCAAGCTTATATACCTATTGTGTTTTAATGAAATATATATTTGTTTGCTGCTAAAAAAAAAAAAAAATCTAGGGTGTTTGTAATGTGTGCAAAAAATTGATGTGGGGTGTGAAGATTGCATTTCTGTAAATCATTCAGTTCACGGCTTGACCGTGAAAATAGTTAATCCCAATCTGAAATTATGAGTGTCTAATATTTCTCTATAAATATTGTAGGTAAGGGAGGACAATTTGATCTTTTCCAAATTAACAATTTTACGTAATTAAAGAAAATATATAAAATTATCCATAAAATATTGTGTGAATGACATTTATTTTAAGTGTAATTATAATATATCAAATTTAAGGAAATTGTCGTAGTTGGTAAGGGGAAAATACAATTGAGCCTGGATTTAACAAAAAAAAAAAAAACTATACGTAGATGGTAAACTTTATAAATATTAATAATTAAAATCTTAAATTTTTTCATGTATTGGTAAATATTTTTTTTAAATCCCACTAAATTGTAATTATTTTTTTTTATTTTTTTATTTTTTTTATCAACAAAAATCAATTATTAGTTTAGTACCTATGGAAATTTGTTTCTCCACCATTGCAAAGCACCAAGTGCATCTCTCCTAATTCAACTCTCCCATGTCCTTTTCTTTAATATTAAATCTTTAGAAGAGTCATGATTCCTCCTACTTTTAAAAGGGTATATTTTATGAATTTTGTCATCATATAAAACATTTTCTCATGCATTCATTTTCCTTTATAACAATTCTCACTCTAAATAATTGATAACATTTATATCACATTATTCATAATATAATAATGATGTTCATAACAAGAATGGTTTTATAATTCACTTCAGGAATACATGTAGACTTCTTGTTGGCAACTTTTACAACAAGCTGGCATCACATACTACACACATGGCATAGTAACATATTTTATTATTATTATTTTTATTTTAACAGCGGGCATAGTAACATATTTGAAATTCAAATTTATAGCATAGTTTGTTTTTGGACACTTTTATTGATAATTGGATTTTCCTTTTCCTATATGGAACTCAAAAAAGTGGGTGTGGGTGAACCCGAAGGGAGAAGAAGTAAGTGCTTGGACTTCAGTGTACACCCTTTAGCTTAAGCACTTTTAACTTAAAAGCTTGGTTTCAACAAGTTGCTGTAGTCAAAGGGGCAACAAGGTCACCCACCCACCCACCAGAAAACGAATAAAGACCACAAGCATTTTCCAAGAGCAACAAAGCACTTTGGTTCCATTCCACATGTCAGGAATATAACAAGGGATCAGGAGAGGGTGAGGGGTACAAAGATACAACTTGTCTTTCTTCTTTCCCCAAACAAAGAAAGAACAAGCACAGCTAAAGCAAATCACAAATGTTCTTTAAACCAAAGTGATCAGATTAAAAAAGAAAAAAAAAATTAAAATTAAAAATTGTTTCAAATAATGCAACCCCTTCATCTGCCTTCCGGGTGTAATGGGAAAAGCTCTAGAGTCTTGTCTCCTTCCTCTTCACAGTACCTCTTGTCCTCTTCCAAGCATTTAAACTTCCAAGTCCTACACTTTCTCTTGTATGGACTATCTTCTTCTATCCCTTCTACTTGTAGTCCCTAATATATATATATAGGAAGTTGCATTAAAATGTGAAAAAGTAATTTTCTGAAGAGCCGAGAAAACTGAAACTACAGAAGAGGTGTACGGAAATGGGAGACAGACAGAGACATACCCTTGTGTCGAGGGTTATAGCGGTAGTGATGGTGGTGGTGGTAATGGATGGAGTCCTAGGGCATTGGCTGAGGCCAAGACTGTTGCGCTTCTGCTTCTGCCTCTCGCGGGCCTTGTGATTTTGGAACCAGTAAAACACATTTTTTCCTTCGATCTTTCCATATTTTCCAAGTTGGGCTGTGATTTGTTCTATTTGTTGTGCATTAGGAGTCCGCGTTCCATCCCTATAAAGCATCTCTAGAATCCCTATTTGTTCCTGCGTCGGATTCCACCTTGTCCCACCAGGGTGTGTCAGTGTCTCCACCACCTACAACGAGCAACCAAAATTATCAGATTTTGTTTGCAATATCTTCTTGATTTTCTGCTTACGCATGTTATCTTATTATTTGTATGTTTTTATTTAGTGATTTCATTCATCACAAAAAAAAAAAAAAAAAAATGTTAGTTAAGTTCAGGTTGTTAGGCTTATAAAGATGGCTCATTGAGTATGATTAATCTCGCACCTGATTGGATTGTATGATCTTGTGGTGGTCAGAGGAGTATCCAAGGTTTCTGGTTGGTCCACTTTCAGGTCTAATGAAGTTCTTGAGATCGAAAGAAGGGGTGACAGTGTCGTTGTTGGCCAGCTTGGGAGCAAGAGGGGGTAAACGTTTGCAGCCAAGTGTGAGGGAGAGGGGTTCGTGCTCCCAGCAGAATCCACGTGTGAACTGATGCACCTTCATACTTGCATCCCATCCCATGTGTTATGCTATGAAGACTGGCAATTATATACAAGTCTAAAAGAAAACAAAGTGGGAAATGAGGTGGTGCCTAGAACAACCAAGACCAAATGATTAGGTCAGGTTGACTTGAGATTTCCATATTAAAAGGAAGAAGAGAGAGGGGGGCAAAGGCACATCCATGTATAGCTTTTTGTTTGGCAGAAGTAAAGTGAGATTTTTTGGTTAAAATAGTTATTAAAAATAAAATAAAATAGATTTTTTCATTTAATAAGGTAAAATGTTACATAATTATTTCATTTTTTCTTTCACAAAAGTTAAAAAAGTTAAAAAAATTTTATCCCAAATGATGCTTTTTAATTCTAAACTAAAATAGCTAAAAAATCAAAAAGTCAACTCCCATCTCAAACCAACCCACAATGAATTGCAGAGAGAGAGAGAGAAGAAGGGGGGGGGGGCGAAAGACAGTGTGTGTGTGTCCTGTTCCAATGCTCTTAATTATTGAATTGTTTCAAAAGAGCTGTGATATTCAAATTAACAAATTAGATTTTTACTTATCAAGTTCAATGATTAATCAACTAATTACTCATGTGATATTTTTTCTCTCATATGTTTTTTTAATTATCAATTAATCTTCTCAATTACATATCATTAAGTTTAAAAAAACAGGTGTAAAAATTAAACTTTTATGTTTTTCAATATTTTTTCATAATATTAGGTGCGCAAAATGTGTACAAAAATTGTGTTGTCTGACTGAAATTTATCTTGATTATTATGTGAGCCATATTTAAATCTCAGTCACAATATGTTTTATGTGCATATTCTGTATTATAATTTTGTGCACCTATTACAACTCAATAATTAAATATGCATTGCGACATATGAATTTGAGAATAGAGAATCATTGACCGAGAACAGCGACAGATCAAAATTTTCGAATGTCTTAAACTAAACATTAAAATAAGACTTTATTTAAAAATAATAATTTAAAATGTTGGAACCTTCGACTATAAAAAATAAAAAATTAGAAAAGGAGAGAGAGAAAAAAGGAGACAGCAGGGGAAGCTATTAAGAAGTGTGGCATACCACATGATTGCATGGTTTTTTTTTTTTTTTTTGAACAAGAAAGAAATTTGTGGGCCCAAATTCCGGAATAACTAATTGACGGTCTGATTTAACTCCACTCATAGAAAGGGATCTATCACCGAGGCACCAGCGCCAAGATTCGAACTTGGGTCACACCTGTGGAGAAGGATGCCTATTTTTATGTTGATACTTGACTATTTTATTGAAACAATAAACAATTTTTTGAGTAATGCTTTCCTTTGGCAAAAATATTTTAAAATTTAAAATAAATAAATTATATTTATTTTTAATATAACTCATTTAAATATTTTTTAATTTTCTAAACTTATTACATAGATTATTTTAAGAAGATGGTTAAAAGTCATCTTTTAATTTTTAATCCATTTCGAGTCTCAATATCTCGCAATTTTTTACACATTTTTTTTTTTAATAAAAAATCACTATCTTTTTAAAATATACCCATAACCTTTAGAGGAGAGATGATGAATGAGCTTACGGGTAAGTGAGTGTGCGCGCATTTGCGAGTGCATTGGCCAGTCTAATCGGATCTTTTTTGTTGCTTTCATGATAAGGTGTCCATGCTTTTCGGTGGCCACTCTCTATAAAGTGGAGATGAGGGTAGAGAACCAAAATGGAGATTCCTCCAATCCTAAAATTTGAAAATGGAAACCCTTTCGCATTTTAAGCTACGGATGTGGGTGAGAAGAGCAATTGAATGAATGCCGTTTTTGGTGGTAGAGAATTTTGAAAAAACAAAACAAAACATAGCCAAATCTCATCTATTTGATACTCAAATCTCATTATTTATTTATTTATTTATTTATTTTTATAGTTTGTTTGTACTCCGAGGTGATTTAAGATATTCTAAATAAGTGTACTTTTTAACTTTTTATAAAAAAAAAAATGTGTAAGGATTGAAAATATACTTTTTTAGTGCATGCCAAACACCTACTTTACTTTCTTTGGATTACATCAATTTTATTTGGGTCACAAAAAAAATGTGTAAAGATTGATGTGACACAAATAAGTGTATGTATGTAAAAAAAATACACTTTTTTAGTGCATGTCAAACACTTACTTAAAATATTTTATACTTT
The DNA here is from genome assembly GCA_030407325.1 of Camellia japonica. Taxonomy (NCBI): domain Eukaryota; kingdom Viridiplantae; phylum Streptophyta; class Magnoliopsida; order Ericales; family Theaceae; genus Camellia; species Camellia japonica. The sequence continues at coordinate 10,887,374 of JAPPVO010000059.1, forward strand.
TTGGTGTTTGATACAATTAAAAATAAAAATTAACGAAAAATATTTTTTATGAAGAACAGTAAAACAAGTCTATATGGGGAGAAAGAAAAACGATATACAAGTACATTTTGTAGATTCACTTTCTAAACCCAATGATGTGTAATTAATATGAGTTGTTTTAGATATTCTAATGCGTAAATTACAAATACGCTCCATGAAATTTGCTTAAAATACAATTTATCTCCTGTAATTTTGAAAATTGCATACTGTCTCTTGAAAATTTTAATTTCAATGACCAATTTTATTAATAAATTATTAAGCCAAATTAATAGTTTTTAATGATATCAGAAAATTGTTACAATTAATAATTTAGGTATTTTTATCATCATTGTATAAGAGAATAATTACGAATTTATTTTTTCAATTAATTATGTTAAACAAAAAATTATGTCAAGAGGGTACTTATAATTTTTTAAAAAGCCATATGTATTTTAAACAAATTTCAAGGAGTATATTTCTAATTTATCCTATTATAATAGAATGTCGCATCATTAGGTTTGAAATGTGGGTATAATTTTTTAGCCTAATTAACATCACCCGGACATAAAATATTTTTTACTTTTAAAAGCTGAAACATGTTTTTCAAACTAAATATTTATTAATGTCACTGTATTACCACCGTCACTTTCATCTCAATGACCACACCACCATCACAAAATTTTCAAATAGTCCAAACTCACCAGTCTCACCTTTTATTTATTTTTTATAAGGATTGGCTTCTTTTCTTTTAAGTTGGCCATCTTAATTTGGGAAAATATTTAGACATAATAGACCTATTTTAGAACCTATTTCGGTAATTCGAGCCGTTTGCTTTTTAGTACTCATTGAGCAGAATATTCATACAAAAAATTAAGATTATCTAACATCAATATTTTTTTATCACATTTCTATTAAAAACAAGAAAATGACTGCTCTTGAAATCATAATTGTCATTCATTTTTTAAAAATAAATTTAATTCAAATATATAACTACTAATATCCGATTATCTTAATTTTTTATATAAATATTCTACCCAACAAATTCTAATAATTGAATGGTTGAAATTACTGAGGTTTGTCTCAAAATGGGTCACATCAAAATGCTGTCTCGAATTAAATGACAAATTTTAGAGGATCCAACCCCTTTTTATATCCCAAAATCTTGATTCTAAACCCAACACTGAAGTTAGTTCGGACATTAATTTGGGTTGGGTTTGGGGGTTATTTTAACCAAAAAAATAAAATAAATTTTTTAACTTAATAAAATAAAATGTCACATATAATTCATAATTACAATATTTTTCTTCTCACAAAAAGTTAAAAAAGTTAAAAAGTGTATTCCAAACAAGATTTTTTAACCCGTGATAAAATATCTAAAAAGTCAAAAAGTTAACACATTTCCCAAACAAACTCTAATGGGAAAATTATACAAAAAGAACCACAAGATTTGAGTTTTATAATAAAATAAATTTTTAAATATAATTTTATCAATTTAAATTTTAATATTTGAATTTATTTTTAATCTAAATCATTCCCATGTTTGTGTTGAATAAAATTAATGAAAAAAGAGTAATTTAGTCATTAAATTCAATGTAAGCCTTCATTCAACATGTTAGGTTTTTTGATTTTTTGATTATTTTAGTCACAAAAAGATAAAATAGGCTTTTTAACCTAATAAGACAAAACTTCACATTCAAACCATAATCATTTTATTTTCTCTCTTACAAAAGTCAAAAAATATATCTCAAACAAAACTTTTTAGTCTCAGACTAAAATAATCAAAAAACCAAACCACATTCCAAACGAACCCTAAGTGTATGGAAAAAGTTTAAAATACCCATTTCTATTAGTTTAATGACTAAAGTACATATTTTAAAACTAATTTTACTTGAGAAAAATAACCAAATACTTTAAAGTGAAAATAAATTAAAAGATTAGGGTTCAAATTAATAAAGTTGAAAACTTAAAATTTATTTTTTTATAAGATTAAAATTTCGTGTTTTTTTATCTTAATTAATTGGTGATTGATGATTTTAAATGCAAATGTATGGAGAAAAAATAAATAAATAAATAATATATATTTTTAATTTTATAATTTGACTCAAATTTTAATTTAATTCCTATTGTTTCAAACTGAAAAATTTTATCTCTACACATTAAGTTTAGTTTTAATTTGATCATTTTATTCAAATTAAAGATTAAAAATAATAATTTTAAAACACTTGTCAATCTCTTGAGATGTATACGTAAAAAAAATTAAAGAAATGATCAAATTAAAACTAAGTATAAACTTACATCAAACTATAAAAATAAAAAATATAATTTATAAAAAAAAAAAAAAAAAGGAATAAATTACACTGACCCCTTTTCTATATCTCCGAAATATCACTGTCTTCCATTACTTTTAGTTTAAGCGCATCAATCTCACCCACATATTTGTCAACCGGTGGTTGAATAATGGAAACGGTTGATATCATCAAACATATCTAAAATACACATTTTACCCTTCTGTACACTGCCCTTAAACCACTACCTAACCTCCTTTACAGAACCTTCATTACTGATCACCAGTGGAAAATTAACCGTAATTCCAAATAGAAATTGACACAATACTAAAGTCCCGTTCGAAGAGTTGACTATTTTGGTTGATTTTTTAATTTTTTAATTATTTTAATTTAACTGAAAAAGTTATATTTGGGAAAATTTTTGTTTTTTTTGATAATTGATTTGATAGTTGTGAGAGAAAAATAAAATGATTATTGGTTAGATGTAATATTTTATCTTATTAACTATTTTAGTCTATATTTTATCTTTATTGACTATTTTAGCCTAAACACTAGGGCTGAGTAAAGAATCTGTGAAATCTGTAATTCGATCCGGTCCAGTCCAATCCGGTAGGTTTGAATTGATTTTTTGAATCCGTGGTTAGGTTCCGGATTAAAAAATTAAAAATACGTAGTCCATAGATCAGTTCCAAATTGAATCCCACGATTCCGAATCGGAATCAATCCGGACCGTACACAAATAGCCTATATTTATATTATACATCCTTTCGCATAGTATCTTCTCTTATTCCATATAAAACCTAAATCCAAACATAAACCCGCATAATATCCTCTTTTATTGCTTTTGTTTGTTGGTTTTTAGTTTTAATTTGTAATGGTCCAAATACTTATAATGAAACTAGTTTTCTTATGGTTGTTTAAAAACAGTATGTCGCTATTATTGAAATACAGGTTACTATTGTGGAACTAATATGATGTTATGTTTATATTTTTATGAAATTAAAATATTCTATATATTTTTTTTTGTTATTTAATTATGTGAATTTGTGGTCCTAAACCAATCCAATTTGTATTTAAATGGATTGGTTCAACGATTTAAATAGATTGGATTGATTCCAATTTTTCAGGAACCGTAGATAACGGATTGGTTTTGGTTTTATCCCAATCTGAACCAATCTAGACCATGCTTACCCCTACCAGACTGGCCTTCACAAGTAGGGTCTAAATCAACAATTAAGTTAATCAATTGAAAGGGTGATTATTGTGTACTATGGAAATACGACCATGTAATGGTTCATGGTATTATAATTGGTAAAGAAGGTGGAGTATTATGATTTTGTATTGGGTGATTGAGGAACGTGAGTGAACATGGTGAATGATGATTGGTGAAAGAGTATGGACATATAGTACCCCAGAAGTACCTAATAATTTTTCAAATTGAAGGCCCATCGTGATTGAAGAGGCTGGTTCAATTTTCTATACGTACATATATGTATGTATGAACTCATATTACTACGAACTTGCAAAATTTAGGCTTATTTGTAATCGGATGATCGTGTTTAAGATTTGTGTCATCCAACAATTCACAAAGGTTACACAATAGGTCACGATTTTCATTTCTGAACTCACATTAAGATTTTTTTTTTTTTTTTTTTTTTTGGCTTATTCACAATAGAATGGTCGCGTTCATGATTTGTGTTATCTAACAAGTCATAATGGTCACACCTTAGGTGACGATTTTAATTTTTGGACTCATTCATGCCATTATAGCCATAGTAAGGGAAAAATCTAAGTTCTATGATTCATGATCTATGATAATGTTCAATTCACCAAATTCCCAAACAATAGACAATCTAAATCATCAAGCCAAGAGGGATCTGTGTGACGCCCCAAAAATCAAGAACATTAGAGAATATATTAACAATTAAATACAGGGTTTATCTAAGGTTACAAGAGTAGGAAACGTCACTAATGAGTCATTTGGCTAATAACCAAGCAAGATCCCAAGAGGGTCAACGGAGTCCATATAGCCTCCCTTCAAAGTCCAACCACCTTAGATAGCAAAGCTACCCTTTTGACAGATCTTAACAAGATATTAGCACAAGGTCTACATGAGTCGACGAGACAATAAGGAATAGGTAATACAAAAGATATGCATAGATATATAATAATTACTATATCATGTCTTAAATACAACATGGGATCTATCACTTACAATCTCAAAACACGTTTACAAACTAGTTTCTAATCCTCCTAGGGTAGTTGTAAGTCCTCAAATGCTTCAGCTTTTCCTTCGACCGGTCTAATAGTCTTCAATACCTGGCATGAAACGCCATGAACTTTGAATGCCCAGTAAACGCACACACACCCCATCCCTTTTTCCCAATCCAACACACCATCACATTTATAACAAACAAGTAACGAAGCATGATAGTCAAGTCAATAATAAGGATTACAAAGTTAGATGTTAGTATTCTAGAAATCCCCTAAAGAGATTTCATCCTCCCAACCGGAAGAATTGGACAACAGACTATTCGGAACTCCCCATTTTACTACTTTGTTGCAGAACTTACCTCGAATGCCTACCAATGGTTATATACAGCGTAGTACCAACTGCAGGGCCTCAAAAGGGACAGCGAAAAAGAAAAATGTTTTATCACCCAGAATCAAACCATATCCTTCCAAAAAAAAATTTATCCTCCGGAATGTCCCATCCAGACCCAACCTTATCTCACCAATCAAACCATCGCAAAGAGTCCGAATACGTCCGTTCCATTCTAGGGTTTACACGATAACCGCTTGCGCAAGACTTAACCTTCAATTAGGGAGCATATCCCATCAATCTATACATAACACATTATCATCTCTTTATTATTCAAATGATCAAAAACCCAATACCACCCCAATTAAGGTTTCCGTTGAGTTAGATGTCTTAAATTAAAGTTAGAATAATTTAACAAGATAATAATATCCACATAAGCATAAACATCATCAATTGAAGAAGATAAGGAATATAACCATAACACATTCAATATCATACCAAGACATGATCATGTACTACTAACCATATTCATGAACACAAGAGCACAAAACACCCATGCAAAACTAAATTTCCAGATTCAGTACCATTCAAAGATTAAAATCAAAGGGATGGAATAGCTTTTCTAGATTTTTGGTTATTTAAGAAACACTCCAGTGCTGTCCAGATTTGTCGACCGTTACAAAAATCGGATTTTCTTTCAAACCGGTCACTCTTTTTCAATGAAACCAATTTTACTTGAAAGATAACTCTTTAAGGAAGATTTTGACATAGAATCGAGGTCCAGAAGAGTTTTATACATTTTCTAGAATTTTCGCAAGTTGGCTGTAAAACAGATTTTTCTGGCACAGATCTTGAAATAAGAAAGCTGGTGAGAAAAGAGGTTAACTATGTAACACTTGTGTTCTTCAAAGCTTTTGGGAAGTATATTTGAATCCTTTATTTTTATTTTGGAAATCTTTGGTGTTGTTATGGGTTGATTTTGGAGGAGTATAATCCGATTTAAACTTGTTGGGTTTGGTTGTTCGCACTTGTTCTTGTCAAAAGTTCCTTGGAAGCTTAGAAATTCTATTCTAGGGTCGACACCAGCCTTCCTAAGGGTCGACCCTTACCTGTTGGTGAAGTTTCTGGAAAATAGGGTAGACACTAGACTGGGAGAGGGTCGACCCTCTTATGTCTGTGTGTTGGTTGCTGGAAAATAGGGTCGACCCTTTCCTGTCTAAGGGTCGACCCTCTTGCATGCTGTCAAACATAAGTTCCCTCATAGGGTCGACCCCTGTGCTGAAAGGGTTGACCCCTGTAGACTTTTTTCCCAGATTTCAGTTCGGTTTTGGGCCTACTTTTTGGAGATTTTGACTTGATCTTTTGGGTTGATTTTGGGGACTTTATTTCATTATGACCTAGCACTATAAATAGGTCCCTCACTTAACTTTTTCTTTACTTTTTCTTCTCTTTCTCCTTCTCCAAGCCGTGAGTTACTCTCTCTCTCTCTCTCCAAAATCACTTTTTGCTCAAAGGTCTTTAGATCTACTCTCTTGGAAGCATCTCATTGCCTTGCTCCTTTGAGATTAAGTGTAGAGCTTGTTAAGAGCTTCGTTTTGATCCAAGTAGAAGTTGGTTTTGACATCTTTGGATTTTCAACCTTGTTTTGCTCATCTCCTCTTCTAAGCTTGAGATAGGGATTTTCTACACTCTAATATGATTTTTAGCTTAGTTATTTGCTATTGTGTATAGATGATGAGATTTGGTTGTGGTTTGGACAAATCTAGGATTTGGATGTGAAATGAAAAGAGGGTTATTTGATGAATATGAGGTAAATGAGTATGAGGCTTGAATATAAGGTCATGTTGTGCCAAAATAGTTGATTTTGGTGTTTGGGTTGATATTTGGTGAAAGGGGGATTTTGCCCCAATTTTGATTTTAAATAATTATTTGCATAAATAATTGGGATTAATATTGAAAATGTGAAATTGGAAGGTTATGGGTATAGATGGTGAAATTAGATATGTATTATCTTACACTTTTGGAAGTTGTGAATAAACTATTTATCTTGAGATTGAATATCTGTTTAGAGATAAATGTATTGGGCTATCGGTGGAGGATAGCTATAATTGTTGTAGAAATTGCATGAGGATTAGGCGATTTAATGCTAATCAAATGTTGGTTGTCATTGCATATGACTATGTTTATAAATGCATTGTATATGTATGTTTATTTGGGAGGAAAAAGGGGATGGACTCCACTGAAAGCAAGTTGGCCGGAGTGTCCTAGGTGAAAGACCTAAAATCATATATATACATGGGTGCCGATTCCCGCGGATGAAATATCCGTAAAATGGCATATTTGAGAAAACATACATGGGTGCCGATTCCCGCGGATGAAATATCTGTAAAATGGCATATTTGAGAAAACATACATGGGTGTCGATTCTCGCGGACGAAATATCCGTGAAATAGCATATTTGATAAAATATACATGGGTGCCGATTCCTTTTGACGAAATATCCGTAAAATGATAGATTTGAAGTGTTTATGTGTGTTTTGCATAATTAGAAATCATTGAGTTGTAGTATCATTTTGGTTGTTGAAAGATAATAAATTTAACTCATGAATTGAGTAGCATATATGAACTTGAAATGAATTGAAGGAAAATGGAAATGAGGTTTGGTCTTAATGGCATATGAATATGCAAGCCTTGTGGATGTTTCAGTATTGGTATTATTTATGCACGTAGTATTTATACCTTTGCTAAACCTCATATATTGTGTTAGATTATTTCTATTGGGCTGTTGGCTCACCCTATACGGGAATACCATTTTCAAGTGCAGGTGAGATGTTTCCTCCAAGGCAATAGTGGGGATGGACTGTCGAGAAGCAAGAGCTTCTTAATTATGTCTTGTTGTGTGTATGTTTGTTATTTGTAAAGCCAAGGGCTTAAAATGTAATGAGCGAGACTCACTTTGTGCAACCAAACAATAACTTGGGAAGATGTAAGCCTACATGGCATTTAACTTGTTGTTAAATAGTAAACTCTGATGAATGAAAGTATTGTATTTCTGTTATATTCTTCCGCATGATAGATAGGTTTATTATATTATTTTGGCGGCGTTACAAACTAAGGGAAATTTTCTAATTCTCTTGTGATGAAAACATGCTAAATAATATGTATTAAACTCATAAATTTAAGTTGAAGGTGTGCCTTTGAAAATTTTGAGAGATTGATATGGAAAAATCTAGTCTTGTACTGATTAAGAGAAATACAATAATGGTAGAATTAAGGCTCAACGCCTTTCATTTTTAACATAAGAATGCCATCCAAACACATCTAAAATGAATGTTTAAAACTTCTAAGAACATGTATTTGAAAGGAAAAATAGGAGAGATTTGTGTTGTGGCTTACTTGATTGCCTAGTGAAGTGTTTGCACAATTTTCTCCTCTTTTCCTCTCCTCCACTACCTAAGTTCACTCTCTTCCTCTTCTTTCTTTATCTCAACTGAATGTGTAGGTGTGTGAGTGTATGAGATGTGTAACATGTGGAGGGTGGTGGTGTTTTTATAATAAAATTTGTGTAAAAGGTCCAAAATGCCCATTGGTTGGAATGGAATTGAGATGTATTTAGTTGAAATGAAATGGAATAGTAATTAATTAGGACCTTAATTATGTATTTAATTATGATCTAGCTAGGCTTAAGTCTAATTTAAACCATTCTAGTTACAAGTACATTAGATATATACATGTATATATATAGAATTGGTACCAAAGTCATAATTATTTCCATGATTCAAGAGATTTGTCTCTAAAGTACAATGATTATAGCTTAGGAGATATAATGGCTGGCCATGTGCTCAAGATTTGCGGAGATTTTTGTTGATTTTATATATATATATATATATGAAAATATTTGTGTACAAATTATTTATTTAAGAAAAAGTACAAATATCTATATATATATATATATATGTATATATGTGTGTAATGGTACTAGTTTGAGTCAAAATGTGATTCAAGAAAAATGTGAGGGCATTGGATTTAATTTATGAATTGGAACACTTATTTTAGTGTCGAATTAAATTAAATTGGGGTTAGAGAGTCTAATTCGATTTGGATTTCTAGTTTCGAATAAAAACGCGATCAACCGACGAATGTGATAAAGACTGGAAAAACCTTGGATTTTCAAGTGGTAATTTCATATTTAGGGAGTTAATTAATTAGTATTAGGGTACTAAAAATGATTTCTAAGTTACCGAAATCGATTAGGGTTTGCGGATTTTGTTGGCGCGTGTATTTTGATCCTAGGGTTGCAATTAATTAAGAAACTAAGGGACTTCAAGATAGGGGTGGGCACGGGTCGGTTGCGGCCACGGAACCTTCAATCTACCATCCGTCCGCCAGATTGGCGGATTGGAGAAAATCAATCCACATCCGTCCGCCAATCCGGCGGATGTGGATTAAGCGGATTGGCGGTTTAGCAGATGGATGCGAATCGGTTTGGCGGTTTAAAATTTTATAAATTTTCAACATAATTCAACTTGTGCACTCCCTCAAAAAAAAAAAAAGAAGAAAGTATTACCGTCAATGACTTAAAAAATATTACAATCACTGCATGCCTCATCCAAAGCAAGAAAGTTTGAAACTTTAGAATATCACAATCACAGCATGCCTCATCCACATAAAGTATTACAATCTGTGGTTCTTAAAATATAAAAATAATTCAAACCACCAAAACTATAAATAGAGGAGTAGTAGAGATTGTATGTCTCTATATTGTTATATCTATATCTATTTTTGAAAATAAACCAACCAACATATGTCATATTTTCTATTTATTATTTTTAGAGATAGATTTAAAAACCCAAAAATATAGATAAATAATACGTTTATTTTTTTCAATTCAAAAAAGATATTCAAGTTGAAAACTTTTTTTCAACAGAATATTTAAACTTTTTTTTAATTGAAAACACAAACAGAATATTTAAACAAACTGAAAACACAAAGTCTTATAAATTACTAAGGGTGCTCGCGGTTTGGCGGTTCGGTTGCGGCTAAAGGAATCTCAAATCCGCCATCCGTCCGCCAGATTGGCGGATTCGAAAAAATCAATCCGCAACCGTTCGCTCGTCATCACACATCCGTCCAAAATGCAGCGAATCGGTTTGGTTCGGTCGGTTTTGGCGGATCGGTATATCCGCTGCTCACCCCTACTTCAAGGAAATAATTTAAAAGTAAGGGACTTTTGAGAAAGTAAAATTTTCAGGGGCCTCACAACCTATCCCCCTTAAAACAATTTCGTCCTCGAAATTTTATCCATTCTTCATATCTGGAAATATTTGTCCACAATGCATCATCGCGCTTCTGGGTAGATCCTGTCAATGTATCTTAATCTTCTAGATCATCTTGTCCTCTTATGTTCTTCTTCCCAATTAATGACATAAGGAGATGCGTCAATCTTTTGCATTCTTCGAAAAGTTTGAACTGTTCGCCCTACAGGGTTTGTATTGCCAATTTCCTGATGTGGTGATCTACACTTTCCCTTGGTAATTTGTTGATGCCATTGCGTTTGTTGATTTGTTGAATCATGGGAACTAATTTATCCCCCTTAAATAATAAAAGTCTTTCATTGGATGGGTGAGTCATCTCCTTCTTTTGGTAACTATCGATAATTACTAAGGTACGAGTAGCAAATCTATTTCTAAGATGAGGTTGGAGTTGGGTATCTTCATGCCTTGGAAATTGCACAAATAATTCCTATGACCTAACACATATTGCAGATATGAAGGAACGTGATGAACAGAATGTGCACTCAAAGTTCTAAGACTGGATTAAATAAAGGAAATTTACACTATCTACGTTCAGGTTACAAAAAGTCACTTCAAAAGAGTTCTAACTGCTTAGTTACATTCTTCTAGGTCAACCAAGGCTTGTACTGCAGTTCCTCAGGTTCATATGTGTGGTATTTCTCGTTCTCAGGATACTACTTAGTGAGGCCTTCGTCTTCTTCTCCTTGTAGTGCAAATATTCTGCCGGTTGGCCTCTGATTATTATTGAGCCCAGGCCTCTTGTTGCCTCCTTCCCTCTAGTATTGTTGATTGGCTGGACTTGGCTTGTTCTTCCATGTCTTCTGCTCATCAATCCCTTGCGCATTTACTTTCGTACCTTCTCTTTGATTTCCTGACTGGACAAGTTGGGGACACTTAGCCTTCTTGTGCCCTTGTTGCTGGCAATAGTAACACTAGATCATCCAAGCTGATCTTGCCTGAAAGCTTTCCTTCTGGTGCTATTGTTGCGATTGTTGTTGTAATTGTGGTGCCCTAGAGTACGGTTTTTGTGCTGCATGCTTTCGGATGTTTCTTTCTGGTCTCACATGGGAGTGACTTTCTTTCTTCAAGCTCCAAATCTGTCTGGTATCTACCACCTCCCGTTCTGCATCTAGTGCTGTGTCCACCACATCAGCAAAAGTGGGAAGTCGCAAGGGCAAAACCCTTCCTCTGATTATAGGGTCTAGACCCCACTCAAATTTTCGTGCTTTCTCATCATCATCGGTTACATATCGAGTCGCATAACAAGCCAATTCCTCGAACTTCGCCATGTATTAGGTCACCGTCATCGTGCCTTACTCTAGCAATTGAAACTCACAAATTCTTTCCTCTCTAACAGTGTGTGGGAAGTACTTCCTTAGAAAAGATTCTTTAAATTGCACCCAAGTCATAGTCGTGATGTCCCAAGATTCCTTGATTAAGGTCCACCAATGGTCTGCCTCACCTTCTAACTGGTAAACAGCTAGAGCGATCTTGTCTGTCTGCTCGACTATTCCCATTGTCTCCAGCATCTTCTCGATTTGTCGAATCTAGTTTTCAGCGATCTTAGGATTGGGCTCGCCAGTGTAGATCAGCGGCCTATGTTTGTGAAACTTAGAGAATAGATATGTCCTCTGATTTTGACATGTGCTCTTTAACCTTCCTAATTCTTCCAAAATTCAATTTTTGATATTCTCGGATAAGTTGGCTGTGGGTGCAGGAATGTGATTATTGACCCCAGGTGTCCCGTTCCTGTTAATGTTGACGTCATCATTATGGTTAGTGTTGTCATTGTTACTAGTGTAATTGTTTGCTCTTGTATGGTTCACCATCTGCCAACGTATAGTTAGGTGCAGGTTAGGGTTTTTATATCACGATTAGTCAAGGGAATTACTAAGGTGAAATGCTTTTAATTCAGATAACTCCTAATATGCTTTCTAACGTAGTTCTAATCAACTACTGATTCTGCCACCATTCTCAGTCGTTCTTGCACAAACTACGTGTTTTGTTTTATTGATCAGGTTATAAAGGTAGTGACTAAGCTAGATATTTAACTTGAAACTACGTTGGCCATCCGTATTTCAAACTGAATATTCGAGATTCGTCACCGAGTAAATAAAATGAGACTATTTACAAAAAGCCTTGCGCTAAATAATCAGGGCTCGAAGGAGATCAATTTTAAAAATGGAAGTATATAAAATAGGACTAGATGGTCATGAATTAATCTTGGAAAAGGATGACATCGAATAAAGGTTATGAATATGAGGTAAGGGTACGATAATCGATAGAAGATGCATAGAGCTAATAGTACCCTTACTGCGCAATGTACGACCTTGTCTAGAGTTAAAACCACTTCCTAATCCTAAAATACGTATATATGCAACTAGGTTGGTTTGATTAGGAGGAAAACCTTAACTAGATCATATTTAGGAACTTAATTAAGACCTTTAATACTCCATTATTCCATTGAATTCAAACTAAATCCAAACTATCCAATCCAATTCCAACCAAGGGGCATTTTGGACCTTTTATACCAATTTTATTATAAAAACACCACCACCCTCCACATGTTACACATCTTATACACTCACACACCTACACATTTAATTGAGAGAAAGAAAGAAGAGGAAAAGAGTGAACTTTGATAGTGGAGGAGAGGAAAAGAGGATAAAATTGTGCAAACACTTCGCTAGGCAATCAAGTAAGCCACAATACAACTCTTTCTTATTTTTCCTTTCAAATACATGCTCTTAGAAGTTTTAAACATTCATTTCAGATGTATTTTGATGGCATTCTAGAGTTAAAAATGAAAGGAGTTGAGCCTTGGTTCTACCATTCTTGTATTTCTGTTAATTAGTATAACACTACATTTTTCCATATCAATCTCTCAAACTTTCCAAAGGGACACATGCACCTTAAATTTCTGAGTTTAATACATATTATTTATCATATTTTCATCACAATAGAAGTGGAAAATTTCCCATAGTTGACCTCTTTTCTCACCAACTTTCTTATTTCAAGAACTGTGCTAAAAAAATCTGTTTTACAGTCAACTTGTGAAAATTCTATAAAAATGTATAAAAATATTTTGGACCTCGGTTTTATGTAAAAATATTCCTTAAGAAGTTATCTTTCAAGGAAAATTGGTTTCATTGAAAAAGAGTGAGCAATTTGTAAGAATATCTAATTTTCGTAACGATCGACGAATTTGGACAGCGCAAGAGTGTTTCTTAAATAACTAAAAATCCAGAAAAGTTATCACATTTCCGAAACACGTTTTGAAAACTAGATTAAATTCTCTACAAACCATAGGAAGGCTAAGTTTGGAAAAAAATCTAAAATAGCCCTTTTGATTTTAATCTTTAAATGGTACTAAATCTGGAAATTTAGTTTTGCATGGGTGTTTTATGCTCTTGTGTTCATGAATATGCTTATTAGTTTATGATCATGCCTTGGTATGATATTGCATGTGTTATGGTTATGTTCTTTATCTTCTTCATTTTAATGATGCTCATGCTTATGTGGATATTGCAATCTTGTTATGTTTGTTCTAACTTGACTTAAGATGTTAATCTCAACGGAAACCTTAATTGGGGTGGTATTGGGTTTTCGATCATTTAGATAATGAAGAGATGATAATGTGTTATGTATGGATTGATGGGATATGCTCCCTAATTGAAGGTTAAGTCTTGCGCAACCGGTTGTCGCGTAAACCCTAGAATGGAACGGACGTATTCGGACTCTTTGCGATGGTTTGATTGGTGAGTGTAGACGTCCCCGAACGTCCCGGGAGAAACTCCCGTTTTGTCCATTTGGGCTTACTACAGTTCGGACTCAAATGTCACGATTCTTAATCTGATCTCGCAAAGTGCAATGCAAGATTGATAAATCACCAAAGAGTCCAAATCCGGCAAATCGTTTTGGAAAACTGACTTTTAAGAAAGAAGTGCCAAACATGGACTGCTTTACCCGATACAGAGTCGCCACCTAAATATTTTATTTTTGAGGAATTTAGGAAACCCTGACTCGTGCCTAAGGCCACATGTCCGTCATCACCAAAGTTGCCTCGGCTCGGGAACTTGGGTACGATTGGGGAAGGTCAGCTATGAGCACCCCCGCTCGCCCGATCCGAAGATCGGCCTGTACTAAGCATGATATCGAGTTTTTGAAAACACATGCGTTCTTATTCCAGTTAATTAGCTAGAATTACTAGGTGATGCGCACAACACATAAGTATAGACTAGACTGCCTAATTCGGAACAAAGCATCGCATATCCGTTTGTTTGGAAATGGTTTTGAATTTTGCTACTCTCAAGTAGGCTAAAACACGGATTTCGATGAATTATCCCAATTCAAGCGATCCAACCTTCACCCACAGGCATTCAGGCAGTTATATCACATAAGCACTTAGCCTCATGGCAAGCATGCTGTCATGTTAACACTCACATACATGCAAGATGCTAAAGCGTAAACACTCACAGTGTACTCCGAGCCAAAACAGGGAACTAGTTAGAAATCATACATGATCCTAGTTCATGTTAAGATGGCTAATGCAACACATGCAAAATGCAACTAGAATAGGCTCGGCTAATCTAAGAATGGCATGTGAAATGCGACAACTCGATACACGTATTTAAGTTAGAATTGAAATACTATGCAGTTAGTATGATGCGCCGAGCCTGGTGCGTGCAATACGAATGAATGTATGCAAACATGCTGATTTAAGTATGCTAATTGAAACATTACCTAAAACTAACCATTAAAAGCAGGTAAGTAAAAGGGAGAAAGACGTGGGGTTGGAAGACATTCACACACGCACGCACACTTATTACAAAATTCGCTCTCTCGACGGAGGGTCCGAATAAATAATACAAACCGAATAATTAATCAACTACCCTAGCTAATTAAATATTACAAAACCCTTAATTAATTAACAAATTAATTACAAAAACAGTCTAAGTGTAAAACTAAAGAGGCCGCCGCAGCCCCGCCTCGGAATGATTGGATGATGGATGCTCGGAAACCCGTTGCCATGCCACATGTTGCCTCTATTTGCACTGCTTTGCACCTCTGAAAACTGTTCCAGCTTCTATGACACTTCTGAACCACCTTGGGGACATTCTGAGAGTCCACCGACCAAGATATAAGGCCACCGGCCATGGGAAAATGGTCATCGACCGGAAGCAGGGATCTCGGCCAGATATTGTTAGCCGGCCAGCACTGAATGTGGCCGACCGGCCTTCCCTTCCTGTAAAATCCTGTTTTTGCTACAGTAGAGGACAGACAGTGCATGGCAAGGAATTTACAAGACAATGTGTGCACGACCACCCTCCCTATCATGCGATGAACTCAAGGGAATATGCCTCTCAACCCTCGGGCCACCAATCACGCATTTCAATGCATGATGGCCAAAGGTGTCAAATGTGCAAATTAATATGGAATGAATGCAGCAAAACATATGAATGCCTAGAACTCTATCATGCTTGGATTAAGAGCGTCGGTGACTAAGGATTGAGGGATGTTTCGTCACTTCTAGTACGAACATTCCTCGCTCCTCGTGTTTGGTTTGACACCCCAAACCAAACACAATGTAATGCAAACGAGCATGCCAAATGCAATGCAACATGGGGACATTATGCAATGCAACAAGACTAATGGCATGCAAACAAACCCAATGCAATATGAGCATGCAAGCAAGCTTGCAAACAACCCAAGCATGCAACAAGTATATATTAATGTCATGCGATGCCACTAACTAAACATCATGCAATATACTCAATATGCAAACACGGCGCAATACGAACATGCAAATACCACGAAAGCAAACATGCTCCATGGGCTTAAACCAAAAGGACAGACCTCAGCCATGCCCTAATCAGTGGCCAAAACACCCAAATCAAGGGACCAAAAGGGAAGGCTTGCACACACATACATTGGTCTATAAGCTAGACCACAATGCACAATCTTCAAACATGAGCAAGATGGGATAAACATGAGAATATGACGATGCAATAAGCTCTGAAATCATGTCAATAATGATGCCAAATCATGCACATAGGATAAGCATAGCATGCTAATGGACTTAAAGCTCAAAGCTAGCCAAGGTACTTGAACTATGGCCATATCAACCAAGCCCCAAAGGGCCAAGGCGACCCAAAACAGTCCCAAGACAGGCCAAAACAAGTCTAGAACATGCATGGGATATGGTCAAATCATGCTAGAAAGGTGAGCACAAAACAAGGCGCATACAAGGCCAAAAAGGGGAATTGCACTACACCCATTATAACCAAACATGGCATGACTCAATCAAGAAAAATCAGAGCTATAATATGCCAAAACAAACCCCAAAACCCAATGAGACGGCATCCCAAAGACTTAATCATGGAGACATGCACAATGACCCAAACATGGAGCATAAGACACCAACTCTTCAAAGCATTGAAAGGATGGCAAATGCAAGCATACAAGCATGAAACACGGACTGAAATACTATGACAAGTGATACCAAATCACTGAAATGGCCCAAGTAAAGCATGCTAATGACTCACACACCCAAAGCTAACAAGCTAGAATGCATGGTGGCTATACAAAGCATGGCAAGCAGGACCAAGACAACCCTAAACAGAGCTTAAGCATGGTGAAACAAGGCTAAAAGCTTCTCAAAGTTAAGTTAGAACATGCAAGCATGATGGTTGAAATGCAAGATGCATGTTATGCAAACATGCAAGATTACTCTACAAGTATGTGAAGCATGCAAGATGACATCAAACCAACATGAAATAGAGTTAAGGCAGGTCCTAAAAACCACCAAAGAGTGCTGAAATAGAACCAAGACATGCTAAGTAAACATGCTACTCTTATAAGCCAACAACCCAAGTAAATGAGACACAAAGGGAGGGGGGTGTCCCTCCCCTATACAAGACCTCAAAACCACTTCTCCACCACTGAAAATCATTTTGATTTCAGTGGTGAGAAGGCCAAAACAAAAGGGTTCCAAAGCCCAAAGATGAAGGCACAAAAAGAGGCCAAACAAGGCCTAAGAGGGGGTAGACAACCCCCAACACAAAAGTGACCTTAATGAAACATCTCAAGCATGAAAATACAGAAATTTTTTCAGTAGGACACTAAGCTTAAAACAGCATGCAAGTATGTGTAAAAGCTTAAGCCAAAATGGGGTATCAAAAGCAAGTTGACTCACTCTTGAAGAACACTTCAAGAACACCAACTCCAGCAAGTTTCTTGGATCAAAACCAACTCAAAAACTCTGAAATCAACCTTCTAGTGCCTCAGCAACCAAGGATAGTGTAGTGCTAGGTGTTTATGTGCAATAGTAAGAACAAAACACACTTTTGAGCTCAAACACACACACAAATCTAGAGAGAGGGAGATATAGAAAGAGATATATCTAACTTCTATATCAGATGGTTCAACATCTAGAAAGGGAGTGGAGGCCCTCCTTTTATAGAAAATCCAATTCCAAGCTTCTAAGAGAAGCTAAGCTCAAGGATGAAATCCCTCCATACACGTGTATGGAGGGCAGAGTCTGTGCTCACCAGCTGGCACAGCTGGCATGCACAATGCCTAAAAAAGGCAAAGAAAAGGCCTCGGCCATAAAAAGTGGTCGAGCGACCAAAGAAATGGCCGGCCGACCAACTAAATTGCCAATCGACCAACATTATTAGCCGATAGCAAGAAAACAAGGCCGGTGGCCTCATGCCCTGGCCGGTGGGTTGAGAAAATGGCCAACAAGCCACCCTCTTCCCTCAGAAGCAAAAACACAGGTGTTTGGTCCACAACCAAGCACAAAACAGACAAGTTGAGAAATCTTAAGGTAAGGCGCGCGGCCGAGACCTCCGGGAACTCAAAACGAACACGAACATGGATGATCATCGAGTGTTCAAACGATGACGTCCAAGTCTTAAGGACAGTCAAAAATGGCGTGTCTACAGTGAGATAAGGTTGGATCCGGATGGGACATTCAGGTGGATAAAACTTTTTTGGAAGGATAAGGCTGGATTCTGGGTGATAAAACCTTTTTCTTATCGCTATCCCTTTTGAGGCCCTACGGTTGGCACTACGCGGTATATAACCGTTGGCAGGCATCCGAGGTAAGTTCTGTAACAAAGCATCAAAAGGGAGAGTTCCAAATAGTCTGGTGTCCAATTCTTGCGGTTGGAAGGATGAAATCTCTTTAGGAAATTTCTAGAATACTAAGATCTAACCTTGTAATCCTTGTTATTGACTTGAATATCATACTTTATTACTTGCTTGTTATAAATGTGATGGTGTATTGGATTGGGAAAAAGGTAAGGGGTGTGCATGCGTTTGCTGGGCATTCAAAGCTCATTGCGTTTCATGCAAGGTATTGAAGACTATTAGACCAGTCAAAGGCAAAGCTGAAGCATTTGAGGACATACGGCTACCTTAGGAGGATTAGAAACTAGTTTGTAAACGTGTTTTGAAATTGTAAGTGATAGATCCCATGTATTTAAGACATGATTTGTACTTGCTTGTTATAAATGTGATGGTGTATTGGATTGGGAAAAAGGGACAGGGGTGTATGTGCGTTTACTGGGCATTCAAAGCGCATGGTGTTTCATGTTAGGTATTGAAGACTATTAGACCGGTTGAAGGCAAAGCTGAAGCATTTGAGGACGTACGGCTATCCTAGGAGGGTTAGAAACTAGTTTATAAACGTGTTTTGAGATTGTAAGTGATAGATCTCATGTTGTATTTAAGACATGATTTAGTAATTATTATATATCTATGCATATCTTTTGTATTACCTACTCCTTATTGTCTGGTCGACTCATGTAGACCTTGTGTTAATATCCTGTTAAGATCTATCAAAAGGGTAGCTTTACTATCTAAGGTGGTTGGACTTTGAAGGGAGGCTATATTGACTCCTTTGACCTATTTGTTCCAAAAGGATTGAAAATGGTGACGAAATTGGTAGTTGAGTAGAACTATGTTAGGAAGCATATTAGGAGTTACTTGAATTATAAGCATTTCACCTTAGTAATTCCCTTAACTAGCCACGTTAGCAAAACCCTAACCTACACCTAACTGTACGTTGGCAAATGGTGAACCATACAAGAGCAAACAATTACACTGGTAACAGCGACAACACCAACCACAACGATGACGTCAATATTAACAGGAACGGGACACCCGGGGTCAATAATCACACTCATGCACCCACAGCCAACAAAACACGCAAACCCTAATCGATTTTGATAACTTAGAAATCATTTCTAATATCCTAATACTGATTAATTGACTTCCTAAATATGAAATTACCACTTGAAAACCCTAGGTTTTTCCGGTTTTTATCACGTTCGTTGGTTGATCGCGTTTTTATTCGAAACAAGAAATCCAAACCGAATTAGACTCTCTGACCCCAATTTAATTTAATTCTACACTAAAATAAATGTTCCAATTCATAAATTAAACCCAAAGCCCTCACATTTTTCGTGAATCAAATTTTGACCCAAACTAGTACTAGTACACACATATACATATATATATACTTGTACCTTTCTTAAATAAATAATTTTGTACACAAATATTTTCATATATATATAAAAAAAAATCAACAAAAATCTCCCAAATCTAGCACATGGCAAGCCATCACCCTCTCTAGGCTACAATCATAGGTACTTTAGAGACAAATTCCTTAAATCATAGAAAAAGTATCATTGGTACCCCCAAATTAAGGAAAATTGTCTTGTACTTGTAACTATCTTGGTTCTACTTAAATCTAAGCCTAACCCTAACTAGCTCATGCCTTAATACATGTTTAGGCTTCCTAATGATCCCTCATTCCATTACATTCCAACTAAATACAACTCAATTCCATTCCATTTCTACCAAAAGGCATTTTGGACCTTTCATACCAATTTTTCTATAAAAGTAACCCCTCCCTTAGCATTTTTTCATACAAGAATACACACACATACACTATTTTCAGCTGAGAGATAAAAGAGAGGAGGGTGAGTTTGGTGGAAAATAGGAGAGAAAGAAAAGTTTGCTAGGAATTCTAACAAGCCTCAAGTAAGCCACAACACATCTCTCTCTTATTTTTCCTTTCAAATACATGCTCTTAGAAGTTTAAAAATTCATTTCAAATGTGTTTTTATAACATTCTTGTGTTAAAAATGAAAGGAGTTGAGCCTTGGTTCTACCATTCTTGTATTTCTGTTAATCGGTATAAGACTATTTTTCCATATCAATCTCTCAAACTTTCCAAAGGCACGCATGCACCTTAAATTTATGATTTTAATACATATTATTTATCATGTTTTCATCAAAAGAGAAGTGGAAAATTTCCCCTAGTTGACCTCTTTTCTCACCAACTTTCTTATTTCAAGAACTATGCCAGAAAAATATATTTTATAGCCAACTTGCGAAAATTCTAGAAAAATGTATAAAAATCTTATGGACCTTGGTTGTATGTAAAAATATTCCTTAAGAAGTTATCTTTCAAGGAAAATTGGTTTCATTGAAAAAGAATGAGCGGTTTATACAAAAATCCAATTTTCATAATGATCGACGAATTTGGAAAGCACTGGAGTGTTTCTTAAATAACTAAAAATCTAGAAAAGCTATCACATTTCCGAAACATGTTTTGAAAACTAGATTAAATTCTCTACGAATGATAGGAATTTCGAGTTCGGGAAGAATCTGAAATAGCCTTTTTGATTTTAATCTTTAAATGCTACTGAATCTGAAAATTTAGTTTTGCATGGGTGTTTTATACTCTTGTGTTCATGAATATGCTTATTAGTTTATGATCATGTCTTGGTAAGATATTGCATGTGTTATGGTTATATTCCTTATCTTCTTCATTTTAATGATGCTCATTCTTATGTGGATATTACTGTCCTGTTAAGTTTGTTCTAACTTGACTTAAGATGTTAATCTCAACGAAAACTTTAATTGGGTTGGTATTGGGTTTTCAATCACTTAGATGATGAAGAGATGATAATGTGTTGTGTATAGATTGATGGGGTATGCTCCCTAATTGAAGGTTAAGTCTTGCGCAAGCGGTTGTCGTGTAAACCCTAGAATGGGACCGACGTATTCAGACTCTTTGCAATGGTTTGATTGGTGAGATACGGTTCGATCCGGATGAGACATTCAGGAGGATAAAACCTTTTTGGAAGGATAAGGTTGGATTCTGTGTGATAAAACTTTTTCTTCTCACTGTCCCTTTTGAGGCCCTGCGATTGGTGCTACGCAATATACAACCATTGGTAGGCATCTGAGGTAAGTTCTGCAACAAAGCAGCAAAAGGGGGAGTTCCGAATAGTCTAATTTCCAATTCTTGCGGTTGGGAGGATGAAATCTCTTTGGGGGATTTCTAGAATACTAACATAACCTTGTAATCCTTGTTATTAACTTGAATATCATGCATTACTTGCTTGTTATAAATGTGATGGTGTATTGGATTGGGAAAAAGAGAAGGGGTGTGTGTGCGTTTACTGGGCATTCAAAGCTCATGGCATTTCATGCCAAGTATTGAAGACTATTAGACCAGTCGAAGGCAAAGCTGAAGCATTTCAGGACAAATGGCTACCTTAGGAGGATTAGAAACTAGTTTGTAAACGTGTTTTGAGATTGTAAGTGATAAATCCCATGTTATATTTAAGACATGATTATGTAATTATTTTATATCTATGCATATCTATTGTATTACCTATTCCTTATTGTCTCGTTGACTCATGTAGACCTTGTGTTAATATCTTGTTAAGATCTGTCAAAAGGGTAGCTTTGCTATCTAAGGTGGTTGGACTTTGAAGGGAGGTTATATTGACTCCTCCGACCTTCCTAGGATCTTGCTTGGTTATTAGCCAAATGACTCATTAGTGGCATTTCCTACTCTTGTAACCTTAGATAAACCCTGTATTTAACTGTTAATATATTCTTTGATGTTCCCGATTTTTGAGGCGTCAGAACTTGTTATCAAAGAAGAAGACATGGAAGAACAAACCAGGTCTAGCCAGTCAACAATACCAGAGGGAAGAAGGCAACAAGAGGCCTGGGCTCAATAATAATTAGAGGCCAATCGGCAGAGTATTTGCACTACAAGGAGAAGAAGACGAAGACCTCACTAAGTAGTACCCTCAGAACGAGAAATATAACACATATGAACCTGAGGAACTGCAGTACGAGCCTTTGTTAACCTAGAAGAATGTAACTAAGCAATTAGAACTCTTTTGAAGTGACTTTTTGTAACCTGAACGTAGATGGTGTAAAATTCCTTTATTTAATCCAATCTTAGAACTTTGGGTGCACATTTTGTTCGTTGCATTCCTTCATATCTGCAATATGTGTTAGGTCATATGAATTATTTGTGCAATTTCCAAGGCATGAAGATACCCAACTCCGACCTCATCTTAGAAATAGATTCGTTACTCGTACCCTAGTAATTATCGATAGTTACCAAAAGAAGAAGATGACTCACCTATCCAATGGAAGGCTTTTATTATTTAAGGGGGATAGATTAGTTCCCATGATTTAACAAATCAACAAATGCAATGGCATTAACAAATTACCAAGGGAAAGTGTAGATCACCATATCAGGAAATTGGCAATACAAACCCTGTAGGGCGAATAGTTCAAACTTTTTGAAGAATGCGAATGATTGACGCATCTCCTTATGTCATTAATTGGGAAGAAGAACTTAAGAGGACAAGATGATCCAAAAGATTAAGATACATTGACAGGATCCACCCAGAAGCCCTAGGATGCATTGTGGACACATATTTCCAGACATGAAGAATGGCTAATATTTCGAGGACGAAATTGTTTTAAGGGAGATAGGTTGTGAGGCCCCTGAAAATTTTACTTTCTTAAAAGTCCCTTACTTTAAATTATTTCCTTGGACTTCTTTAGTTTATTAATTAATTGCAACCCTAGGATCAAAATACATGCGCCAACAAAACCTGCAAATCCTAATCGATTTCGGTAACTTAGAAATCATTTCTAATACCCTAATACTGATTAATTGACTCCCTAAATATGAAATTACCACTTGAAAACCCTATGTTTTTCAAGTCTTTATCACGTTCATCGGTTGATCATGTTTTTGTTCGAAACAAGAAATCCAAACTGAATTAGACACTCTAACCCAAATTTAATTTAATTTAATTCTACACTAAAATAAATGTTCCAATTCATAAATTAAACCCAATTTCTTGAATCACATTTTGACCCTAAACTAGTACCATTACACACATATATACATATATATACTTGTACATTTCTTAAATAAATAATTTTGTACACAAATATCTTCATATATATATATATATATATAATCAACAAAAATCTCTCCAAATCTAGCACATGGCCAGCCATCACCCTCTCTAGGCTACAATCATAGGCACTTTAGAGACAAATTCCTTAAATCATGAAAAAAGTATCATTGGTACCCCCAAATCAAGGAAAGTTATTGTAACGCCCTGAAATTTTCCCACAAGAATATGCCAAAACAAATACAATAATATACCCAAAAAGTCAACCTTCTCATTTAACTAAGAGATAAGAGATTACAATTCACTATACATCCTCATAATGTTCAGAATTCGTATTCCAGTTCAATGAACTTGGTGGCCTTACAAAATAGAAGCCCCTAGGGCGTACAATTACAACAAAATAGATTAATAGTCTTGTTACAAAAATTCCCATTCAAAATACACATGGATCAACTTTTTCAAAAAAAGAGCTATTGCTTTGACCAATCCTTCAAGGAGGTAGTACTTCATCAATTCCTAAAAAATAAGATAGGGTTGAGCTATATGCCTAGTAGGAACACATTTAACCAAGTATTTAACCCTTTGAATAAGATTATGGTATCTTTATGACAAAACATTACAAGGAAATTTATCTTTACATGTAATCCTTAATAAACATATAGATCCATAACAACCAAACAATAACAATGACTATTCATGTCATCAAGCACAACAATCAAACATTCACAACCATATAACGTAAGCCATGAGTCCACCTGTAAGAGTCCAATTTAAAACATCATTTACTTTTGTTTTAAAACCACCCCCACATTTGCCGGCTATCATACGGTAGGGAGTGGGCACCCCAAAGAAAACCATCCATTTTTTTACTTTTGTCGGCTATCATACGGCAAGACTGTGTGGACACCCAAAAATATTTTTCCCACATTCGTCCAGCAATAAGCCTAGACAGAGCATTTGGGCACCTTTTTAAACTCCTGCGCGGGTACCAACACAACACCACATTTGGAAAACCGACTCTTACCCGGACTCATGCACAATTGACAATTCATTCACATTTTATTCCATCAACAACCATCCAACATTACCCAAGAATTGAATTCAACACAAGATTTAAGGGAAAAAAATAACATCCAAGCCACAATTCTTTTACTATATCAACATCCATATCCTTCATCTATTTATTATTCACAATACTTTATGAATCAAGGAAATTCCCCTTTCAATGTGGCGTTTTCAACTCAAATGGAGAATCTAGGGTTTTACCAAATTTGGGGGGGTTTTCTCCTCTATTATAGATATGGTTTGTAACAACATTTATATACATGTTTTGAAAAGATAGAGTAAAGGAATCTCAAGCAAGAGTCAAGTAAAGTGGTTTATTTATATAAAACATAAGATTAACCCAACAATACTCTCCAATTAACTCATAAATCACAACCATACCATGAAATCCCTTCAAAACAAAAAAATATAAGGTAAAAGTATCCCTACCTCAAGTCGTGAAGAAAAAAACCCGAAAAACTCAAGGTCGACGAAGCCACAAATTTCACGGACCAATAGAAAGCCCTTGACAAAATCTACAAGTTACCTCAAAGGATCAAGGTGAGAAAACACCTCTAAGAGAGTAGATCTAAGGATTGAAGTGGAAAAAATGAGTTTTTGAGAGAAAGAGAGAGAGATTCTCGGTTTTGAGAGGAGAAAATTATGAGAGAGGTGTACTTTAGGTCTATTTATAGTAGTAGAAAATAGCCCTAAGTCAATGAAAAAGGGTAAGTCCAAAACCCGAAAAGTAGGGCCCATTCAAACCCCAATATTCTGGAAAAAAAAACACGCAGGGGTCGACCCTTCAGGTAGAAAAGACAATCTAGCAGCAAGCAAGGGGTCGACCCTTAGACAGGAAGGGTCGACACTAATTTCCAGCAACTATCACACAGATTCTGCAATATACAAGGGTTGACCCTTCCCAGACTGGTGTTGACCCTTGAGACCAACAACAAAAGAAAGGTGTTGACACCACCAAGGCTGGTGCCGACCCTAAATTCCAGTAACACCTCCAGAAACATTATAACATGCAAGGGTTGATCTAAACTTTAGTTTTTGAAAAGCATTCTCACAAGCTTCGCTCCAAACAAACCTTACTCCCTTACGAGTCAGTCTAGTTAATGGTGATGCTATGGAAGAGAAATTCTTTACAAATCGGCGGTAGTAACCGGCTAAGCCCAGAAAGCTATGAACTTCTGAGGCGTTCTTAGGTTACTCCCAATTCTGCACAGCTTCTATTTTTGAAGAATCCATCATAACTCCATCTCTCGAAACTACATGACCCAAGAACTTCACTCCGGAAAGCCAAAATTCACATTTCTCATATTTTGCGTACAAACAGTGCTCCCTAAGAAGTTGCAAAATAATACGAAGATGCCCTTCATGCTCCTCTGCGGAAGGTGAATAGATAAGAAT
The DNA here is from genome assembly GCA_030407325.1 of Camellia japonica. Classification (NCBI taxonomy): domain Eukaryota; kingdom Viridiplantae; phylum Streptophyta; class Magnoliopsida; order Ericales; family Theaceae; genus Camellia; species Camellia japonica. The sequence goes on from JAPPVO010000059.1 coordinate 10,913,229, forward strand.
ATCATCTACAAAGACGACCACAAATTTATCAAGAAACTCCCAAAAAACCCTATTAATTAAATCCATGAATGTGGTTGGAGCGTTAGTCAACCCAAAGGGCATAACCAAGAACTCGTAATGACCATATCGAGTACAAAAAGCAGTTTTGGGGATATCCTCCTCTCTAACTCGAATTTGGTGATAACCCAACCTTAAATCTATCTTGGAGAAACAAAGAGAGCCTTTAAGTTGATCAAAGAGATCGCCTATCCTAGGCAAGGGGTATTTATTCTTGACTGTGGCTTGATTCAATTACGATAGTCTATGCACAATCTTAAGGATCCGTCCTTCTTCTTTGCAAACAACGTTGAGGCTCCCCAAGGTGAGGTGCTAGGGCGTATAAAGCCCTTACTAAGTAACTCTTGCAATTGTTCCTTCAGAGCCACCAATTCAGTTGGGGCAAACCTATATGGCAATAAGGAGATAGGTGCTGTACCCGGAAGCAAGCCTATGGTGAACTCTACTTCCCTATGAGGAGGTAATTCTGTAAGATCGTCAGGAAAGACATCGAGGTATTCACATACTACCTTTGAAAATTTGCCCCGGACTACACCACTTCCATCATCCAAAAAGGCGGTTAAAAGGGAATTAAACTGGCCCCGGCCACGTAGATAGTATGAGAAGGGTAAGGATCTACCGTACTTGTCTCCCAGAAACGTGAAACAATCACCGCTTGCAGTGCACACCGTAACTCTCTCTCGATAACAATCTATGGTCGCCCAATAAGAAAACAACCAATCCATATCGAGGATAACGTCGAAACCCAACATTTCTAAGAGGACAAAATTAAACAAAAATTGTCGACCCGTCACCTCAATTACACACCCCTGACATCCTTGGGTCAAAATGACCTTAACCCCGACTGGTGACTTCACTGTAAGTGAAAATTGCAGTTGCCTACTCTCTAACTCCAACAATGATACAAAAGATGTGGCAATAAATGAATGCGATGCTCCAGTGTCAATCAACACATTAGCCCAAGTACTGAAAATGAGGAATGTACCTCTCACAATTGATGGCCCCGATGTTTGCTCAGAAGCGGTGACAGCGTACACTCTTCCCTGTGACCTCTGCTCCTCTACATCACCTCTTTGAACATAAGCTTATTGTGCGGATTGAGTAGACGTGGCTCCCTGAACTGTCCTGGATACTTGTCCTGACTGAGCCGACTGATAAGATTGCCTCTGTCCCCGACCCATCTGTAAACCTCCTGACTGTCTAGACCCTGCCACACTCAGGGTCCCTACTTTCTGCGGGCAGAAATTTTTTCAAATGTCCCGGCTAACCACATTGATAACAAGATTGGGGCTGGCTCTTATTCTGAGGTTGACCCTCTAGACGCATAGGTTGGGACCGTGCTCCACTTTTCTGTCCACACTCTACAACCTTGTGACCCATTTGGCCATATCTATGACAAGCACCAGCAACTCAGGTCATGCTTCTTGAACTTCCACTCATCATGGAACTAGAGGATTTGGCTTGTGGTGGAGGCGATTGAAAGGATGATGATGAACCCCTCGACCTCTTTGAAGAACCCATGTCACCCCTAACATCAGAATGTCTCACTCTCTTCAATCTCTGCCTTGCCTCTTTGGCCTCTACAGTAATCTCCACATGAGCTGCTGCTTCAACTAAACGGTCATAATCACGTATCATATTGCCAACCACCTTCATTAGGATCTTCAATCTCAACATTTTCTCAAATTCAAGGCACCTTCGTTCTTCCGTTGCCACTAATTCAGGTGCAAAACGTGAGAGGCTAGTAAATTTGGCTTCAAACTCCGCTACTGGTGTATCTAGTTGTAACAACTTCTCAAACTGCTTCCTCAACCGCTCCCTAGCCGTGGGAGGGAGGAATTTATCTTGGAAAGCTTGCACAAATGCTTCCCAAGTATGTTCAACCCTATTCTTTATGGATTTCCACCATTGCCCGGCCTCCCCTTTCAACTGGTAGGCTGCTAATGCCACCCGCAATTCATTTTCTCGAATGTCTAAGATCTCAAAGGACTTGACCAATTGCTCCAACCACTCCTCAGCTTTCATGGGATCAGGCTCGCCTCTATATCGACTGGATTGGAACGAAAGAACTCCTTTTTCAAAAAGAAAACTCTTGTTTCTCCCTCAATGGCTCTAGCCGCTTGCTCGGCTTTCAATATCTCCATGGACTCCCGTAGAGCCCCTATCATTTCCCTAGCCAAGGTCCCCATAGCTTCTTGGGTTGGTGGAACGGGTATATTATTTTGACCCACCCTTTCTTCTTGCGGAGGGATCTCGGGTTGGGCTGGAATATTCCTACCTCCCCGATGGGGTCTACCACAAGCTCTAGCACGTCCAGACATCTATAAGAAGTAGAGACAATATTAAATTCAAGACCCACTTGCCGCACCTAAGTGCTCCATTCTTAATCCTTACACTTATACACCATATAAACACACAAACTTCCACATAGAATGATCCAAACAATCACACATACAATCACATAAAAGCACACGTGAGTTGTCATCCCTAGATATTAGCTAGTTCCATGGAAATCAAAGACCTCCAAGTGGAAAGAACAGTGATCAAGTGCCTTTCCAAAAGGATTTCGATGAATGTAACGGACAAAAGCCATATCATAGGATTCTAACCCCATACCCACATAGTCACATGAAAACACATAACACACAAGGCATCCTAAGCATTCCCTCCTAGCCTAGGGACCCTATTGTGACACACGTCACTTACCATGAGCCTAAGGTATTCTAACCTATGGCTCTAATACCATTTGTAACGTCCTGAAATTTTCCCACAAGAATATTCCAAAACAAATACAATAATATACCCAAAAAATCAACCTTCTCATTTAACTAAGAGATAAGAGATTACAATTCACTATACATCCCCATAATGTTCAGAATTCGTATTCCAATTCAATGAACTTGGTGGCCTTACAAAATAGAAGCCTCTAGGGCATACAATTACAACAAAATAGATTAATAGTCTTGTTACAAAAATTCCCATTCAAAATACACATGGATCAACTTTTTCAAAAAAAGAGCTATTGCTTGACCAATCCTTCAAGGAGGTAGTACTTCATCAATTCCTGAAAAATAAGATAGGGTTGAGCTATATGCCTAGGAGGAACACATTTAACCAAGTATTTAACCCTTTGAATAAGATTATGGTATCTTTATGACAAAACATTACAAGGAAATTTATCTTTACATGTAATCCTTAATAAACATATAGATCCATAACAACCAAACAATAACAATGACTATTCATGTCATCAAGCACAACAATCAAACATTCACAACCATATAACGCAAGCCATGAGTCCACCTATAAGAGTCCAATTTAAAACACCCTTTACTTTTGTTTTAAAACCACCCCCACATTTGCCGGCTATCATACGGTAGGGAGTGGGCACTCCAAAGAAAACCATATGTTTTTTTACTTTTGTCGGCTATCATACAGCAAGACTGTGTGGACACCCAAAAATATTTTTCCCACATTCGTCCAGCAATAAGCCTAGACAGAGCATTTGGGCACCTTTTTAAACTCCCCGCTCGGGTACCAACACAACACCACATTTGGAAAACCGACTCTTACCCGGACTCATGCACAATTGACAATTCATTCACATTTTATTCCATCAACAACCATCCAACATTACCCAAGAATTGAATACAACACAAGATTTAAGGAAAAAAAAATAACATCCAAGCCACAATTCTTTTACTATATCAACATCCATATCCTTCATCTATTTATTATTCACAATACTTTATGAATCAAGGAAATTCCCCTTTCAATGTGGCGTTTTCAACTCAAATGGGGAATCTAGGGTTTTACCAAATTTTTTTTTTTTTTTTTTTTTGGGGGAGGGGGGTTTCTCCTCTATTATAGATATGGTTTGTAACAACATTTATATACATGTTTTGAAAAGATAGAGTAAAGGAATCTCAAGCAAGAGTCAAGTAAAGTGGTTTATTTATATAAAACATAAGATTAACCCAACAATACTCTCCAATTAACTCATAAATCACAACTATACCATGAAATCCCTTCAAAACAAAGAAATACTAAGGTAAAAGTATCCCTACCTCAAGTCGTGAAGAAAAATACCCAAAAAACTCAAGGTCAACGAAGCCACAAATTTCACGGACCAATAGAAAGCCCTTGACAAGATCTACAAGTTACCTCAAAGGATCAAGGTGAGAAAACACCTCTAAGAGAGTAGATCTAAGGATTGAAGTGGAAAAAATGAGTTTTTGAGAGAAAGAGGGAGAGATTCTCGGTTTTGAGAGGAGAAAATTATGAGAGAGGTGTACTTTAGGTCTATTTATAGTAGTAGAGAATAGCCCTAAGGTCAATGAAAAAGGGTAAGTCCAAAACCCCAAAAGTAGGGCCTATTCGAACCCCAATAATCTGGAAAAAAAAAACACGCGAGGGTTGACCCTTCGGGCAGAGATGTCGACCCTTCAAGTAGAAAAGACAATCTGGCAGCAAGCAAGGGGTCGACCTTTAGATAGGAAGGGTCGACACTAATTTTCAGCAACTAACACACAGATTCTGCAATATATAAGGGTCGACCCTTCCCAGACTAGTGTCGACCATTAAGACCAACAACAAAAGAAAGGTGTCGACACCACCAAGGCTGGTGTGGACCCTAAATTCCGGTAACACCTCCAGAAACGTTACAACATGCAAGGGTCGACCCTTAGGAAGGCTAGTGTCGATCCCAAAACAGAATTTCGAAGTTTCCAAGGAACTTTTTGACAAGAACAAATGCGAACGAACAAACTAAACGAGTTTAAATCGGATTGTACTCCTTCAAAACCAATATACAACAACTCCAAAGACTCTCAAAACGAAAATAAAGATATTAAGTACACCTTCCAATAGATTAAAACACCCAAGTGTTACAGTTGTCTTGTACTAGTAATTATCTTGGTTCTACTTAAGCCTAACCCTAACCAGATCATGCCTTAATACATGATTAGGCTCCCTAATGATCCCTCATTCCATTACATTCCAACTAAATACATCTCAATTCCATTCCATTCCAACCAATGGGCATTTTGGACCTTTTACACCAATTTTATTATAAAAACACCACCACCCTCCACATGTTACACATCTCATACACTCACACACCTACACATTCAATTGAGATAAAGAAAGAAGAGGAAGAGAGTGAACTTTGGTAGTGGAGAAGAGGAAAAAATGAGAAAATTGTGCAAACACTTCACTAGGCAATCAAATAAGCCACAACACAACTCTCTCTTATTTTTCCTTTCAAATACATGCTCTCAGAAGTTTTAAACATTCATTTCATATGTGTTTTGATGACATTCTTGTGTTAAAAATGAAAGGAGTTAAGCCTTGGTTCTACCCTTCTTGTATTTCTGTTAATTGGTATAAGACTGCATTTTTCCATATCAATCTCTCAAAATTTCCAAAGGCACACCTGCACCTTAAAATTTTGAGTTTAATACATATTATTAATCATGTTTTCATTACAAGAGAAGTGGAAAATTTTCCCTAGTTGACCTCTTTTCTCGCCAACTTTCTTATTTCAAGAACTGTGCCAGAAAAATCTATTTTACAGCCAACTTGCGAAAATTCTAGAAAAAATGTATAAAAATTTTCTGGACCTCGGTTTTATGTAAAAATCTTCCTTAAGAAGTTATCTTTCAAGGAAAAATAGTTTCATCGAAAAAAAGTGAGCAGTTTGTAAAAAAATCCAATTTTCGTAACGATCGACGAATCTGGACATTGCTGGAGTGTTTCTTAAATAACTAAAAATCTAGAAAAGCTATCATATTTCCGAAACATGTTCTGAAAACTACATTAAATTCTCTACGAACCATAGGAAGGCTGAGTTTGGGAAAAATCTGAAATAGCCCACTTGATTTTAATTTTTAAATGGTACTGAAAAAGGTAGCTTTGGTATCTAAGGTGGTTGGACTTTGAAGGGAAGCTAGAGGAGTCAAAATAGCCTCCCTTCAAAGTCCAACCACCTTAGATAGCAAAGCTACCCTTTTGACAAATCTTAACAAGATATTAACACAAGGTCTACATGAGTCGACGAGACAATAAGGAATAGATAATATAAAAGATATGCATAGATATATAATAATTACAAAATCATGTCTTAAATATAACATGAGATCTATCACTTACAATCTCAAAAAAGATTTACAAACTAGTTTCTAATCCTTCTAGAGTAGCAGTACGTTCTCAAATGCTTCAGCTTTGCTTTCGACCGGTCTAATAGTCTTCAATACCTGGCATGAAACGCCATGAGTTTTGAATGCCCAATAAAAGCACACATACTCCGTCATTTTTTTCCAATCCAATACACCATCACATTTATAACAAGCAAGTAATGAAGTATAATATTCAAGTCATTAACAAGGATTACAAGGTTAGATGTTAGTATTCTAGAAATCCCCCAAAGAGATTTCATCCTCCTAACCGCAAGAATTGGACACCAGATTATTCAAAACTCCTCCTTTTGCTGCTTTATTGCAGAACTTACCTCGGACGCCTACCAACAGTTATATACCGCGTAGCGCCAAGAGCATGGCCTCAAAAGGGACAACGAAAAAAAAAAAGTTTTATCACCCAGAATCCAACCTTATCCTTCCAAAAAAGTTTTATCCTCCTGAATGTCCCATCCGGACCTAACCTTATCTCACCAATCAAACTATCGCAAAGAGTCCGAATACATCCGTTCCATTCTAGGGTTTACGCGACAACTGTTTGCGCAAGACTTAACCTTCACTTAGGAAGCATATCCCATCAATCCATACATAACACGATATCATCTCTTCATTATTCAAGTGATCGAAAACCCAATACCACCCCAATTAAGATTTTCGTTGAGTTAGATGTCTTAGATTAAAGTTAGAATAACTTAACAAGAGCGTAATATCCACATAAGCGTGAGCATCATTAATTGAAGAAGACAAGGAATATAAACATAACACATTCAATATCATACTAAGACATGATCATGTACTAATAAGCATATTCATGAACACAAGAGCATAAAACACCCATGCAAAACTAAATTTCCATATTTAGTACCGTTTAAAGATTAAAATCAAAGGGCTATTTCAGATTTTTTTCGAACTCGGCCTCCCTATTGTTTGTAGAGAATTTAACCTAGTTTTCAGAATATGTTTCGAAAGTGGAATAGCTTTTCTAGATTTTTGGTTATTTAAGAAACACTCCAACGCTGTCCAGATTTGTTGACCGTTACGAAAATCGGATTTTCTTTCAAACCGTTCACTCTATTTCAATGAAACCAATTTTACTTGAAAGATAACTCTTTAAGGAAGATTTTGAAATAAAACCAAGGTCCATAAGATTTTTATACATTTTTCTACAATTTTCGCAAGTTAGCTGTAAAATAAATTTTTCTGGCACAGTTTTTGAAATAAAAAAGTTGGTGAGAAAAGAGGTCAACTAGGAAAAATTTTTCACTTCTCTTGTGATGAAAACATGATAAATAATATGTATTAACCTCAAAAATTAAGGTGCAGGTGTGCCTTTGTAAATTTTGAGAGATTGATATGGAAAAATGTAGTCTTATACCGATTAAGAGAAATACAAGAAGGGTAGAATCAAGACTCAACTCCTTTCATTTTTAACATAAGAATGCCGTCAAAACATATCTGAAATGAATGTTTAAAACTTCTAAAAGTATGCATTTGAAAGGAAAAAAATAAGAGAGAGTTGTGTTGTGGCTTACTTAAGGGTTGTTGGAATTGCTAGCAAACTTTTTCTACCTCTTCTCTCTTCTACCAAGCTCACCCTCCTTCCCTCTGTATTGTTGATTGGCTGGACCTGGCTTGTTCTTCTATGTCTTCTGCTCATCAACCGCTTACGCAAGACTTAACCTTCAATTAGGGAGCATATCCCATCAATCCATACATAACACATTATCAGCTCTTCTTTATTCAAGTGATCGAAAACCCAATACCACCCCAATTAAGGTTTCCGTTGAGTTAGATGTCTTAAATTAAAGTTAGAATAACTTAACAAGATAGTAATATCCACATAAGCGTGAGCATCATTAATTGAAGAAGATAAGGAATATAAATATGACACATTCAATATCATACTAAGACATGATCATGTACTAATAAGCATATTCATGAATACAAGAGCATAAAACACCCATGCAAAACTAAATTTCCATATTCAGTACCGTTTAAAGATTAAAATCAAAGGGCTATTTTAGATTTTTTTCGAACTCGGCTTCCCTATTGTTTGTAGAGAATTTAACCTAGTTTTCAGAATATGTTTCGAAAGTGGAATAGTTTTTCTAGATTTTTGGTTATTTAATAAACACTCTAGCGCTATCCAGATTCATTGACAGTTACGAAAATCGAATTTTCTTTCAAACCGCTCACTCTTTTTCAATGAAACCAATTTTACTTGAAAGATAACTCTTTAAGGAAGATTTTGACATAAAATCGAGGAGCAGAAATTGGGACGTTACAATCTGAACATCAAACAAAGAGGCCCAAACAAAGGTAATGGAGAGGTATAAACAATGGTTGTGAACAACAATCTAGATATGGACCGGCAAGGCATAAACAAGCGTCTAAGACTAGGAGATTGGTGGTGGCAGCAAGAGTTTCGTGTGAAAAGGGTAAAAGCGGCACTAGTGGATGCAATTTAAGCGGCGCCAATGGAGACAGTTATGGAAAGAGAAACTAAATTAAGGTTTTTAAGCTTATAAGATTGTTTTTGACCATTTATAAGACAATTCTTTTCCTTATTTTTCTAAAAAAAAAAAAAAATTCTAAAACCACCTATTTTTGTTTAAGGTCCATGTTTGATTAGATTGGGTAAGATTAGGAATATGGTAGGTTTGAGCGATAAGATTATTGGTGTAATGACATTAAGTTAAGATAAATTGCCTTTATTTGTATATTAGCGTTGTTTCTTAGTTAGGGTGGGATTAAATTATAAAATTAAGTGAAAATTATTATTTTGTAAAAGGTAATTTTGCTTTTGTAAAACACTAGCAATTGAGCCACGTGATGCACGGGTTAATTTTTTTTTTTAGAAAAATATTTCATGTTAGGATGTACATGTTATAAAATAATAATATTAATTTTAATTTAAAATTAAAGTGTGATTCGAATTATTTATTTTGATAATCTTACATGCTATCGTTCTATAAAATGTTACTTGAATATTTATATATAATAATTTTAGTTAAATTATTTCTGTATTTTAATAATTTTAATCCTATCGTGCCATAAAAGTGTAATTATCATATAATTATAAGATATATATATATATATATTAATTAAATTACAAGATAGTAAAATAAGCACTCATTTTAATATTAAGAATAATAATTAAATTGAAAGAACAAAAAAATAAAATTTAATAAAAATAATAATAATTAAATATAAAAATAAAAAATAAAAAAAGATCATAAATATAAAAATAATAATAAATAAAAACATGGACACTAAAAAATAGAATCCTTCTGAACACTCATTTTAATATTAAAATAAATAATAATTAAATATAAAAAATAAAAATATCATAAATAAATAAAAATAATTAAATATAAAATTTATTTAAAAAATTAAATATAAATATATTGTAGTTCGATTAAGAATAAAATATATAGGTTAATTAAGCATGCTTGGTTATAGTTTTTCAAAAACTCTTTTCAGAAAAATTCTACTTTCTTATTTTTCGTATTTTTTTGTTTTTACTGAATTTTTTTAATATTTTAAGTAATTTTTTTACTTTTTAGACATACCTAACATAAATATATCTAAAAGTAAAAAATTTGTGAAAAAAACCTTTTAAAAATTTACTAAATACCAAAAATATAAAAAAAAAAAAATACAAGAATTCCGTACATATTTTGTATTTTTATGTATTTATTAATTTTTTAAAATATTTTTTCACAAATTTTTTACTTTTTAAATACATCTAAGTAAGGTGCATCTAAAAAAGTAAAAAAAAAAAAAGTTTAAAATTTTAAAAATATTCACTAAAAACAAAAAACATGAAAACCAAAAAACTCAATTTTTAAAAAATTTAATCCAAAAAATTCAAACCAAACACACTGATTAATTTTTTCTTTAATATTCTTTTTAAATTATTCATACGTATTGTATATTGATATATAAAATTTAAATTAAATATAAATATTTCATAATAAAAAAATTCATGTTAAATAGAAAACTCTATATAAATTAATATTAAGATATTAATAAGGTAGTCAAAAAAACAAAATCAAAAAATATCTTTAATATTTAGAAAAATGATTTGTGACACTAAAACTGTGAGCACTAATGCCCCTAATTTTTATTCTAGGTAAGTTTTTCTTTTTCTTTTTTTTTTTTTACTTGATATGGAATTTCGGGGCTTTAGTGCCCCTTTTTTTCGGGGCACTAATCAGTGCTGTAATATTTAATAGAACAAAATTAATTTGTAAAGTATTAATTCTACAAGTAGTTCACATCAAGTAGAATTTACATATTATATTTTAGCACTAATTAGGTATAATATTACTATAAGAGGAGTGATGCACCACGTTGGGGAAAAAAATAAAAAGAGATATATACCACACAAGAAAGAGAAAAAAAATACAGTAAACATTTACTTTTAATAATATATTATATGAGGCATATTAGATTAGCAATCTCACCTCCTACTAAGCAAATTACACCAAGTAAACAACATCACATGATTACTCCATAATATTCCGAGACGAATGAATTTCTTATAAAAATAAGCAAAGTAAACCAAAACTTGAATAGACAGGACAGTTAGTCCAATGATCTATATAGTTGTTCTTTGAGACAATGACGGTCAAAGGTTTAAGGTTCTAATCGACGGATCTTCTGCGGCCTTTTCGTTATTATCTAACTTTTTAACCTACTAACATCCTATTGTATGACAAGAAAACAAAAAAAATCCCTTGAATGGGGAGAGAGAGAGGGAGAACAGTGTATTGCCCATTACTAGAATAGGGTAATGACTTCCCAAGACAATTACTTCAGTTGAGAGAGTTTTACATAGTAGTTTATTTTTTTGTAAGTAGATTTGAAAATTCAGTTGGTGGTGGGTGCTCTTATATTATAAGTCAACTACCGACACTCGAGAAGAGATTAAAGAAACAGTCTGTCTACTTTTGGGTCAATGTTGGTAGTAAACCCACAGGTTTTTGGGTCTACCAGTTATTTGGGCCATAAATAAAAAAATAAAAAATAAAAATAAAAAAACAGGATGTGAACATTTAGACTGCATTTTGTTCTTCCTAAAAACATGGACAGTACCTGTGAACAAAAAAGAACAAGTTTTCAGTAACATTTCAAGAGTTGCAGGAACATTATATGAACAACATAGAATCCTTCTGAAATTTACAATTTACTGGAAGTCACAATTAAGTTATACTAAAACAAAACAAAAACAGATCATAAGCAAGAGACTTCGTTTAGTAGTTCATATCAAAGAGTCGTGTCAAATATATACACAAAAATAGCAGCGGGCAGTTTTTCGAATTACCTACTCTTTTGCTTGGGAAGCAAGTGGCCATAATCTTGGGGCTAAAGTTCAGCAGTGTTAAGGAGCTCTCAAAAAGTAACTCAATACTAGTGGTGGTGGTAGTGAGCTGCCTCTATGTTGCGGCTTTCGGATGGTCATGGGGCTTAACAAGTGAGATATTTTCATTAGAAACCAGATCAGCTGGGCAGAGCATCACAGTAGCATTAAACCTGGCCAGTCTTTCCTTTCCCCCCTCAGTGATTTCCTGTTTGGGATTTTCCTCAATTCTTGGACGGCTGGATTACAGTGATGACAACCTGTGTCTACATCTTCCTACCTGAAACCGATGGAGTCCCTGTTGACGAGAGATGATATTCTTGTGGAGAAAGCATTTGTTCTGGAAGAGAATTGTACCTAGCTATCCAGATGTCAATTAGAGCAATGGTTACACAAAGCAATTCAATGGAATCGGGTAAAACATTTATGCTAAGCTGCTAGCTAACGAGAAGATGTACTTTAAAAATCAGGGGTATAAAAACAGAGTAGATTAGTTATGCATCTATAACTCTTAATATTGTAACTGCCGTAAATAAATAAATAATAGATATAATGCTTTTTGTGAAACACAATAAGTGATACTGTGACAGGGGAGAAGCTGATGAGAATAGTTTACACCATGTGTATCAGAAAAACTGAAAAATCATCAATATGAAGTTCATTGATATTACCGTGTATAATTTTCATGGTTAACATGAAAAGGTACCAAGAATATTGAAGATGAAAAAGGTATCTTACTTTAGCAAAAGAATACACACAACAGAGAATACAATCATGGTCAACCAATTTCCTGTAAAGTGATTTCAAGCAAAAAAGAAACTGACCGGGCTCCAGCAGGGCTTCCATTTATATCTTGTAATCAATTATTTCATCCAGATCCATATAAAAATTAATTGCGGCTCTACCTAACTATTGTCAGACCAAGTTTCCACAATACCAAAAACGGGGTCATATAAGTGCCGAGCAAAGATTTTTCACATTCGTTTATAACAATGATGAAAAAAAAGAAAAAACTTCAGAATGAGGATTTCCATTCCATCTATCATATGTCATCAGAGGTAAACTAGTCCTGTATTTGCAGAATATGACTATTCACTTGACTCCAAAGATGAAACTAACCAATCTTTAGCTAATCACAACAACAAATTAATAGATCTTTGCCCACCATTCAGACTTGCACATTTCAAACTACATACTCTAACCAGTATGAGCTCAAAATTAGATGTTTTACCTCCCAAACAAATATTGACAATAATCCAAACTAAAGAAAACTGAAAACATAATAACACAAACAACTAGGATGACAAAACTTGCAAAGAAACTTCACAAAAGAAGCAACAAAAATGCCAACACTAGCAAACTCAATAAAATTCCTAAAAGGCAATTTGGCAATTAAGTAGAACATCTTGCATCACTTGCATCACTTATAAAGAAAGTCCAGTAATTGCCATTACCTCAATTAGAATACTCAAAACTAGGGCAACTGGTTTAGAGATTTCTGTGTCATAAACGACAGAGTCACCTAATGAGCCAGACATAAATGTCATGAAAATCACTTGCATATAAACACACATTAAATGCTTATACACCCTGACCTGAAAAAATCAATCCTTAATCCTTAAATATGAGTAGGAAAGGAAGGAAGAAATTTTTTTATTAAAAAAAGTACAAGCTGTCTTGTGAAATAAAAACAGTAAAAGGAGTAGTCCTCAAAAGTATTATTTGTCATCTCTCCAAAACCTAATACCACAGAAAATAAAACAGACAATTGGAGACAACAATTGTAACTTAATGATTTTCACAGGGATGGTAATAGCTATAGTGCATTCCAACATCAGCAACTCTTCGGTGGTGGGAACTCTTGCTAACAACGACGAAGATGATTTGTTTACGGGCATGCACTAGTATTCCTGCCATTTCCCAATTCCTCCTAACTATGTGTCTTAATCATTGTCAGTATTTCCCTCTAGTTTAATGAATTTTTCAATTTCCATCCATCACAGAAACAGAAAACCAAAGACCAGATACAAAAAAATAAAAATAATTAAAAAAAATAATAAAAAAAAAATAAGAAGAAGAAGAAGTCAGATCAACTTCCATATATAATTGTATCCACAAGCCCAACAGCAATGAATTCCCCTATGTTCACCTGAAATACCAGTAAAGTATAATGGCAATACATCATCACTGAATGATAAGCCTCAATATGCTGTTTAGGGCAAATGTATAAACTACTGTTCCATATTTGAAAGCAACAGTACATCAGTTTTTAATTTATTCATATGGTCCCCTTTACAAAAAGCATATTAACAGACTGTCATCTGCCTTGAAAAACAGGATGTCCCTGAGACTCTGAGCACAATCCTCCTATCCTGGCACATATTAAACATATATTGTCTGGCACATCATGAGGAGAATAACATTATTGCCATATATATGTTATGCAGGTCACCATGGTCGAACTTTACTAAAAAAACTATTTTGAAAGCACCACATGACACTCAGGAATATAACAACAGGAATTTTGGAAAAAAAAAGTTGTGCTTTATCCAAATAGTTAATTACATGGGCAGAAATATCACCTTGAAATCCAGATGGAGTACTTCACATTCCAGCATTTTATGGACAGGGTTACCATTTACAATATATTTTCTTCCCTACCAACTAAACGTTTTGCGAAATGAAAGAACAACTAAAATCAATCAATGTAGTGAATACAAATTGTAGAATTATATTAAGTTGAACATAAAAATAAAAGGGAAAAAGGGAAGACCAATAATCAGGATAGTTAAAAGAGAGCCGTCACACTATACCCATGGCACAATGACACTTTCTCTAAGAGTTCAACCAAATAATTATCCTAACTCATCAAAAGTTTGTACTGTACAAAAACAACCCAAGATTTTATGCTTCAAATGCAAATATAACTTCATTTTTTTTTTCCCGTACAAATTGTATTGCGTCAATAACCACCACTGAGGAACATTGACACATAATCCAGCTCTCATACATTCTCAATTTATATCATCTATACTATTATTAAAAGGGAACAGATCGCTTGGTGTCCAAACTTTGGTGACTTCTCCTTGTGAACATGCCAAACTAAACACAAACAATTGAGAATTTCATAACGACCACATTATTCCCACAATCCAACACTCACTCACTCCCTATCACTACTGATATACAGGACGATTTACAGCCAACAAATCCGCTGGGACACAAGGCCAACTAGGAATCTACAATATAATTACCAATGACTAGTAGAGCATCTGCACATTCACAAGAACCCTATGAAATTTTCAAGCAAATCTAAACTGTACAGACCAATCCTCATGAGATTAAAATGTGCCAAAATAAAGGATTAGAGACACAGAACATGTAAATAATATGGCTATAAAATCAGCCTTAATGCAATTCTTTCTCAGAGGCATTTCTAACAGTCATTAGAGCCAGACAATTTGTTTAGGTGAGTGACATAAAAATACCACCACCTCCCAATTTCCAGATGCTCATTGGGACCCGACAAGGTTAGTATAGGTTCCATGGAGCAAGCACTGACATCTACCGCAACATAATAATACAATATCCTAATCATCAGAGAAAACCACAATTTCAACCAATCCATCAAAATACAACATGAAGCAAGTTCTGAATCGAGTTATACCAAGAAAGGACACCGCCCCCCACAACAACCCCCCCCCAAAAAAAAAAAATAAATAAATAAATCACTCATCATCCGCTGCAATTGCTGCTTTCCAAAAGTGCAAATGAGTTCACTGTTAAATTATTTTTTTGCAACAAGCAGGTCATTAAGCGAACCAAATTTCCTTCCAATCTAATTGAAGTACATGTGAATCATTATCATAAGCACAAATCACAAAATTTAACAATTCTTTTCCTGGTAAAAGTCTCAAGCTGAAATTTTTATTCAAATATAAAATTCATTGCTAGATACATCGATTTATACGAAATCACCTACACTAAACATGAAGGCAACATCGTAGTACAAGGAAATATGAAATACCAAATGCTACAAACAGACAGACACTGAAAAAGAATACCCAATAACCACACACACCCCATTTCTGATCGATCACACATTGATCATATCAAGACTATTAGACTACACGAATATACACTGACAATATAAGACTATCAGAAACCTAATCTTCTTCTTCGATAGTTAAATCTACTAGATTTCCAAGCAACAATTGATATTTATTCTTTGTCGCTCAACAGAAAAAGGAAAGATATACCGAACATTAAGCTTCACTTCCATGGCATCATTTGCTTCGCACTCAACCTTCCTCTTGAAAAAATAAAGGAAGAGACCTTGAGTAATAAAGCAAACCATCATCAACTCAACTCCCTCCTTCAGATCCAACATTTCCATAACATTTTGCATCCAAAATTAGGGCAAATCAAGCCCTAGCAATCGCCGTAGATCACTCGTCGCGGCATCGTTTTTCTCCTTCTTCGAAAAGAAAGCCGGAAATGGAACCGAACTCGGCGGCGGCGAGGCCAAAAAAACCGCCGATCCGGCGTAGATTCCGTCAACAACCTTCAAATCGGAAACTTTAATCTGCTTCTGAACAGTTTCGGGATCAGGACCCAACCGATCCGTGGAGCAGAGGACCAAATCCTCGTCGCCGAACACGAGACCGTTCTTCTTCGCCGCCGCGGGGGTCAATTCCTCGCCGCGCTTGAGGATCTTGACCTGGCCCATGACGAGATTCTTGGAGGGAAAATTCGCAACCACCGCCTGATCTGGTAGTCGGGTTCGATCCGGAGACCCCACGGGGCTACGCTTACGGCGGCGAGGGCGGATCGAATTGGGGCGGGGTTTGAAGGGAGGGGAGGAGAGGCGTTGGGAGTGGAAGCTATTGGGGCGGAGGAGGCAATCTTGAGATCGGAGAACGGCGGTTGTCGCCATTTCTAGAGAGAGAGAGGGGGGGATTTCGTTGGAAAGGAAAGATTGGTGTTTGGGTAACGTGAAATGTGAGAGGAGCAGGATTGGTATATAAAATAGAGAGAGGTTTGTGTTTGTAGGTCGGTTTTGATTGTGAACCGCCGCGGTATGGTCTGTGTTGACATTGTCACCGCCTCGACTTTAATTTTGGGGTAAATTACACGACAACGCCATCATGCCTGGTTCAATTACATTTCATTTTTTTGATATTTTGGAAATCATATTTTTATTTACGTGGTTAATAGTCTTATTTCACAATATTTGTTTATATAAAAGGTAATCATTCTCAGTAAAAAAATAGATAAAATTATATTAGAAAAAAAAATAAAGCAAAGAAAAGGGGGAAAAAAAAAAAAGCAAACAAAGAAAGTAAAACAAAGTAAGAAAAGAGAGAGAGTGCATGAATTTAATAGTTTCATTCTGTCTAAATTATTACAATGAAAAAGGATTGGTGTAATTTCTCAAATGTCAAAGGTGATATGCATTAAATCCAAAACTCAAAAGATGTAAATGTAATTTACACTTCATTTTATTTGCAAGCCAACTACGCTTTCATTTATTGGCTTATTAGTTTATTTCGTTTGAGTACTTCACTTTTTAGTTTTAAAGTTAAAAAATTATTAACTATAAAAAAAAGTCAAAAATTACATTTTTTCTCTACTTTTTATACATTATTTTGTAAAAAATTAAAAAGTTATCTCCAAACATATTAATTTTTTTATCTCATATTTTAGCAAAAAAATCAAAAAGTTACATAATAATCTTTTTAGTTTAAAAGTCAAAAAGTCACTAAAAAAAATCAAAAAGCCATTATTAAAAAAATCAAAAAGCAAACAAGTTATACCAAAAAATCAAAATTTTATTTTTCTCTCTACTTTTTGCACATATTTTCGTAACAAGCTAAAACAAAATATCCCAAACATATTCTGTGTATTTGATTTGAGTTTTTTGGACTAAGTTTTTTAAATTTTCGTATTTTTTTGTTTTTAGTGAATATTTTTAAAATTTTAAACAATTTTTTTTACTTTTTTAAATGCACCTTACTTAAATGTATCTAAAAATAAAAAAATTTGTGAAAACATATTTTAAAAAAATAATAAATACAAAAAATATACTAAACTCTCTTTTTTTTTTTTTTGTATTTTTATATTTTTGGTATTTGGTAAATTTTTAAAAGATTTTTTTCACAAAATTTATACATTTTATGTGTATTTATGTTAGGTGTGTCTAAATATTAAAAAAAATTGCTTAAAATATTAAAAAAAATTCAATAAAAACAAAAACAACATGGAAAATAAGAACGTAGAATTTTTCTGAAAAGTATCTTTGGAAAACCAAAAACAAGCAAAGTGATTAATTTTTTTTTTTTACCACATATTTTAGTGAACATGCTCATTCTTCTTGTTGAGGGATTTCCGGTTGGGCTGGAATGTTCCGGCCTTTCCAACGGGGTCTGCCACGGCCTCTAACACGCTCGGACATCCTATAAGAAATAGAGGTGATATTAAGCTCACGACTCACTTTCCACAGTTAAAATGTCCCACTCAAAATCTATATACATTACACACACTCCAAACACATGTCTATACATACACCTACGTTCACGTAAAACAAACCACATAGACACATAGTCACATAAAGCACATGCGGGTCACCCTCCTAGGATACCAGCCAGTTTCATGGCAATCAAGGACTTCCAAATGGAAAGTGCATTGATCAAGTGCCTTTCCAAAACGATCTTGATGAATGCGATGGATAACAGTCGTATCTTAGAAGTTTAACCCCATACACATTTAACCACATAAACACACAGGGTATACAAAATACAAAGGCGTCCACTTTTATCCTACTGAACTTATGGTGACATACGCTACTTTCCACGAGCCCAAGGTGTTCAAACCTAGTCAGCTCTAATACCAATTTGTAACACCCTGAAATATCATACCAGAACATACCACAACCAAGTATAACAAAACACAATTAAGTCATCTTTCTCATTGAACTATAGTTTAGAATTACAATTCCAAGGTCTACACATTAAGGACAATTCATGTCCATTACCAAGTTCAATAAACTAGAAGACAATTCAAAAGACATTGTCATTAAGGCATACAATAATTCAAAGGGTTGCCTTAGACAACAAAATAGATTCCAAATGCTCAACACAACAGCTTTAAGTCTTCAAAATTACATATCCTTGAGCTACATCTCCTAACCAAAAACAAAATGCAAACTCCGAATTACTACAATGGTGGCACATCACCAATTCTTGAAAAGTTAGATAGGGTTTAGCTATATGCCTAGTAGAGATACATTTAACAAAGTATCTAATCATTTAAATACTTAAGTGGCATAATTATAACTCATATATAACTCAGGATTAGAGTTTAAACATTTAAAATGGATAAATAAAACAAATATTCTCATTGCCAGAAAACCTTTATCAATACAGGGGAGTAAACAAATCATGAATCCCTTATAGGAGTCCTAACACATATACATATATGCCTTTGTAATAGAAACTATCCCTACATTTACCAACTATAATACAGGAGGACGTGGGCACCCAAAATCATCCATTTTTTCACTTTTGCCGACTATTATACGGCAGGACTAGTGGACACCCAAAAACATTTTTCCACATTTGTTTGGCAATATGCGCAGACAAGGGATTGGGCACCTTGACACCCTGCGCGAGTACTAACACAACACAAGTTCTCAAACCCGACTCTCTACCCCAAACTCATACTGAATTTACCTCCACCTTGAACTATTTTTTAAAAGAATTAGGCCACGTTTGTTTGGCGGATTAGGTTAGATGGGATTGTTAGTGAGGGGATGGCTAGTGAAGAGATTGTTAGTGAAGGGATTATTAGTGAGGGAATGAAGTAAAAGTGTGTTTGTTTTGATGATAATATGAAAGATGATGAGTAAGGGGATAAAGCAAGAAATTTACAAACACACTATAAATAAATAAGAGCCTTGAACACTGTGTCATGGGATTGGTTTGTCAATCCCACCTGTATTGAAGGCAAGCCAATCCCACCACTTTGTAGGACTAACAATCCCCTTGGAGTGATAATCCCAGAGCCCATAAACCAAACAAACAAGGTATACGCGGGTTCCACTTCAATCCTAAGCCAATCCCACCCATGAATCAGGATAACAAACATGACCTTAGTGTCTAATATCACAAGAAATAAATATAGAAACAAGATTTATAATTTCATTTATATCCAAATCACAATCTCAATTCAACTATTACCATCCATAAATCCCATCCTCTGATCATTCATAAAATTCCAAGAACTAAAGGTAGTTTTGGTCACAATAGCATTATTTATGAAGATCAGAATTAGGGTTTCAATAATCTTGGGGCTTTCACTTTATTTTCAAAAATATATAAATTCTCAACATCAATAATCATATTATATGAAAGATTGAGTAAAATTTCAACAATAATCACATATAATTCCCCTTTTGTCAAATATAAAGTTAACCTCACTCAATCTTTAAATCAAATCTTATTTTTACAATCATACCACATAAACATCTTCAAATCAAAGAGATACTAATTTAAAATTAACCCTACCTTAAGCAAAGAGCATGTAAGCCAAGTTTCTAGGAGAATTCTTCACAAAGACAAAATCCAATCAGTAAGGAAGATGATCTTCACTCCTTGCAAGTGATTTAGGCTAGATCTTAGAAAAATGAGAGAGATTTGGGATAAGAAACTTTGAGTTTTCGAAAAGAGGGAGAGGAGAAAGAAGATAAAATGAAAAAGATGAAGAAATGATCTAAAAAATGTCTTTTTGAATTGTTGATTTCACGCAGACTGCTCTAGTGGTCTTTTCATCGCTCAAGTGGTGAACAACATCTCTCAGTACTTTTGTTTACAAAACAAGATACTAGGTGTGACGCCCTAAAAATCAAGAACATCAGAGAGTATATTAACAAATAAATACAAGGTTTATCTACGGTTACAAGAGTACGAAACGTCATTAATGAATCCTTTGGCTAATAATCAAGCAAGATCCCTAGAAGGTCAAAGGAGTCAATATAGCCTCCCTTCTAAGTCCAATCAACTTAGATAGCAAAGCTACCTTTTTCATAGATCTTGACAAAGTATTAGCACAATGCCAACATGAGTTGACGAAGTATAAGGATAGGTTACAAAAGATATATATATATATATATATAATTACAAATCATGTCTTAAATACAACAAGTGATTGATCACTTACAATCTCAAAACGTGTTTACAAAACTAGTTCCTAACTCTCATAGGGTAGCCATATGTCTTCAAATACTTCAATTTTTCCTTTGACCGGTCTAATAGTCTTCAATACCTGGCATGAAACGCCATGAGCTTTGAACGCCCAGTAAACACACACACACCCCGTCTCTTTTTCCCAATCCAATGCACCATCAGAATCATAACAAGCAAGTAATGAAGCATGATAATCATTCAATAATAAAGGGTTACAAGGTTAGATGTTAGTAATCTAGAAATCTCCCAAAGAGATTTCATCCTCCCAATCACAAGAATTGGACACCGGACTATTCGAAACTCCCCCTTTTGCTGCTTTGCAGACCTTACCATGGATACCTGCAACGGTTACATACCTTGCAACGCCAGCAGTTGACCTCAAAAGGGATGGCGACAAGAAAAAGGTTTTATCATCCCGAATCCAACCTTATCATTCCAAAAAAGTTTTATCCTCCTGAATGTCCCATCTGGACCCAACCTTATCTCACCAAATCAAATCATCGCAAAGAGTCCGAATATGTTCATTCCATTCTAAGGTTTACGTGATAACTGCTTGCGCAAGACTTAACCTTCAATTAGGGAGCACATCCCATTAATTCACACATAACACATTATCATCTTTTCATTATTCAAGTGGTTGAAAACCCAATACCACCCCAATTAAGGTTTCCATTTGAGTTAAATGTCTTAAATTAAAGTTAGAACAAAATAGTAATATCCAGATAAGCATAAGCATCATCAAATAAAGAAGATAGGGAACATAACCATAACATATGAAATATCATACCAAGACATGATCATATACTAATAAGCATATTCATGAAAGCAAGAGCTTAGAATACTAATGAAAAACTAAATTTCCAAATCCATTAAAATCAAAAGGACCATTTAAGATTTTTCCCGAGCCTAGCCATCCTATGGTTCATAGATAATTTTATCTAGTTTTCAGAACATATTTTAGAAATGAAATATCTTTTCTACATTTTTAGTTATTAAGAAACACTCCAGTGCTATCCAGATTCACTGACCGTTACGAAAATGGGATTTTCTTACAAACCGCTCACTCTTTTTCAATGAAATCAATTTTACTTGAAAGCTAACTCTTTAAGAAAGTTTTTGACATAAAACAAAGGTCCAGATGATTTTTCTACATGTTTCTAGAATTTTTGAAAGTTTGCTGTAAAATAAATTTTTTATGCACAATACTCAAAATAAGAAGATTGGTGAGAAAAAAAAGTCGACTAAGGAAAATTCTTTACTTCTTTTGTGATGAAAACATACTAAATAATGTATGAATAACTTAGATTTTTAGAGAGATGGTGTGCCTTTGGAAATAATGGGAGACATGGAAAGAAAAAGGTGGTTTTGCGTCTATTAAGAGGAAATATGAGTAGAAGAAGGATCAAAACCCTATTCATTAACTTTGAACACATGAACACCATTCAACACATATGAAAATATTATTTTAGATCTCTAACAACATGCATTTGAAAAATGAAAATAAAAGAGAGAGTTGTGTTGTAGCTTACTTGATTGCCTAGTGAAGTGTTTGTATAATTTCTTCTCTTTTTCCTTTCCTCTATCACCAAAGCTCACTTCCTCTCTTTTCTCTCCCTCAGCTAAAATGTGAGTGTGTTTTGTGCTCAAAAGTGTAGGGAGAATTGGTGTATTTATAGAAAAAAAAAAAAAGGAATGGTGAAAGTCCAAAATGTCCTTGGTTGGAATTGGATGGAAAGAATTTGTAATTGATTAGAATGCAATGAAATGGAGGTTGATTTAGAAGGTTAATTATAGCTTAGAACATGATTCAGTCCTAGTTTGGTCAAGATAGAACTAGATTGAAAATTAGTACAAACACATCTTCATGATTTAGGGATTTAGTCAAAATTTCTTCATGAAATCAAGCATTCATGTTCCAAAAAGTACAAAACAAGGAATCCCTCTAGGGTGGCCAGCCATGTACAAGGAATTTTGGGGGATTTGTTTTGATTTTTTGTGTAAAATTTGAAGATATTTTGTGTACAAAATTATTTATTTTAGAAAGGTACAAGTATATGTATGTGTGTGTGTATGTAATTGTTTTAGTTTGGGGTCAACATGTGATTCAAAAAATATGAGGGCCAAAATCTTAATTTATGAATGCGAACATTTAATTAAGTGTAGTATTTAATTTAATTAAGATTTGAAAATTCAATTTGGTTAAAGTTTCTTTATTTTGGATTAAATGGTGAATCATGCTGAGAACTGAAAACCTAAGTTTTTTGTGTGTAAAATATAATTAGAAAATTAATTTAATTATTATTAGGGTTTTGGAAATGATTCCTCAGCACCGGATACAATCAGGGTTTTCGAGTTTTCGGTTGGCGTGCATGTTCGACTCTATAACTAGAATTGAAAACAAATAAGGATTTGAAGGACTTTATTGAAAGATTTCAAAAGTCAAGGGCCTTAATAGGTTTTACAAAGGTTAGAAGCCTCACACTGGGAGCCCTGCATCTTTGCTCGAGCGACCATTAGTTCACTCGAGCAGTCCACCCTGACCTGCAAAACTACTGGATGCTCTCAATCTTCGCTCGAGCGGCAACCTGGAACAAAATGTCATAATCTTTCCCCTTTAGGGAATTTCGCCCCGAAATTACGTCAATTCTCAACACGATAACCAAGATATGATAAAGATGTTATACTTAGTCATTTCTAACAATCCCCAAATGAACAACAGACCATTGCTAGTAACAAAGAAAGAAAGAACAAGTAAGGGAAGAAATAAAGGAATGAGTACATCACATATCAAGAAATAAGTCCGGGTTTTTCTCACGAACTTCAACTTCGCGTTCCCAAGTTGGTTTTTCCACCCCGCGATAGCACCACAACACTTTGACTAGTGGAATGGCCTTACCCTTAACACTTGCTCCCGTGTATTAAGAATTTGGATAGGTCTTTCTTTATAAGATACATCTTCGTCAACTTCAATCTTTGTCCAATCTAACACATGAGAGGGATCGGGTTGATATTTGTGAAGCATTGATACATGGAACACATTATGCACCCTGGAGAGTTGAGGTGGTAAAGTAAGACAATAACTAACTTCTCCTATTCGCTCAATAATGTCAAAAGGGCCAATAAATCGGGGAGATAACTTTCCACTCCTGCCAAATCTTATCAATCCCTTCCTCGGAGAGATCTTCAAAAACACATGGTCTCCTATTTCAAAAGATAACGGTTGTCGCCTCCGATCGACATAGCTATTCTGACGGCTTTGGGTCGTGATCAATCTTTTTCGAATTAGAGCTAGTTTCTCCATAGTCTCACAAGCGAATCCCCTACTTTTGTCCACACACACCGGTGATCTATAGGGAAGTCCATAAAAATCTTTAACAGGTGCCATCCCGATACTAGCCTGGTAACTATTGTTCTAAGCGAATTCAACTAAGGGTAGGTGTCTTTCCCAAGACCCTTTGAAATCTAATCCACAAACTCTCAACATGTCTTCTAGTATTTGTAAGGTACGCTCGGATTGTCCATCGGTCTGAGGGTGATTAGTAATACTGAAATTCAATTGAGTTCCCAAAGCATTTTAAAGACTTTGCCATAGTCTAGTTGTAAAACGAAGGTCCCTATCAGACACTATGCTTACTGGAACTCCATGGAGACGAATAATCTCACAGATGTAAAGTTCGGCTCAATACTCTATAGAGTCCCCCACACTCATGGCGAGAAAGTGAGCTAATTTGGTAAGTTGGTTTATAATTACCCATATCACATCATTACCTCTTTGTGTTCTTGAAAGGCCCAAAGTCCACATTGACATGTTCCCATTTCCACTCGATAATTGGAAGGGGTTGAAGCAATCCTATAGATTTTTGATGTTCAGTCTTGATTTGCTGACAGGTTATGCACTTTGACACATACAAGGCCACATCCTTCTTCATACCCCTTTACAAAAATTGTCGACTAAGATCATGATATATTTTGGTGCCTCCCGAATGCACCGCAAGGCATGAGTCATGGAATTCTTGCAAAACTTCATCGCTCATGGATCTAGGTACAAATAACCGGTCAAAGTATCGAACACTAGAGTCAGTATAAATGTTCAGACCCTTTACTTCTTTTCCTTTTGAGATTCTCTCCCGAATTGACTCCACTTCTGGATCATCCAGTTGTGCTTCCCTTGTTCATACAACAACTGTGGGTTGTGCGACAGTAGCGAATAGGATGGCCTACTCAGAAGACTCATGAAGTTATAAATCAAATTCATCGATATCCCTCATCATCTTCTTTTCCCTTACTGCTAGGCTGGCTGTAGTACTTACAGATTTTCTACTTAATGCATCCACCATAACATTGGCTTTTCTGGAAGGATAGTGTATCTCAAAGTCGTAATCCTTCAAAAATTCAATCCATCTTCATTGACGCAAGTTCAAATCCTTTTGAGAGAATAGGTACTTAAGGCTCTTATCATTGGAAAATACTTCAAATTTCTCACCATATAAATAATGTCTCCAAAGTTTCAAAGCGAAAACAACTGCGGCAAGCTCAAGATCATGCGTCGGGTAGTTCCTCTCGTGAGTTTTTAATTGGCGTGAACCATAAGCTACCACCCTACTTTCTTGCATTAAAACACACCCCAACCCTGCCTTAGAGGCATCACAATACACAGTATACCCCAAGCCACATTCTAGAATGATAAAAACAAGGGTGGTAGTCAATCTAAGTTTTAGTTCATGAAAGGATTTCTCACAAGCTTCACTCTAAATGAACTTTACTCCCTTACGAGTCAATCTCGTCAAGGGTGATGCTATGGAAGAGAAATTCTTTTTAAATCGGCGGTAGTAACTAGCTAAATCCAAGAAATTATGAATTTTGAAAGCATTCTTGGGTTGTTCCCAATTCTATCTTTGCAGAATCCACCGTAACCCCATCTCTGGAGACTACATGGCCCAAGAACTTCACCTCTGGAAGCCAAAACTCACACTTCTCATATTTTGCATATAAGCGATGTTCTCTAAGGATTTGTAAAACACTATGGAGGTGCCCTTCATGCTCCTCTTCAAAAGGCGAATAAACAAGAATGTCATCCACGAAAACGACCACAAATTTATCAACAAACTCTCGGAAGATTCGGTTCATTAGGTCCATAAAGGTAACTGGTGCGTTAGTTAAACCAAATGGCATAACCAAGAAAACATAATGACCATATCTAGTACGAAAAGCCATTTTAAGAATGTTCTCGTACCAAACTCGTATCTGATGGTACCCTGACCTTAATCTATCTTCGAAAAATAATAAGAACCTTTGAGTTGATCAAAAAGATCATCTATCCTTGGCAAGGGGTATTTGTTCTTAACCGTAATGTGGTTTAATTTACGATAATCTATGCACAATCTCAATGACCCATCCTTCTTCTTAGTAAATAAGGTCGAAGCTCCCCAAGGTGAGGTACTAGGGCGTATGAAGCCCTTACTTAGCGACTCCTGCAACTGTTCCTTCAAAACCACCAATTCAGTTAGAGCAAATCTATAAGGCGATAAAGAGATAGGTGTTGTATCCGATATCAAGTCTATAGAGAATTTGACCTCCTGATGAGGGGGTAACTCGGTGAGGTCTTCAAGACAGACATCGGAATACTTGCAAACTACCCTCAGAAACTCATCCCGAACCTTCCCACTTCCATCATCTAAGAAAGTTGCCAATTGTAACAACCCTCGTCACTGTTTACTGATTACTGTTAAACTGAGACTGATTATGATCGATAATTGAATTGACTGAAATACTGAACTGACTGACTGAAAACTAGAACTGAACTGATTGACTGCATCTGTTTAAATGCATAATCTATCTATTTGACTGCCAAATTATCTGTTCTCGTCTTATGCATTAAACTGCAAATTGAAGGCCTTATCGGCGGCCAAATCGAAAATTGATTGATGTTCTGTGTTCATCATAAATAATGTGATTTTATGGCATATTTAACTGAAAAATCGTTTTGGTATGATTAAATCAGATTAAAATAAACTAAATCAAAGAGTTGGACTTATTTACTATTCTACCACTTAGTGGCCCACTATATGGACCATCTTTGAACCATATTACACTTCATTCAAAACATTTCCTCAGCTCATTTTGAGAGCATAACCGGTCTAGAGAGAGAGAGAGAGGAGATAGCTTGATTTCATTGTGAATTGGTTTAGAGAACTTGAAGAATTGAAGTGTGGATTGCTAAATTGAGCTTCTAGTCTTGTGATTGAGGATTTAAGGTAGAGTAATTACCTTCTTGTTTATGAATTGAATTACTCCTTGCATGGTTTAGAGGATTATTAAAGATTAGAGCCAAGATATGGCTTATAATGTTGAAGTGAAGCTCATCTCTTGCATGCATGCTTGTATTGAGGAATTTAAAGTTGTTTTCATAGCAAATGTTACATGCATGCTCATATTTATGTTTAAGCCCATGATTTCACCATGTTTTAAGAAGAATTGACTCATCAAAGACATGTAATAGCTTCATATGTTGAGTTGAGTTAGAATTCATGCATGCATGTGTTTATCCTTGCATTGTGAGGTTTGATTTCATGGAAATCTTGCATGCATGTTCATATTCATGATAAAGACCATGATTTCATCTTGTTCTTGAAGAAATGAGCTCAGTTGAGCTAACATTTGAGGCTTTGAATTGATTGAATTCATGGATATTGCATGTTCATCATGTTTACGAAAATTGTTTGGAAATTGAGTTTAATGGAACTACCTTTGGGCTTTGATTTCTCAAATTGATCTTTGAAACATGTTGTACATTGAGTTTTAAAGTGTTTTTCGGAAAATTAGCCCAAAAGGATCGAATTTGATACATTGAAAGTTGATTTTGATCTTGGAGTTCAAATCTGGAATTTCTAGATTTTGGTCGTCCGCTCGAGCGGAGGAAGTGCCGCTCGAGCGGGGAAATCGAGCTCCCAGCATCTCTCACTGCTTTACAGTCCGCTCGAGCGGGGTATTGTACGCTCGAGCGGAGGCTTGTGTCACACGCTCGAGCGGGGTAGTTGACGCTCGAGCGGGGACCTTTGTTGTATGTCCGCTCGAGCGGGGAACTGTTTTCTAAAAATTCTGAAACTGCTTTCTGAGTGCATCTTTGCATCCTCATCCCATCCTAGGCATTCTTAGGCCTAGTTTAAGACATCTTAAAGAGGATATAGATGTAGAACACACCGAGGCAAATTAGGGATTAAGTTATTATCCTTCCCAACTGTGTAGCTTAGTGTGTGTTCAATCTGTTAACTGTGTAGGGTTGGCTTTCCGAGGAGACGCTCTAGCTTACTGTAGCCCAAAACTCTGTGAGTAACAACTGTGTAAAGATATGTTCAAAATGATTGTTTACTGAACTAATACTGTTTACTGAATTGAACTGTTTACTGAACTGATACTGTTTACTGAATTGAACTGTTTACTGAACTGATACTGTTTACTGAATTGAACTGTTTACTGAACTGATACTGTTTACTGGATTGAACTGTCTACTGAACTGTTACTGTTTACTGAATAAATGTATGTCCTATATTCTGAACTATACTGTGGCATCCTTGGCACCTACTGTTTACTGTTACTGCTATCGTTTGAGAAATCTTTGCCATCGACGGTCTGTGAACGGATGGCCCCACCGACGGTCTATGAACGGGTGGATTTGTTTAATCGAATCGGTTCCCATGTTGGAACCACTACTGTTTACTGTCATGATGGTCATTCTGTATTTCTAATATGGAACAACGTGCTGCACGGAGCTAAGTGCTACAAAGTGAGCCACCTTTAGAGTCTGTGCGAGACACCTCTTGAATCCATAAGTACTGTATTGTTTTCTGAAATGGTACTGTTACTGTACTGCTACTGATGGCCATCATTTACTGGTTGGTCTGTTAAGACCCGGTCTTTTAAGACCTACTGTTTACTGTACTGTTATGCCAATGGATGTACCACATATCACTATTTTAACTGAATGACTGTTATGGCCTGAAATATGAGCCACAAACCGAATGACTGATAAACTGACTGAAATGACTATTTTCAGTACTGAAAGGACATTTATTCTTAACCCCTTTACTCATTGTGTTATTCACTGGGCTTTAGCTCACTGCTCATATATATATGTAGGTGTTCAAGCACAGGACCATTGCTAGCAGCGTCAGGGTAAACTCCAGTTTTGTCAAGCCAACCACTGTGCCTCACTGCGAGGTTCCGAGCCTATCAAGCTACAGCTTAGGGGCTTAGGGGTGTTTCATTTCCCCCATCTGTTTCTGTACTTGTTTTGTATAACTGTGTAGACTGATTGCACTATACTGTACCGTTTACTGTACTGGTTAATAGGGATTAAGTCCCTGTACTGAATGATTGTATATATGATGCATACTGTTCTGTACTGAAAGTATAAATGTATGAAAAATCTTTTGGCATACAGACTGTCACAGCTCATTGGACATTGTTTATTTACTGTATTGGCTTCCGCCATGCCCCTGTACTCTGTATTACTGTTCTACTGTTAAGCAGGCCTTCGGTAATCTAGGACTACTGGCCGGTTATGGTACTAAACCCATAGGGGTGGGTTTGGGTCGTGACACCAATAGAGATCTAAATTCACCCCGACCACTTGGGTGGTACAATGAGAGTAAAGATCTATTGCTCCTATCCCCCCAAAATGTAAAACAATCACTGCCCAACATGCATACCGTAACTCTCCCACGATAACAATCGATAATATCCCAGTAAGAATACAACCAGTCCATGCCGAGAATAACATCAAAACCCAACATATTTAACAATACAAAACTGAAAGGAATTTGTCGACCAGCGACCTCAATGATACACCCACGACATCCTCAGTTCAAGATAACTTTATTCCCAACAGGTGATTCCACCATAAGTGGAGACTCTAGTTGTTCGCTTTCTAACCCCAACAAGGATGCAAATGTAGTTGCTATAAATGAATGGGACGCCCCGATATCTATCAACACACTAGCCCAAGTATTGAAGATGAGGTAAGTACCTCTCACAACAGACAGTCCTAAAGACTACTGTGATGCGGTGACAGCATAAACCCTTCCCTGTGATCTCTGCTCTCCTACATCACCTCTTTAAATATAAGTCTGTTGTGCCGATTATGCAGATGAGGCTCCATGTACTACCCTGGATGTCTGGCCTAACTGGACCGGTTGATAAGATTGTCTCTGTCCTTGGCCTATCTAAAAACCACTTGGCCCCTATTATGCTTGTTGACCCCGCTTTCTGTGGACAAAACTTCTTTGAATGCCCTGGTTGACCACATTGGTAACAAGATGGTAACTGACCCCCTATTCTGAGATTGGCTCTAAGAACGAGCAGATTGAGACTGTAGTCCACCCTTCTATCCGCACTCCGCAGCTTTGTGACCCAGCTGGCCACATCTATAACATGCACCACGGATTCGACCCGTGCTCCATGAATTTCCACCCATCACCAAGTCAGAAGATTTGGTCTGTGATGGAGATGATTGAAATGATGATGATGAACCCTTAGACTTTTTAGAAGAGTAGAAGTTGCCTTGGGACTCAGAATGTCTATCTCTCTTCAGTTTTTGCCTTGCCTCTTCTGTCTCCATCATGATTTCCACGTGGGTTGTAACTTCTACTAGACGGTCATAATCACAAATCATATTGCTTACCACTTTCATTAAAATTTTTGGCCTCAACCTCTTCTGAAATTCTAGGTATCGACATTCTTCCGTTGCTATTAGTTTGGGTGCAAAATGAGATGAACTCATGAATGTGGCTTCAAACTCAACCACAGGTGTATTAAGCTATCTTAACTCTTCAAATTGTTTCCTCAGTCACTTCCTAACAGTGGAAGGGAGAAACTTTTCTTGGAATGCGTGTATGAAAGCCTCCCAAGTGTGCTCAACTCTGTTCTTGATATACTCTTAGCATTATCCAACCTCTCCCTTCAACTGATAAGTCGCTAATGCCACTCACAATTCATCTTCACGGATATCCAAGATCTCAAAGGATTTTACAATTTGTTCCAACCACTTATCCACTTTCATCGAGTCAAGTCCACTGCTGAACTCAGCGGGATTCAAATAAAAGAACTCCTTTTTTCAAAAAGGAAGCTCTAACTTCCCCTTCGACTGTCCTAGCCGCTGCTAGCCACTTGCCTAGCACTAAGTATCTCCATAGATTCCCTAAGAGCCCATGCCATCTCCCTCGCCAAGGCCCCCATTGCATCTTGGGCGGGTGAGGCGGGTACGTTGTTTTGACCCACTCCTTCTTCTTATGAAAGGATCTCTGGTTGGGCTGGAATGTTCCGACCTTCCTGACGGAGTCTACCACGGCCTCTAACACGATTGGACATCCTATAAGAAATAAAGGTGATATTAAGCTCATGACTCACTTTCCACACTTAAATGTCCCACTTAAAATCTATATACACTTTACGCATTCCAAACACGTGTCTATACATGCACCTACGTTCACGTAAAACAAACCACATAGACACATAGTCACATAAAGCACATACGGGGTCACCCTCCTTGGATACCAGCTAGTTCCATGGCAATCAAGGACCTCCAAATGGAAAGTGTCTTGATCAAGTGCCTTTCCAAAATGATCTCAATAAATGCGATGGATAACAATCGTATCCTAGAAGTTTAACCCCATACCCATTTAACCACATAAACACACAGGGCATACAAAATACAAAGGCATCCACTCCTATCGTACTGAACCTATGGTGACATACATCACTTCCCATGAGACCAATGTGTTCAAACCTAGTTAGCTCTAATACCAATTTGTAACACCTTGAAATACAATACAATACCAGAACAGACCACAACCACGTATAACAAAACACAATTAAGTCATCTTTCTCATTGAACTATAGTTTAGAATTATAATTCCAAGGTCTACACATTGAGGACAATTCATGTCCATCACCAAGTTCAATAAGTTAGAAGACAATTCAAAAGACATTGCCATTAAGGCATACAATAATTCAAAGCATTGCGTTAAACAATAAAATAAATTCCAAATGCTCAACACAACAGCTTTAACTCTTCAAAATTACATATCCTTGAGCTACAGCTCCTAACCAAAAACAAAATGCAAACTCCGAATTACTGCGATGGTGGCACATCACCAGTTCTTGAAAAGTCAGATAGGGTTGAGCTATATGCCCAGTAGAGATACATTTAACAAAGTATCTAATCATTTGAATGCTTACGTGGCATAATTATAACTCACATATAACTCAAGATTAGACTTTAAAAATTTAAAATGGATAAATAAAACAAATATATTCATTGCCAGAAAACCTTTATCAATATTGGGGAGTAAACAAGTCATGAATCCCTTGTAGGAGTCCCAACACATATACATATATACCTTCGTAATAGAAACTATCCCCATATTTACCGACTACAATACGGTAGGAAGTGGGCACCCAAAATCATATATTTTTCCACTTTTGCCGACTATTATACTACAGAACTAGTGGACACCCAAAAACATTTTTCCACATTCATCCGGTGATATGTGCAGATAGGACAATTGGGCACCTTGACTCCTCGTGCGGGTACCAACACAACACAAGTTCTCAAACCCGACTCTCTACATCGGACTCATACTCAATTAACCTCCCCTTGAACCATTTTTCAAAAGAATCAGTGTCCAATATCACAAGAAATAAATATAGAAACAGAATTTATAATTTCATTTATATCCAAATCACAATCTCAATTCAACTATTACCATCCATAAATCTCATTCTCTAATCATTCATAGAATTCCAAGAACAAAAGGTAGTTTTGGTCACAATAGCATTATTTAACAAGATCAAAATTAGGGTTTCAATAATCTTAGGGCTTTCATTTTATTTTCATAAATATATCAGTTCTCAACGTCAATAATCATATTATATGAAAGATTGAGTAAAATTTCAACAATAATCACATATAATTCCCCTTTTGTCAAATGCAAAGTTAACCTCACTCAATCTTCAAATCAAAGAGATACTAAGTTAAAATTAACCCTACCTTAAGAAAAGAGCATGTAAGCCAAACTTCTAGGAGAATTCTTCACAAAGACAAAATCCAATCGGTAGAGAGGATGATCTTCACGTGTACTTCACTCCTTGCAAGTGATTTAGGCTAGATCTTAGACAAATAAGAGAGATTTAGGGTAAGAAACTTAGGGTTTTTGAAAAAAGGGAAAGGTGAAAGAAGATAGAAAGAAAAAGGTGAAGAAATAATCTAGAAAGTGCCTTTTTAAATTACTGATTTTGCGCAGACCGCTCGAGCGGTCTTTTCATCGCTCAAGCTATGAACGTCTCTTAGTATTTTTGTCTGCAAAACGAGATATTGGGAGCCCTACATCTTCGCTCGAGCCATCATTAGTTAGCTCGAGCGATCCACCTTGACTTGCAAAACTACTAGATAGTCTCAATCTTCGCTTGAGCGGTATTTTCACTGCTCGAGCTGTCACCTAAAACAAAATGTCACATACAATCTCTCTCTCTCTCTCTCTCTCTTCAAAGCCATAGCATCTCTCTTTTTAAACCCTTTTTCTCACAATAGCCATAGTGGTGGTTGCGGTAGAAATGAGCCTGAAAGGAAAATGAATATCTTATTTCATTGATTTACTAACTACATAGACTGATATCTTTATATACAAACCTACACAACTCAACTACTAAGTAACTATGATTACTATTAACTAAACCATAACAACTTTTTCTAACTCTAGTTCTAACGAACTTGTTTATCCTAACTGATCTTGTCAACATGACATTTGGTTGAGTTGATTGAGTCGTTAGCTTCACTATTGACTGAGCTAGCTAAGCTTTTCTCACAGCTGGAGTTGGACTTCTTATCATGCCCCCTCAAGTTGATAGGAGAATAATGAACCAGAAACTCGTCTTGCAAATAAATGAATTGAAAGGAGAAAAGTGGTTTAGTGAAGATGTCAACAAGTTGGTCCATGGAAGAAACGTGAGCCAGATAAAGCTTTCTAGAAGCCATCTTTTTTTGAACATAGTGATACTCTACTTCGATGTGCTTGGATCTAGTATTTACACACACACACACACACACACAAAGAACAAGGTTGTTGGATAAGGAAATGTCTGAGAGGTTATCACACCACAGAGTGAGAGTAGGCACAGAAACATGAAAATCAGACAAGAGCATGCCAAGCCAACTTAGTTCAGCAGCAGTGTGTGCTAAGGCTCAATATTCTGCTTCAGTAGAAGAGCATGAGACAAATGGTTGTTTTTTAGCAGCCCAAGATATCAAATTAAGACGTAGAAAGACATAGTGTGGATCTTCTATCAATAGAATTGCCAGCCTGATCTGAGTTTGAGTAGGCATGCAAGGTGAGAGGCCCAGATGTAAATTGAAAACCATGACCAAGAGTCCCTTTGAGGTACCCAAGCAACCTTTTTACTGCTGCAAATTGACTAGTGAGAGGAACTTGAAAAAATTGACAAGCATGATTCACAGCAAAGGCTAGATCAAGTCTGGTTATAGTAAGGTACTGAAGAGCACTAACAAGGTTCATGTAGAGAGAGGGCTGAGAAAAAGAAGGATCCAAAGTGGAAGAATTTGATTTGAGAGCCATAGGTAAGCTATAAGGCTAGCAATTTGTCATGGCTGCCTTTGCTAAGATTTCTATGGCGTAATTCTGCTGAGACAGAAAATATCCTGAAACTGAGTGAGTGACAAAAATGCCTAGAAAATAATTCTATAGGCCTAACTCTTTCATGGAAAAGAAACATGCATTGAGTAATGAGAGTGGAAACATAGGAAGAATCACTTCCAGTCAGGAGAATATTATCAACATAGATCAAGAGAATGATAATGGCGGTAGGAGTCTTTTTGACAAACAATGAGAAGTCACAATGACTTGCTTGAAAGCCAAGCTTAAGGAGAAAATAAGAAAATGTGGAGAACCATGCTCTTGGAGCTTGCTTAAGGCCATATAGAGCTTTGCCAGGTAATGCTAAGATGAGTCCACAAAACCAAGAGGCCGATGCATATATATCTCTTCTTCTAGGAGACCATGAAGGAAGGCATTGGATATGTCAAGTTGCTTGATAGACCAAACAAAATGAAGGGCCAAATAGAGAAGAAGACTGATAGTGGGTTGTTTGGCAACAGGATTAAAGGTTTCATAATAATCAATGCCCTTAGTTTGAAGAAAGCCCTTTTGCGACCAGTCTAGCTTTGTGCCTAGCAACGGTGCCATCAGAGTTCTTTTTTAGCCTGAAAACCCATTTGCAACCAATAGCTTTCTCGTTAGATGGGAGAGGAACTAAAGACCAAGTGCCTTGTTTATTAAGGCATTATACTCATCAACCATGGTAGTAGTCTAGGTAGAAGACTAAAAAGTTTCTTGATATGATGTAAGTTTAGTAAAATCAATAGAAGCAAGTAAACAAGTGGGATGAGACTTGGACCTAGTGATCATGGGATGCGTATTGATGAGAGGTGGAACAGATGGTGGAAGAGAGGGTAGATGAATAGAAATAGAATATACAAGAATCTGAGTGGAAAGGGAATAAGAAAAATAAGGAGTACTGGGAGTAGGAGAGCTAGAAGGTAAGGCTGCAGATTGAAAAGTTGGTAGCAAAGTATGTAAAGAAGATGGAAATGCAATGGTAAGAGCAAGATCTATTGATGCAGTAGTAGGAGTTGCATGAGCTACTAATGCAAAGGGAGCTACAGGTGTGACAAATGCAACAGGAGTTGTAGAAGCACCAGATGGGACAGATGAGATTGAAAACATAGAATAACGGAAAGTAGAGGTCAAGAAAAAAAAATTTATTTAATTGATGCAAATAAGGAGAAACAAGTTGTGGGGAGATATGATCACCTGAGGTAAAAAGAAACAATGACTCATCAAAGATCACATGTTTGGAGACATAAACTTTGTCAGTGAGAGGATCAAGGCACCTATAGCATTTAGTAGATGGTTAATACCCAATAAAAACACAAGGCACAGACCTAGGTTGGAGTTTGTGAGTGGAATAAGGCCTAAGCCAAGGATAACACCTACATCCAAATGTCCTAAGATAGTCATAATTAGGTGCTTGATTAAACAACACTTCAAATGGAGTAAAAAAGTTAAGATTAGCAGTAGGAATCCTATTGATAAGAAGAACAGAAGTAGCAAAAGCATCAAACTACTAAATAAGAGGTATGGAAGAATGATACATAAGAGCTATGGTTGTTTCTATTAGATGCCTATGCTTTCTCTCAACTACAACATTTTGAGAGGGTGTATGGGGAGCTTAATTGGTGCCCAATGCCTTTGCTCTTAAGAAATTCTTGAAATTTGGTACTGAGGTACTCTCCTCTATTGTCATTTCTGAGAACTTGTAAGTGAGTAGAAAATTGATTTTCAACAAACATTTCAAATTCTAAAACCTTAATGAACACATCACTTTTATAATGGAGAGGAAAGAGTCAAGTAAATTTACTAAAATCATCAATGAATAGAACATAGTACTTGTAACTAGAAGCAGATGAAGTAAAATGCCCCAAACATCAGTGTGAATGAGAGCTAATGCTTTATTAACAATGGAATTTGACAAGCTAAATGAGAGTCTATGACTCTTTGACACACAACAACGCTAACAAAGATTATTAGATGCAGCTACATAGGACGATTTGTGATGCTTAACAATGTATTAAATTTTCCTTGTAGAAGGATGACCTAGTCTATAGTGCCAATTAGATGGAGATGGAGAAGCCATTGAGCAAGGAAAGCATGCTGGTATAGAAGATGAAGAAGAAGGAGCAGGTAGATGATGAAGACCATTTGAGTGATGACCTTTATAAAACACCCACTTGGTACTCTTGTCTTTCATAGCAAATAAATCTTTGTTAAAAGTGATTGTGCAATGGTTATCAATAATCAATTGATGAACTAAAATTATGTTAGAAGAAATAGCAGAACATGAAGCATATTTGATAAATGAAAAGGAAATGAGGGAATGGAACAAAAGCCTTTACCAGTGTGGTAAATAGGCAGAGTATTGCCATCGCCAACAGTCACCTGATCAGTGCCATGATAGGGCTGGTAGAGAGAAAGATTGTTCAGATAATTAATAATGTGGCTTGTAGCTGCTGAGTCCAAAAACTAGTTGGTACTGAGATTTGAACGACTCGATCCCGTCAAAGATGATGGAGCTAATGGTGTTGTGACAACATATGCCTTGGCTTGTGATGGCCTAGCAGATTGATAGGTGGAATCCATCATATACCAGCATTCTAAAGAAAAATGGTTCAATTTTCTACAAATTTGACAAGTTGAGAAGCATTGGATGTATTATGGATATGTGATCCAAATGAAATAGAATTTCCTTGATGATGACCTTGAGTAAAGTTTGATCTACTTCCTCCTCTATATTGATTCCCAATGTTGTTGTTGCCTTTGAAATACCTACATCCATCTCTTCCTCTACCTCTGTAATTACCTCTATAACATTCTCTACTAAAAGTTCTTGAAACATTGTAGGCAAAAGGAATTTCTGAGCCTTGTGTGTGCTCGATAGATGCTTTAAGATGAATTGTCAAAATTGAGTAAAAAAACATAATTATTCAACAAATTGGCTCAGATCTGGTTCTAATGGATGTTTTGAAAGCACTTTATTCATCAGGTAGTCCATTGAGGATCATCAATATCAAGTCCTCATCATCCATAGGGGATGCAACCAATAACAATTGATCTGCAATAGTCTTGAATTGATTCAAGTATTCTTCAATTGTGTTTCCTTTCTTTACAATGTGATTGAGCTTATTCTTTAGCTAATGAATATGTGACCTTGATAATGAAGTAAATCATTTTGAAAGAACACTCCAAACTTCATGACTTGTTGTGCAGTGAAACACAAAAGTAACAACAGATGGTGATAGAGTAGCAATCAAACAACTACGCAAATGAGTATCTATTATGATCCATTGTGCATATTCAGGATTCAAGATCTCAGTTTTGGTTGAATCTATCATAGTAGGTGATGGACATGCCTTTGTTCCATCAACATAGCAGAGGAGCTAAGTTGCTCTCAAGATGTTTTAGAGTTGATTTCTTCAAACAATGTAATTTGTTGAGTCAAACTTCACATTGACAAATGAGTTCAGATTTGAAATGAGAAGAACCAAATTTGTCATAATTGATGATGTTGATACAGAGGTTGAAGAAGAGGGAGATAAATTAGATGGAGTCATCATTGATGGAGACATCATTGATGAGTCTTCTTGGATCTCTAATGCTCATAAAAGCTTCATGATGCTCTGATACCATAAAAGGAAAATGAATCTCTTATTTCATTGGTTAACCAAGTACACAAACTAATATCTTTATATACAAACCTATACAACTCAACTGCTAAATAACTATAATTGTTATTAACCAAACCATAACAACTTTATCTAACTCTAGTGTTGATCATATTGTTTAATTTTGATGATGTCTAAAATATTATTTGATAAATTGTGATTTTTTAATATACATATGTTGTAATAATTTTACACAATATATAAAAATGTATTATATCTTTTTGATACATATTGCACTGAATTCAAATTTATTTTATATCTTTTAATAGTTTAATTGTATGTAAGACACACCCACATGATGAGTATCATGAGCCATTATTTTGCATCATTTGAATATTATATATATATATAATTTAAAATAAAAAAAGAAACATACTTAAGTGGTGTCTCATAACTAATCAATTTTTTTATTGATAGTGTTTGAATGTATGTGTGCATTATGTGTATGTACGTTAACATATGATTTTGCATAAACAACTTCACATGGTTTACATCTCTCAGATCACTTATATTTTATATATATATATAAAAGATAAAGTTGCAGTACATCATTTCAAACATTGTCTTTTTCCCATGTTGTAATGTTTGAATTCAAGGAGCGCCACCTGATGATGGAACATCCAATCTGTCAGAGAAGCGTTTGCCTCCCCAACGGATATAAGGTATAAATAAAAGTGTTTAGGTTGGAGAAAAATAAAGAACTTGAAGAGAAAAAATTTGTATATTCAGAAATCTTGATTATATTCTCACTCTGTTCTTTCACTTTCAAATCTAAGTATTGTCTTTGTTCTTACACTTTCATATCTACTCTTTGTGAGAGAATCATTGTAAAAGAGGGTTGAAATACCTTTTATCGTTATTCTTTATTTTGTGAGAAAATTTTGTAAGGGTGAGGCATTTATTGTTGAGTGGACTCAACAGATAAGATTAATACCTGTGTAAAATCCATAGGCTTGGTGAAGTTTTGGTGGTGTATTGATTCATTTTGATAGTGAAGAAATTCTCGAGGAGGATCCTTGAGGAGTAAATGTAGGCCCAACGTGCCGAACCACTATAAATTCCAGTGTTTGATTTTCTCTCCCTATCTCTTTTACTTTAATATTAATAATTATTGCTCTATTTTTTATTCGTTAAAATTTGAATATTTTGATTATTATATTTAATATTGTGAAATTATTTTTAATAACCCAATTCACCCCCCTCTTGGGTTGCCTACATGGGATAACAATTGATATCAAAGCAAAAACTCTAGTTTTTGTGATTTAACTGTCTTAGAGTAGATTATGGCAACTCCTAATTATTCATTACTTGAGGGACAAGCATCCAATAGACCAACATTGTTTTGCGGCACAAACTTTAGTTATTGGAAAACCAGGATGACCATACACATACAATTTAATGATTATGAGTACTGGAAAATCATTTGTAATGGTCCAAAATCTGTTACCAAAACTGTAGATGGCATTTGGAGATGATGATAAGGTAAACAATGAGTCTTATTCTTTTGATGAATTGCAATCTGCATTTGAAGAATTGCATGATAAATTTCAAAAACTTGAAAATATTGATCTTAAAAAATTGCTTTTAAGTTTAACAAAAGAAAATGAACATCTATCTAATAAA
Organism: Camellia japonica; assembly: GCA_030407325.1. Classification (NCBI taxonomy): domain Eukaryota; kingdom Viridiplantae; phylum Streptophyta; class Magnoliopsida; order Ericales; family Theaceae; genus Camellia; species Camellia japonica. The sequence goes on from JAPPVO010000059.1 coordinate 10,953,060, forward strand.
ATTGAAGTATTACAAAAAGAATTTTTTTTTTTTTAAAAAAGAAAATGAAATTTTAAAATCAAAAGAATCCCCTGTTCTACAAAAGGAATTAAATTATTTCAAAACTGAAAATGATTCTTTAAAAAAGGATAAAGTTGTTTTAAACGAAAATATAGAAGATTTAACAAAATATTCTTTCAAAATTTACTTAAGAAAGAGACACTTTGGATAAACTTTTTAAAAGTCAAAATCGTACATTTGGTAGAGCTAGAATTGGGTATAAACCTTTTTCAAAAGGAAAAACTTTCAAAAATAGTTTTATTTATGCATCTTCATCTTATGTGTCATTTTTGTGATAAAAAATGTCATAATTCACTTTCATGTCCTGTTAAAAGAAATCATTTTGGAAAAATTAAAAAGATGTGGGTTTCTAAAGACACTTCAAAGGTGTCAAATTCTAACTTTTACAGACCCAAGAAAATATAGGCACCAATAGAAAAATCAAATTTTTGTAGGTATGTTTCAAAATAAAATCTAGTAACGATAGATGGTATCTCGACAGTGCATATTCGAGGCACATGACCAGATATAAAGCTATGTTTGCCACATTTCAATCAAAGGATGGCAGCCATGTAACCTTCGGCGACAATAGTAAAGGAAAAATCATTGGTGTAGGTAGTATTGGTAAAAAAAATTCTCATATTATAAAAACTGTTTTATTTATTGAAGGTTTAAAACATAACTTACTTAGAATTAGTCAATTATGTGATAAAGATAATAGAATTATTTTTGAAAAAATTCACTGCACAATTGAGAACACCAAAGATAATAAAACGTTGTTTGTAGGACATATACATGAGAATGTGTATGTTTTTTATTTGCATAACTTATCTTCTCATTTTGATGTTAATTGTTTATCTACAATAAATGAAACTGGTTGGTTATAGCATAGAAGATTAGGACATGCTCATTTAGATTTAATTTCAAAACTTTCAAAAACTGAGTTAGTCATTGGTTTACCTAAAATTAGTTTAGAAAAAGACAAACTTTGTGATGCATGCCAACTTGAAAATAAGAATTTCTTTTAAATTTAAAAATGTTGTTTCAACTACTAGACCGCTTCAACTCTTGCGTATTGATTTATTCGGACTATCTAGAACATTAAGTTTAGGAAGAAAATCGAATGCTCTTGTTTGTGTTGATAATTATACTAGATATATATGGGTATTATTTTTAGCACACAAAAATGAAGCTTTTTCAAATTTCTCAAAATTGTGTAAAAAAATTCAAAATGAAAAAGTCTTAATATTTGTAGTGTTAGAAGTGATCATGGTAGAGACTTTAACAATGATGATTTTATTATGTTTTGTGATGACCTAGGAATAGATCATAATTTCTCAGCCTCTAGGACTCCTCAACAAAACAGTATAGTTGAAAGAAAAAGTAGTACTCTTGAAGAAATGGCTCATACTATGCTTTGTGAGAATAATTTATCTAAATATTTTTGGGTTGAAACCGTTAACACTGCGTGCTATATTATAAACCGTGCCATGATTAAATTTATTCCTAAGAAAACCCCTTATGAACTTTGGAAAGGTAGAAAACCTAATATTAGCCACTTGCGTGCTTTTGATTTTAAATGCTTTGTACTGAATAACAATAAAGATAACTTAGAAAAGTTTGATACTAAATCGAATGAAGCTACATTTCTTGGTTATTCGAATTCTAGTAAAGCTTATAGAGTATTCAATAAAAGAACTTTACTTGTTGAAGAATCTGTACACGTTGCCTTTGATGAATCTAACAACGTTGTTTCCAAGAATCTTGCAAGTGATGATATTGCAGAAACACATCTAGGAATAGAGAGCATTTATATAACAGAAAATGAAGAAAATCCATCTCTTGAACATAAAGAAGAAATCACAATGAAGAATCCTCAAGAAGAATATGCTCGACGGGAAAAACGAATCAAATCTACCAAAGGAATAGAAGTATACTCAAGGCCACCCTAAAGATCTTATCATAGGTGATGCAACGGAAGGTATAAAAACTCGTTCCTCTATTAAAAATGTTTGTGGTAACTTTGCATTTGTTTCACAAATTGAACCAAAATCATTTTTAGAAGTTGAAAATGATGAAAATTGGATTTTAGCAATGCAAAAAGAATTAAATCAGTTTGAAAGAAATGAAGTTTGGTTTTTGACCCCTCAACTGAAGAATCATCCAGTTATTGGTACAAAATGGATTTTTCGAAATAAAATGGATGAATCTGAAGTTGTTACTAGAAACAAAGTTAGATTGGTAGCCCAAAGTTATAATCAAGAATAGGGTATTGATTTTAAAGAAACTTTTGTACTGGTTGCTAGACTTGATACTATTAGAATGTTACTCGCTTTTGCATGTTTTAAACATTTTAAATTATATCAAATGGATGTTAAAAGTACTTTTTTAAATGGGTACATTTCGGAGGAAGTTTATGTTGAATAACCTCCCGGTTTTGAAAATCATAAATGCCTAAATCATATTTTCGAACTTTCAAAAGCTTTATATGATTTAAAACAAGCTCCTAGAGCATAGTATGAAAGATTGAGTAATCTTCTACTTGACAAAGGTTTTTCTCGAGGAAAAATTGATACAACTCTTTTTATAAAAACCAAAAAAATGAGGATATGCTAATTGTTCAAATTTATGTTGATGATATTATTTTCAGTGCTACTAACGAAATTTTGTGCAAAAAGTGTGATAAGGATATGCAGGGTGAATTTAAAATGAGTATGATGGTGGAGTTAAATTACTTCCTCGGACTGCAAATTAAACAAACCAATGATGAGACCCATTTAAATCAAATAAAATATATCAAGGATCTACTTAAAAGATTTGAAATGGAATCATCAAAGTCTATCGACACGAGTCTAGAGTACCTGGGGGATATCAGAACCTTCTAAAGCTATGGTTCCAGGACTACCTTGCAAAAGAGAAAACAGACAACAACTCAGCCCAATCTCACTAGAACAAATATGATCATAGCTGAGTGACTGTACTCCCCGCTTAATTCTGCCCTAAAATAGATACCAACTGTACCACTAATATGAACATTCCTGTATAGTTTCACTGTAAAGCACATACCAGTTAAAGAGAGCCAAAACACCCCTATGAGGGGGTAGGGTTACCCTGTCCTAGTTTTGGCATGAACTAAGGTTTCACTACTTCAAGCAAATAGTTTCAAAAAATCTTGTATTTGGGTAAGCATCATATCTTATGTTGGAACAGTCTGCAACTAGGCCAAATGGTCAAAATAGGAGTACCTCAGCAAGACTACCTAATATACCTCTCACACCTAACACCGAGAAATGAAATGAGGATCAAACGGTACAGTAGTAGTACAGATCTAAGGGTTGTGTTCCCAACATGGCAGAGCCCACGACCGGTCAGCCTTTTGGCAAGCTTTTGGGCAAGCCTCCGACAAACTGTCCAGGAAAAGCAGATGGCAAACACAGTGATTTAAGCGCACTAATGCAAATGCAATGCAAAGAACATGTAAGTGTAGATAAAATTTCACATCATGAAATTTGAGTCAAGTTCTCTAAGTCCCCAGCAGAATCGCCAGAAACTGTAGCTTGCTTTTTGTGCTCCTTTCGGATACAATAGCCCTACAGTTCGGACTCTTATGATTCTAAATCTGATTTCATAAGTGCAATGTGAAATAGATAAACACAAATGAGTCCAAATTCGGCAAATTTTTTGAAAAATCAATTTTGAATAAAAAATGTCAAAAATAGACTACTTTGCCAGATTTCAGAGTCACCACCTAAATATTTTTGGAAAATTTAGGAAACCCGAGACTCGTACTAAAGGCCACTTACCGTCATCATCAAAGTGTCTTGGCTCAAGAACTTAGGTACGAGAGGGGAAGGTCATGAATTGAGCACCCCACTCGCCCGATTAAAGATCGACATCTACTAATCATGATGTGATTCTTATTTATATTATACACTCTTGTTCCATTTTATTAGGCTAGTTTACTATATATTGCACACAAGTATAGACTAATTTGCAAAAGTTGGAACACTTTGATTTTATGTTTGTTTTGAAAAATGTTTGAATATGTACCCCTTGAAAAAATAATCTCATATGTACATTAATCAAATCATCCCAATTTGAGCAATTAGCATTCATCTAGAGGCATTTAAGAGTTGTATCATTTAAGTACTTAGCCTCATGGTAATCATGCTTGATATGGCAACACTAACATTATGCAATATGCTAAAGCAATAAAACGCTCACCTAATACTCTAAGGCAAGCCAAAAAGGAATAAAAGAGTTAGAAAAAATGCATGATCCTAACAATACAAGATGGCTAATGTAACACATGCAAAAGTGCAACTAAGAGGTTCGGTTGTCTAATATGTCATGTGAATCACTTTGATAGCATGCGGTGGCGAACGTATTCAAGGAAGTAATAAATGACAATGCCGTTAGAATGATACCGAACCTTATGCATACAAGACAAATGGATGCAAATCATGGAAAACACTAAAAGAAACATGATGTTCTACACTATCCATCATGAGTAGGTAAATAAAAAGGAGAAAGACGTGGGATTGAAAGACATACACGCATTATTACATATTTGCCCTCACACAAGAGAGTCCGAATAAATACCCTAGCTAATTAACTAGCTATTACAAACCAAATGAAATAAATTAACTACGCTAGCTAATTATTACAAATTAAGATTAAACTAACTAATTAATTACAATACAAAATTAACTAGCTACTTTAACTAATTAATACAAATTAGAATTAAACTAACTAATTAGTTACAAGTCCACTACTTTAGGTACAACACACTACTATTAAACATATTTTTAATGGGCCCCGAGACACGAGGGAGGGCTCATGCATGAAGGCGGATTTCCACCCGAAAATGCTCTCAGTTCTGCTGCCAAAATGTTTCTATTGCACAGTCAGAAAATTGAACTATTTTTGCTTCAACCTCTGCTCTGTTTTGTAAGAAAAATGACACTGTCTGCCGAAAAAGAGGTGGCCGGCCAGTAAAAGTGGTCGACTATACAAAGCGGTGGTTGACCAACCACTAGTTTTGGGTTCTCCCCTACTGCAACAGAAAAGGAACAAAGCAGAAACAGAGTATTTTCAAGGGATATTTGTCCACCCTGCCTCTCATTATCATCAAACAGATCAAAGGATGGGTAGGCTTGATTCACAAACCATCAATTGACACAAATTCATTGTGTGATGACTTATAGATCAAGGGACAAAAGCTTAATAAATGACAATGAAAGACCCACAAACCTCCTCCCTATCATGGGATTGATCAAGGGAAGTGGTTGACATTGAATCTCAAACCATTATCATCACTAACAAGTATGAAATGGCCTAAGACTCAATGGGTTCAATTAACATCCAATGAACCCAAACCAATTTTATTATCTTGCTCCATTTTTACTCCAATTTTATTACCTCTTTTAATTACCTTTCCATTCCTTAGTCATTTTAGTCCAAAAATGAAAGTTTAGTCCACTAAATGGAGAAGAGTGTCAAACAAGAAGTTTTTTTGGGCATGAGGGAGAGGTAATGCCCTAGTAATGAACCTCCGAAGAGATTAAACCATTTAGCATTGTATGGTCCCTTTCTCAAGCTTAAAGAACACTCAGTTGAAACAATTCTCAAAGAAAGAAAAAGCCAAGAAAGGAGGGAGAGTGTAGAGCTGATTACATATGAACACAAGTATGAAAAGCATAAAATAAATACTATCAACTCAAATAGGTTGGTGGCTAAGGCCTAAACCACCAAACCTATAAGGACAACTACACTACAAGCAGTGTGGAGGTGTGTTTGGTGTGCAGCGGTTTCACTCGAGCGCTCTTTTACGAGTAGGAGCTTGAGGGGTGATCTCTAGTTCAGTTTTTTGGTGAAGTTTCGATGCTTGGTTTGGGCGGAAACTTGGGTGTCGGAGTCGATTTAGATCTGTCTGGTTTTCATTCACGCGTTCCTCTTGGTGTGAGAGTTTGAGGGGTGTAAGAAGTAGATCTGGCATTGGAAGTAGAAATGCTGTGGAGGTGATAATCAGCAGTGGCAGTGGGTTCGGGAGGTGAGGATCTGCAGTAGCAGCAGCTGGACCTTGGGCGATGATCTGCAGTGGGTGTTCTCCGGTGGTGGCTGTGGAGGTGAGGATCTGCAGCGGGGGTGTGGTTGACCGGAATAGCAGCAGCAATGGCAGTGTGGAGCTGTGGATCTTTGGGGTCTTCTTGGCCGGTGTGGGTAGTGGGATTGGTCGGTGGCTGTGCTCGGAGTTTGAATCAGATTAGAAGTTCCCGCCCATGGAGTGTGGCCTTGGGTGTTGTCAGTGGGTGATCTCGGTGGCATGGAGTGTGGCCTTGGGTGTTGGGTGTTGTCAGTGGGTGGTCGGTGGCGTGGGTCTTGGCTAGGCTTAGGGAATGTAGCAGCATGTGGGTGTGGTTTGAGAGTGATTAAAATGATTATTATATGTGGAGATTATTTGGGTGTGGCTAGGCTTTGGGAGTGCAGCGGCCAGTGGGTGAAGGAAAGTGATTATATATATGGGTTTATTAGATGGATATCTAGTTCGGGTTGCTTTGAGAGTTGGTTTTGTTAATCTAGTTTGGTTTGGGTGTTTTGGTGGGTTGATTATGTGGAGATTCATGTATTTTATTTTTCTAGTTAAGTTCTTCTTAACTTTTTTTTTAAAAAAAAAAATCGAGAGGCTTAGGGGTTGGTTGTATGAATGCGAGTAGCAGTAGTAGGGGAATTTTTATACTTCCGAATCTCTCTCGATGCATGTCATCTTCTTGTACCTTTAATTTCATTCTGTTAAATGAAATTTTTCTTTGCTGATCAAAAAAAAAAACTACACTACAAGCATGCTATACAAAGCACAAATGAAATCAACAACTTAAAACGGTCCTAAAATAGCTAAAAATAGTGTTGGAAATAACATGGAAAAGCTTGAAAAAGTTAGCTAAAACAATGGAGAAATTGAGCTAGTAAACAAGCATAAGGATGGGTGGCTAACCGATCCATTTTTGGGACTTCAAAACCACATTTTTAGCCTCTGAAAACCTCTGAAAATCAGTGGTAAAAAGTTGAAAAAAAGTTGATGAAGAGATGGGAAACACAAGGGGAAAAGCTTAGGAGACAAGGTACAAAGAAGAGTGGTCAACCCCTCTATCTTTAATGGCCTTAAACCACAAGTTCAGCCCATAAACACAGGTGAAAAACAGTACAAAAATAGCAATAAATGATTGTAAATAAATAGGGAAAAGAAGCTTGGAGTTGTACCTCTTGAAAATAAGTGACCCGTTGAATTATAAACCACCAATTTCACACCCTTAAGAGTGAAGATGCAAGCTCAAGAACCTAAGCAAAGAGACCTCAAAAATTTGTTTTAGAAGTCTAGGTAAGGTGTGTATAGGTTGCAAGGTAGAGAGAGAAATATTTTCTAAGAATTTTCCTTCTCTAAATTTTTCTAACCTAATTTTATGAGAGGAGGTCAAGTATATATACAAAAACATGTTAGGCTCTCGGAAATATCCATACAGAAACAGCTGGTGCAATGCATGCACCTATGGAGATAGTTGGCACAACTGGCAAAAAGATCTAGTTTTTTGACACAAGTAGCCGGCAGGCCACTAAAAGGGACGGCCGTACACTAATTTGTGGTCGGCCAGCCACTAGTGGGTCTGTGGGCCTTTGGGTGGTCAGGCTTAAAAAAAAAGCTGTTGTGGTCCTAAAATAATGTAATGCTTGTAGGTTTCTAAGGCTCAAATCTGAGGCTTTCTGCTGAGGAAATCAAGCATTTGATAAGCATGTGCATTCATCATTGGGTGACCAATTGATGGCACCCAAGTCTTTAAGGCAGTCAAAAATAGGGTGTCTACAACTACTTTTGAATTTTTTGGTTACTTAGATGCCAACTTTGTAGGATGTAGACTTGACCATAAAAGCACTAGTAACACTTGTCATTTTCTTGGACACTCACTCACTTCTTGATTTTGCACAAAACAAAACTCAGTGGTTCTGTCAACTACTGAAGCAAAATACATTACCACCATTGGGTGTTGTGCACAGTTGCTTTGGATGAAGCAACAACTTCAAGATTTTGGACTTCACCATGATCATATTCCTATAAAATGTGACAACACAAGTGCTATTAACCTTTAAAAAAATCCTATTCAGCACTCACGCACTAAACACATTGAAATAAGACATCATTTTCTAAGAGATCAAGTACTCAATGGTGATATTGAACTCGAATTTGTTCCTACACATCGTCAATTAGTTGACATATTTACCAAGCCTCTTAATGAGGAATAATTTTGTTATATTAGAACTGAACTTGGTATGATAAATACTGCTATATAATGTTTATATATATTTTTAAAAAATGACTAATATTTTTTTATAAATCCTCTCTCTCTCGCTTTGCTCACCCACTCGTTGTCCCGCTCTTGCTCTCTCTCTCTCTCTCTCTTTCTCTCTCGCTCGCTCTCGCTCCCTGTTATCCTCCAATACTATCTTCATCACCACCATTATCCATCTAAATCTATCTTTGATCTACACAAATTCATTTCCAATCTACACATATCCGTCTCCGATCTATACAAATCTATCCTCAATCTACATAAATTCGTCCCCGATATACACAAAAACCATCCACGATCTTCGCCTTCTTTTCTGATCTTCACTATCATCTTAGATCCTCAGCATCATCACAGATCTTCATCATCGTCATCAATCCTTACATCCACCAACATCATTTCCCTATCAATATGTTAAAATTATTTTTGCAATGTGTTATATTTCTTGTCTAGTTGTATGTGCTACAAACTCTCTTGTATTTAATAACAATTGCTTCTACTTGGTATGAAGAAATTGGTTTTATTTGTATTTTCTCTTTTTATGCTAGTGCACTCGGTGTAGTTATATATGGTTGGATCTTAATGGCCCTTGCTATTATAAATTGGTAATTTGTTTCTTTAAATTTTTATCATCTGTGTAATTTTTAGTGCATTAATTTAGGGGGACTCTTATTATATGATATTTTGAGATTGAACAGACATAGAAGCACAATCTTTAGGGCAGTTTATATATTTTATGCATAATTTCAGGGGGAGTTTATATAATTATCAAATAATTTTTTTTATCTTACCTCTTATCTACACCAAAAATTCTTTTTATAACAAAGACAAACAATTTTTTTGACAAAGAGAAATGCTTACAATTTTATTTTAGCATGAGAAAATATTTCTAAATTACATGCGAGTTTTGAGAAAGCTTCACAGATCTTTTACGTTTAACTTCTCTCAATAGCTTTTCATGAGTCTCCCTAACATGCTTCTTTCTCTTTTCGAATTCTGTGAGTCTTGGCATTATAACGGTTGCATAATACTACACCGCATTCTCCAACTGAGAATTTTTAGTATCTAGATTTCTCTTTACCTGACAAGTTTCAGCAAGTTGTTGTTTTAAATAGATCACCTCTTCTTTTAATCGCTGATTCTCTTGGATTCTTGCTTGTAGTCATCGAGCCATATTAGAAACTGCAATCATCGTCTGTGTACTAAAAGCCATAGTGTTATTAATAGTATTGGTGTCATTTTGATTACCAAATACACTAGGACTCTTACCTATTGGAATAGCATGCGAATACACTATAGGTAACCTTTCATTTGTCTAAATCCTAGGCACCTCATTTAAGTCAGAACCATTGATGGCCAAACTAAGGAATGACATGATTACACAGATTGTAATCAAATCTTTTTACTAGGAACACTTGAAGGTTTCATATCTCTACACATCATCTTGTCACTTTTTATACACATTGTCGATCCAATAATCGATGCATATCTACTCAAATTTCTTATTTGTCAACATTTTGGGCGCCGCTACACCATTTTTTCTGGTGATGATACAAATCTCAAAAATGATCACGGGAGAGAAATAAGAAAAAATATTTTATATTTTTTTGTCAAATAAGATTAATTGCTCAAATGTGTTTGTATGATTTTCATTTTGGATACTGAAAATTTCTTCTCTATAAAAACTTCATATATCAATCTTTTATTTTGTGATATCAAAGGGGAAGAAAAATATGAATTTGAATTATGCATGTGCTTTAATTATCAAATATTTTATGTTGCAAAAAATTCAAAAGATATTGATGTTGATTTTAATTTTGTTTCAAATCCATACATGTATTGCTATTATCAAAAAGAGAGAGATTGTTAATTATGTTGTTTAATTTTGATGATGTCTAAAATATTATTTGATGAATTTTGGTTTTTTTATATACATATATTATAATAATTTGACACAAAATAAAAAAATGTATTATAACATTTTAATACATGTTGCACCGAATTTAAATTTATTTTGCATCTTTTAATAATTTAATTGTATGTAAAACACACCCACGTGATGAGTATCCTGAGCCATTATTTTGCATCATTTGAATATATTATAAATATTATATATAATATAATTTAAATGAAAAAGAGAAACACACTTAACTGGTGTCTCATGACTTACCAGATTTTTTATTGATCATATTTGAATGTATGTATGCATTACATGTATGTAAGTGGACATATGATTTTGCATAAATATCTTCACATGGTGTACATTTCCCAGATCACTTATACTATATATATAATATTAAATATATAATAAAAGGTTAGTAGTGGTGGGATTTGCATCTTTTATTATATATATTAAAATAATAAAAAGAAAAAGTTGTATCACATCATTTCAAACATTGTCTTTTTTGCATGCTGTAGTGTTTGCATTCAAGGAGGGCCACATGATAATGGAGCGTCCGATCTGTCAGAGAAGCATCTGCCTCCTCCAACGGATATATTTTTGGATATAAATAGAAGTGTTTTGCTTGGAGAAAAATAAAGAACTTGAAGAAAAAAAATTTGTGCATTCGGAAATCTTGATTATATTCTCACTCTGCTCTTTCACTTTCAAATCTAAGCGTTGTCTTTGTTCTTATACTTTCATATCTATTCTTTGTGAGAGAATAATTATAAAAGATGATTGAAATACCTTTTATCTTTATTCATTATTTTGTGAGAGAATTTTGTAAGGGTGAGACATTTATTGTCGAGTAAGGCTCAATAGATAAAAGTAAGACCTATATAAAATTCACAAGCTTGGTGAAGCATTGGTGGTGTATTAATTCGTTTTGATAGTGAAGAAATTCTTGAGAATGATCCTTGAGGAGTGGACGTAGGCCCAGCATGCCAAACCACTATAAATCCTTGTGTTTGATTTTCTCTCCCTATCTCTTTTACTTTTATATTGATAATTATTGCTCCATTTTTTATTTACTAAAATTTGAATATTTTAATTATTATATTTAATGTTGTGAAATTATTTTTAATGACCCAATTCACTCCCCTCTTAAGTTGCTTACCTAAGATAACATCTAGTTCTAACTAACTTGTTTATCCTAACTGATCTTGTCAACATAACAGTTGGCTGAATTAGTTAAGTCGTTGGCTAGACTCCTTATCGGAGCCATCTTTTTCATTGGCATCTTCCTCCATAATTACCGTAGTTGGTGGGACAACCATCACCACTGTGACTCTATCTCACCGTAGCCGCAGTGGCGAAGACGAGTTATCTTCTTCATTGGCGTCTTCATCCACTATCACCGTAGTCTGAGGCACCACCACCACCACTGTGACTCTACCTCACCGCAACCGTGATGGCGAAGACGAGCCATCTTCTTCATCGGCGTCTTCTTCGATCATTATAGTTATGCTCATCATCTGAGGTCGTTTGTCATCGGACCAATCATCATCCTCTTCGTCTCCGACGGCGGCAACTGTGGAAATAGTGATAGATCTAAGCCAAATGAAAGCAAAGGATGATGGATCTAAATCATAAAATGGTAATAGAGGGTTGGTTTTGGTACATCTGAGAGATGCGGTGGTTCAAGAGGACGAGGACTTATGGATTTGATATAAAGAAGATTGAGCCAAAACTTTTTGAGAGATGAGAGATGGGATCAGTAAGGTTGTGTTTAGAAGAAAGGTGATAAGTGAAGAAATTGAGAGTTTGAACAAAATGTAAGAGATCTGATCAAATTTCCATAAAATCTGAATGCTTAATTATACACTCATATATACATGTATAATGTATCTATATGCACATTTTTTTTTTCATGGGATTTTTGGTGAAACCCCTCTTTTTCGGCCTTTTTCTTAGAATAAAAGACAACTCAATGAATTTCCCTTCAAAAAGCCCCTGAGTAGGAGAAGCCCAGCTCAATAAGGACATTCTATAATTTGTATTTTTTTTTACCATATTGCCCTCCTATATATATTTATATATATATATATATATATATATCATATATTTGAACAATCTCAGCTCATGCATACATCGATCTTAAAGACGATCTGCGAAATCAGTGAAGATGATCTACGAAATCCATGAAGACGATCTCAAAATCTGAAGATCTCACTGCCGACAATCTCGCCCTTGGTCAACAATACACGATCTCGCCATCGAAGATCAATACTCTCAATTAAACGAGAGATTCCGTTTCAAATCTGTACAAATTTGTATCAGATTTAGAGAGTTTCATCGAGATTTGTGAGTGTTGATGGAATTTTAGAGGTTTTGCTTCAATCACATGTTTGACTATTGTTCGAGTTCAATCAAGCATGCTGATTTGTTGATTAGTTTTTTTTTTTTTTTTTTTGATTTATTTTTGTTGATTTGTCGAGTTCAATTAGGTGTGTACTCTGTTTTTGTTTGATAGAATGAGAGTAAAATTTTACTCTCATATGTGCTCTGATTTTGCTTGACAGAATGAGAGTGAAATTTTATTCTAGTATGTGCTCTGTTTTTGTTTGACTGAATGAGAGTAAAATTTTACTCTGGTATGTGCCCTATTTTTATTTGATAAAATGTTGTTTTGTTTTGTTTAATAAAATGAGAGTAAAGTTTTACACTGGTGTTATCTGTTCCGTTTTTTATTATTTTTTAATACAATGACAGTAAAATTTTACTCTGTTATTGTGTACTTCTTGTGACGCACCCAAAATAATTACAATAAACCAAATCCCAAACACTAGTACAATATGATATAAATAGAATAACAAGCTTCCATTAATCAGAGTTAATAAATAAAAGGTGACACATGCGATATATATTCATAACTCATCCATCCTGAATCTACAGTATGTGTTACAAAAGGTAATAGGAAATGAAAGCTAAACAGGTATTCATATGCCCTAATGGCTTACATCTTTCCAAGACTGTGCTTCGTTACAACAAAATGAGTCAGAAGCTCAATACAAATAAAGTCCTAAACTTGTACAAAAAGATAAATACAAAATGAACAAAAGTGAGCTTTCAACTCCACAATCCTCCCAAACTAAGTCCTTGGTGGAGGCATATCACCAACATCTAAAAATGGTTTTTCCCAAGTAGGGTGAGCTAAAGCCCAGTAGAAACAATCTAACACAATATATGAATCTTAACAAAGGTATAAGTATAATGTGCATATACAATGCCTGTAATAAAATTATTCATATTCTACAAGATAATATTATGCCTAGTTTTATATCTCAATTCATTTCAAGTCAATTCATCTCGCCTCAACTCATGAGTCAAATTCATTGTTATCTAGACAACTCAACTGAGGCTACAACTCAGTGGTTCTCTAATCAATACAACCATTACACAAACACTTCAATTTGTCATTTTACGGAAATTTCGTCCGTAGGAATTGGCACCCATGCATATGCGCGATTTTCGGGATATTCACCCTGGACACACAGGCCAACTTAATTCAATGGAGTCCATCCTCTTTTTTCTCCCAAACATGGAGTACATCCCCTTTCTCCTCCCAAATATCATATATATACAATGTATTAAAACATAGTCATATTCAATGACAACAGTTAAGAAATTAGTTTCAATTTACCTAATTCTCATACAATTTCTACAATAATCATAGTTATCCTCCACTGATAGCCCAAAACAGATATACAATCTCCAAGACAAATAAATTAACCAAATTTCCATAGGTGAGAAATAATACACATCCAACTCCACCATTTACATAAACATTCATCTAATTTCATATTCCTAATACCAATTTCATTATTTTATACATAATAATTATGTAAAACATTTTAGGGCAAAACTCCATTCTCTCCCACATTCAACCCATGTGTCGAAATCAACAAATTTAACACAACATATCCTCATATCTATTCCCATAACCATTTTCAATACTTTCATTTGAAAACCTCTCATTTGATTTTAAACCAAAACCATAGGTTTGTCTAAAATCCTCCAAATCCCAACATTTTTTACACAACAACAAATAACTAAGTTAAAAATTATAAGAGAGTGTAGAAAGTCCCTACCTCAAGCTTAGAAGACCAAGGAAAAAGTGGAGGAACTTCAAAGATGCTGAAATCACGATCTATTCAGATAGAAATGTAGCCCTTGAGACACTCTACCATTTTCCCAAAGACACTAGGGTAAAGAAGTCAACGAATCTAGGTGAAAATGTAGAGAGAATGTGAGTTTTAGAGATAGAGGCTCTAGATTTAGGGTTTTGGGAAGAAAAAAGATGAAAAAGTGATATAAAAAGTCACTTTCACGAACTGATATATGCACAGTCTGCTCGAGCGCAAGAAGTGACGCTCGAGCGTCAGACACAATAAGTTGTTCCACTGAAGCGCAGAATGCACACTCCTAGTAGTTTTGCAGACAACAGACCAACGCTCGAGCGCAAGAATGGCCACTCGAGCGTAGGAAACACGGCTCAAGCGTAGAATACACTCTCCCAGTAGTTTTGCAGACCTGCAAAGGTACTGAGAGTTCACAAAGCCCGCTCGAGCATAAGAAGTGCCACTCGAGCGGAAGAGCAAAATTCTGGATAACAAAGGTTTGAAAACTAAGTAACCAACTTGTTCCAAACACAACCACTACAACCCAATAGCCAAATTTAAAGAAGTACAAGGAAAACAAGATACGATCAACAATCTGAAACCATGAAACCCGAGTCCAAAATACAATAAAATACTCAGGTCAAAAACCGGAATCACTATAATCTCCCCCCTTAAGGAATTTCCTCCCCGAAATTTCAAATCAAGTTTTACAGTTATGTTTAAACCAAACACAATAACGATAGGTAATCAAATCCAATACCATGACCCATTCTCTGGTCATCCATTCTCATCAACATGATAAACGAATTCTCAATACTGAATACACAATTTATATTTCCAAAACATATATAATGTTTATAATAAACTCGCATTTCCAAAACATAAACAACATATACAATGTTTCCATATCTCCAAAACATATACGATATTTTCATATTTCATTAACATAACAACAATACAATACATGTTCAAACATTAACAAACAAGGCCCGATACTTCTTACGAACTTCCAACTCGCGTTCCCTAGTTGCTTCGTCAACCCCATGATGTTTCCACAATACCTTAACCAAGGGAATTGTCTTGCCTCGCAAGATTTGGTCCTGAGTGTCCAAGATTCTCACCGGTCTCTCCTCATACGAGGCATCCTCATCTACCTCTAAGTCGGTTCAATCCAACACGTGCGATGAATCCGACTCATGCTTCCGAAGCATGCTAATATGAAACATATCATGGACTCCAAAAAGTTGTGCCGGCAAGGCCAAACGATAAGTTACCTCTCCAATTTGCTCAAGGATCTCAAAAGGCCCAATGAATCGAAGGGACAACTTCCCACCCTTTCCAAACCTCATCAAACCTCTCCTAGGTGATATCTTCAAAAATACATGGTCTCCCACCTCAAAAGACAAAGGTCTCCTCCTATGGTCGACATAACTTTTCTGGCGACTCTGGGCCGTAACCAACCTCTTACGGATAAGTGCAACTTTCTCCGTCGTTTTCCAGATTAACTCTGGACCCAACATAGGTGCATCACCCACCTCGACCCAACACACAGGGGATCTACACGCTCGACCATACAAGGCCTCAAATGGTGCCATGCCAATACTCGATTGGAAATTGTTATTATAGGCAAATTCTAATAAGGGCAAGTGTCTCTCCCACGAACTCTTAAAGTCAAGAACACAACCCCAAAGCATATCCTCTAAAATCTGAATGGTGCGCTCTAACTGCCTGTCAGTCTGAGAATGATACGCAAGACTAAAGGTCAATCTTGTGCCCAAGGCACTCTGTAGGCTCTGCCACAACCAAGCTGTAAAACGTGGATCTTTATCCGAAACAATTGTCACAGGGACTCCATGCAACCTCACCATATCCCTAATGTAAAGGTCGGCAAGATAATCTACCGAGTCATTCACACGCATAGGAATAAAGTACGCCGACTTGGTCAAACGGTCAACTACCACCCAAATTGCATCACTACCCCATTGAGTCCTTGGAAGGCCCACAACAAAATCCATCGTGACAAACCCGCTAAACTTTGATGCTCGACCTTCACTTGTTGACAAGTAAGGCACCTTAATACAAACACAGCTACATCCCTCTTCATACCTCTCTACCAAAACTGACGACTAAGATCATGATACATCTTTGTGCCTCCCGGATACACTGCAAGGCGTGAATGGTGAAACTCTCAGAGTACTTCCTCTCGGCAAGGCTCCGGCACGAATAAATGGTCACGGTATCTCACACTCAGGTCGGGATACACATTCAAGCCCCTCTCTACCTTTCCATTGGAGATCTTCTCCCAGAGGGATTCCACCTCAAAGTCACCTTTCTGTGCTTCTATCACTGGGTTCACAAGTACTCGTTGTGCAACTACCGAAAACAAGACTATAGACTCAACAAACTCACCAAGATGCAAGTTAAACTCCCTAATAGCACCCAACATCTCCCATTCCTGGATGGCAACACTAGTCGCACTACTAATGGATTTCCTACTCAACACATCAGCCACAACATTTGCCTTCCCTGGATGATAATGTAACTCAAAATCATAATCTTCTATAAACACCGTCCACCTCCTTTACCTCAAATTCAAGTCTTTCTGTGTAAACAGATATTTCAGACTCTTATGATCAAAAAACACTTCAAACTTCTCACCATACAGGTAATGCCTCCAAATCTTCAAGGCAAAGATCACCGCTGCTAAATCTAGGTCATGAGTATGGTAGTTTCTCTCATGTGTTTTCAACTATCGCGAGCCATAACCTTTCCCTCTTGCATCAATACACAACCCAAACCTTCCCGTAAGGCATCACAATACACTGAATAACCCAAACCTCTCTCTGGAATAATCAATACTGGAGCCGTGGTAAGTCTCACCTTAAGCTCTTGAAAAGACTTCTCACAAGTCTCACTCCATACAAACTTAACTCCCTTCTTTGTTAGTCTAGTCAACGGTGAGGCTAGCTTAGAGAATCCTTCACAAATCTACGATAATACCTGGCCAACCCCAAGAAACTATAGATCTTGAAATCATTCTTAGGTTGTTCCCAATCTTGTACTACCTCTATCATGGATGAATCTACAGTCACCCCTTCCCCGAATATCATGTGGCCTAGGAACTTAACTTTTCTCATCCAAAATTCGCACTTCCTAAACTTGGCGTACAGTTTGTGGGCTCTAAGAACCTCAAGTATCACTCGCAAGTGTTCCTCGTGTTGCTTCTCAAAGGGTGAGTAAATCAAGATGTTGTCTACAAAGACGACCACAAAACGGTATAGGAACTCACGGAAGATCCGGTTCATCAAATCCATAAACATAGCTGGTGCATTGGTTAGCCCAAAGGGCATCACTAGAAACTCGTAATGGCCATACCACGTACGGAATGTCGTCTTCGGGATATCCTCCTCCCTTACCCTCAACTGGTGATAGCCCGATCTCAGGTCTATCTTAGAGAAGTAACAAGACCCCTTCAACTGATCAAATAAATCATCTATACGAGGCATTGGGTACTTGTTCTTAACAGTTACCCGGTTCAACTTCTGATAATCTATACAAAATAGCAACGCACCATCTTTCTTTTTGGCAAAAAGAGTCAGTGCTCCCCAAGGTGAGGTACTAGGGCGGATAAAACCCTTATCTAATAATTCCTGGAGTTGAATCTTTAACTCACTCAACTCGGTAGGTGCAAATCTATACGGTGCCATAGAAATCAGTGTCGTGCCAAGCACTAAATCAATAGAGAACTCGATCTCTCGGTGAGGTGGTAAATTGGTAAGATCTTCTGGAAAAACATCCAGGTATTCACAAACTACCCTTAGCAACACAACTCAGACTTTACTACACTCAGTACTAAAGAAGTTGGCAAGAAGGCAACTAAGCTCACTCCGCCCATGCGAATCATACATCAGTGATAAGGCTCTATCGACCTAGTCCCCCAAGAAATAAAAGCAATCACTGCTCAGGGTACATACAGTAACCCTCTGACAGTAGCAATCTATAATAGCCCGATATGATGATAACCAGTCCATACCCAAAATAACATTAAAACTAGACATGTCAATCAACACAAATGCAAAAGGAAGTCGACGGCCAGCAACCTTTATGTCACAACCTGGACACCCTTGCTTCAACATAACCTCACCACCAATAGGTGATTCTACACAGATAGGAGATACTAACTGAGCCAACTCTAACCCCAAAATCGATGCAAATACAGATGAGATAAATGAATGGGATGCACCCATATCAATCAATACATTACCAACTAAATTGCAAAACAAGAAGGTACTTTACACTACCGAAGGTACTGGTACAAGATCTGGCGCAGTAACAGCATACACACGCCCTGTAGGTCTCTGCTTAACCTCCTCACCCCTCGGAGCATAAATCTAATACACTAACTGAGCTAAAGAGGCTCCCTAATTGGCCCTCGAGGCCTGTGTTGACTATGCAGATTGGTGGCTCTGTGTCTGTCTCGAACCAAACGCACTAGGTGTGCCACCCAACTAAGGGCAAAATCTCTTCATGTGACCCGCCTACCCACACTGATAACAAGTGAGCGGCTGCCCTCTCCCCTGACTCTGGCTCTGAGAATGAGCAGAAGACGATGCAGATAGTTGCCCTCCTCTTCTCTGCGAGCAAGCTGGAGACTTGTGGCCCAACTGACCACATTTAAAACAAGCAATATCTCCCTGACCACCCCTCCAAGAACCCGAACTCGGTACTGGAACAATAGACCTCGACTAAACTCCTTAGGACTACTGTGGGGTAGAACCCCTTTGCCTCTTACTATCTCCCTAAATATTCTGACTCCTCCTAGAGCCCCTTATTCTCTTCTCCTCCATTCGCATTACGGTCTCCAGGTAAGCTGTCGCCGCCTCCATAAGGCGTCCATAATCTCTAATCATCGACCCGGTTACTTTGAACATTAGCTCGGTCCTCAATCTCTTCTCGAACTTCAAACAATGGCGCTCTTCAGTCGCCACGAGTTCTACTGCAAATCTCGATAAGCTAGTAAATGTGGCCTCAAACTCAGCCACGAGTGTAACGACCCCAAAATCCGTATTAGAGATTACCTTTACGGCCTTATGGGTTAATGCATTTTAATTTAATGATATGTGTTCAAATTGAGGAATTAACTGTTGAGCTACGGCTTTAAAATTTAAATTACCGACCTTTACGGGTTCAGAAATCACAATTGAGGACTTGGATATATTAATGGGAATTTTTAAAGATATTTGGGAAAAGTAATTGGAAATTTAATTTGAATGCATATTTGGGTGGTTAACTTTGTACTATAAATTGAAGACCCTAGAGACTTCAG
Organism: Camellia japonica; assembly: GCA_030407325.1. Taxonomy (NCBI): domain Eukaryota; kingdom Viridiplantae; phylum Streptophyta; class Magnoliopsida; order Ericales; family Theaceae; genus Camellia; species Camellia japonica. The sequence continues at coordinate 10,972,827 of JAPPVO010000059.1, forward strand.
AAACCAAAACAGTGGACATATTTATGATCAGCGTAATTTTTAGAGTCACTTGGGAACTTTAATTGAAATTTGATTTTGCGCGATTCGTAAGGCCACGTTTGGCTCTCCCTATTGTGTGTGTGTGTGTGTGTGTGTGTGTGTGTGTGTGTGTGTGTGTTTATTTAGATATATAGATATGTTTGTGAGTGATTGGTCTCATCTTTTGGGAGCCAAAATATCTAAAAGAGAGAGAGAAGAGAACCGTGGGGGAGAAAAGAGAGGAGAGACCAAGAAAAGCTTAACAAGTCATGGGGGTTTGAAGGGAATTGAAGAAAGAGAAGGGAGAACAATCGTGGAGGCTTGAGGAAATGGAGGAGAATTAAAAGGAAGTCAAAGATTGAACTAAGGTATGATCACCTATCTTGAATCCTTATGTTTAAAGCATCAAATACATGAAATCAAGGATTGATATAGAAGATGTGAGCTTTGAACCCCAACTATGGCTATATTATATTCTTGTGTCCTTGTGCTTGGAAATTGAGTAATAGTTTGAGGTTATGATGTTTGATGGAGATTAATAATATGAAATTTGTTATGTATTAAAGGGTTTTGGGCTTTGATTTACATGGAATTGAGGTTTGATTTTGAAAATGGGAAGTCCCAATTTTTCAGCCATTTTCGGACTGCAAACTGTCCAGGGCCGCATGTGCGGCACTGTTCCCCCGCATGTGCGGAGACAGCTCTGTCCAGCCAACTTTGAACAAGCATATCTTTTGCATCCGGACTCCGTTTTGAGTGATTCTTGAGCCTAAAATCAAGCCCCGGAAGTCTAGTTTCCAATGGCGGTGGTCTCATGCCAAAATTCTAAATACAGAAATAGTTATGCCCAAATTAGTGACGACTGTTCACTTTTTGTCAACCAGTTTTGTACCATTTCTTCACCTAAACTATTTCCCATCGATTTCTCCTGTTTTCTGAGACATGGATTATAACTTATTAAAGAATAATGAGCTTGGTACCACCATGGCTAATTGATTGAATGATCAAAGAGAATAAGTAAAGGATCGAGTATAATCTCATATTATGTGTTGTGCAATGTACTTGTAGGTCGAGACGAGGACATCATCCCATTACTACCGGGAGCCGATCACTGTGAGTAATAGTACTATCAATGTACATCTAGTACTGTTAATAATTATTGTTATTAACATTCTGTTCTCCGTGGGCAACTATGTTAACGTGTATGTTGATTGGGAATTGGTATAAACATTGAAAGATTTGGCATACATTGATATGACTCTGAAATTATTTGCATTCCAACCACGGTTAACGGTTATCGGTAATGTGCAATAACCTATAAATTACCTATGATTTCGCATTTGAATGGGAACGTAATACCCCGAATGTTCTGTCAGGAACTCCTATCATCTGTTTGGTTCAATATATGTCTTGTGACATAGATATCTGCTAAAGAGGATTAGCATAATTGGATAATACTATAGTAGTGCATTTTGCTTACCGTTAAAAGACATTTTATTAATGTTCTGTTATCCGTAAATTAACCTTAATGATTCATGATGATCAAGTGGAACAATGATGCTTGTGTATCCCGAATCATTCTGTTTTGTCAATGATGAATCAAGACTGTTCTGAGGTAAATTGTTCTGTCCCTACAAATAGTATTGTGATGGCACGTGTATAATCTGTGGGATACGCTATCCTTATTGCTAATAATTATCATTAGTATTCTGTTAAATGTAAACTAACTACGTTAACTCATGTGAATGATTGGAAGAATCTGTGTGCCTCTGTATAACTCTGAAACTAGTATGTTCTGATGATATCTGAGGTTATTCTGTTTTGTTGTTTGTTCCGTCTATGCCATGACATGATAAGACTTATTATTTCTGGTATGGAACAAAGTGCTGTACGGAACTAAGTGCTGCAATGCGAGTCGCCTCTAGAATCCGTACGAGCCACCTCTTGAATCCATACATATGTGATTTGGGCCGATGGCCGTTCTGTTATTTCTGGGCTGATAAGCCGTTCTGTTACTTCTGGGCTGATAAGCCGTTCTGTTATTTCTGGGCTGATAAGCCGTTCTGTTATTTCTGGGCCGATGGCCGTTCTAATAATTCTGGGCCTATGGCCGTTCTGTATCTGTTAGGCCTATGGCCATTCTGTATATTACTGGGCTTAAAGCCACTCTGTTAAGGAAATTGGGCCCATGGCCGTTTTACAGAATATAATTCATCATATGCCTCTACAGTGATATACTTTGCTTTTAAGTTAACCATTACATTATTTATGTGCTATTATTCACTGAGTTTTACTCACTCTGTATTTTGTCTATTTTATAGGTAATCAACCGGGAGGCCAGTCCTAACCCTTAAGGCTTGTCCCTCTCTTGTCAACCTCAATGTGTCCAGGCACTTAAGATGAAACCCGTGCATTTTGCAAAGTCTTACTAAGTTTTGGCTCATACTTTGGTTGTTTACCTATGATTGAATGTATATAACCCCTTCTTCTGTAATACTTGTGTAAGAATATGAATAACTGTAATTGAAGCTCGGGTGTATGTCTCCTGTATATTATCTACCTAATGTAATGTTTGCGGTCCTCGCATGGTAGTGGTAGCTCAATGGATGATGTTTTATGTTATTTTATATTATTATTGCTTCCGTTCAGGCCCTATATATTACGTATGTCAGGTTAAGTATCCGTTTCTGAATAAGTCATGCCTGAAACTTTTAGGGGTGGGTTTGGGACGTGACAAGTGGTATCAGAGCACGAGTTGCTATCTCACACACGAATCCATTGAGCTTTAGGATGTCTAGAAAGACTTAGGCATCATGCATAATATTCTGAAAGTACATGAAAAGATTGATGGCAACGTTAAATGTATATGTTCTACTTGCTAACTCTGATTATTACGATCTATGTCTATTGTATATTCTATTATTACCTCTGTTTATCTTACATAGATTGGTGAACAATGCAAGACATGCAGATGGGATTAAATCAACAATATTGCACTGCGGAAGCGTGGTAAGGATTTGAGCTGATCGGTAAGACAGTTTATATGTAAATGATTAGATGAAATGTGTGTTATCGGTTGTTCGTCATCTGTGGGAAATGATGACGATATAATTGGTTTTTTTAGCATCTATTTAAGTGAATTGAGTGAACTCTAAGTATGGGATATTTCTAAGACCAAAGGAAATGCTATATGTGATATTCTAACTTTATGTTATAGTTATGTCTTCCTTACCATAACAATGTTTAGATCTGTGATTTTGAGAAATTACTGTATTTGGATATTTTGATAAGATGTGTTTTGCGTAATAATTGAAATTGTGTTAAGTAGGACCGGTTGTAAGAAGAAGTCATGCATATAGTGACTCCTCTTAAGATTGTGAAAGGAATCAATTAATTATGAATTTACTTCTTGCTGACGGTTTAAATAGATAAGCTATGCTGGGTAATTGGTTATTAACCTTGAAACGGTATGTAAGTAATAGGATTTCGTGAACTAAGGAAATTACCAACGACTTCTGATACGGAATTATTGATGATGTCTAATGAGTATTGTTTATGTGTGATCGGAATTTGACTGCGGGAATCTGTACTCTGTACTCTGTACTCTGACCTCTGTAATCTGTCATTTGTAATCTGACATCTGAAATCCGTAATCTGTAATCTGTTTATGTATAACCTGTAATCTGTAATTGGGACTCCTTATAAGGAATAGTCGAATGACATAAGGAACTCCGTCTATGATACGTGTCTATCCATATGATACTCGCAAAACAATAGATAATCATTAACTAATTTAACATCAAATCTAAATGATTGGAAACCTGATGAGTTACTGCAAAAATTAGAATTCTGCCTCTGTGTTACTCATTTAAGATTGAGAAATCATCTTTCTGATATATGCCTGTGTAGATATGCGAATGTCGGATATTGCAAATTAATCCTTTATTGCCTATTCGAAGGCTATAATGTAAACTGTTCTGCATGACACTGTGAATTTTGACAGAAACAAATGGTTATGGGGATAATCCATAATGATGAGGGGTTAGCGGTACATATTGGGCATTCACTTCCTCTTGCATGTTCATACAGATTTGTATAATACGCACTACATGGTTCCGAATTGATTTACTATCATGTTGAACTAATCTTGCCAAGAATTCTGGTTAAATCGCTTTATCGTGATACTGTTGAATTTCTAGATATTATGGAACCCAAATGGATGTGATTACTGTATACCTAATGACATTATGACCCTACGAATGAATCTGGTAGGAATAATGTACGCGAAGTAACTGGACACTCTGCCTGTGATAATTGACTAGACCGGATGACTAGTCTATAATTTCTGTATGGTTGTTTGCTAACCCACTGTAATTATCCATTGTGAATAGAAACCATGTGGTTGATCTTGTACCCTACAGTAGGAAGAGAAAGAATTAACTGAATTGTGGAATACTGAGATGATTAAAAAGAGGTCAAATTAATTTGTAATACTTGTTGAGAGAGGATGTGCATCTTACTGTTATGACTGATTAATTAAACATGATTTTAAATTCAATTTTGGCCCTTATCTTTGGATGGCTTCCTTGAAAAGATGGTTGCTATACTTGTTTCTATTGCTCGGATCCGAACTTATGATGGTATGATGGTATGACTAAGTGTCTGTCATGGCACACCTGCATGAATTTGCAAAAGTATATGCTACTTGTTTTGGAGCCTGTTAGAAATCTGATTCGAACTGATAAGTCTAATTCTGATTACTGAGCAAAGAGCCACAAAGTCGCTGATTTAGGACTTTTTTGTTATTCTGGGTTTAATCGTTGAAAGATGTATGTGCCTTTGAAACATGATTAAGTAGGGAATGTTTCCTCAACTTTTGAGGAATTATGATAGTTGGGGTTGTGTGTGAACCTAAAGAGTTGCACAGCGGAAGTGTGGTGAGGATTCGAGCTGGTCGGTAAGACAATTTATATGCAAATGATTAGAGGAAATGTGTGTTATCATGGGAATAATGATAATATGATTGGGCTTTAGCATCTGCTTAAGTGACTTGATTAAACTCTAAGTACAGAATATTCCTAGGATCAAAGGAAATGCTATATGTATGATACTCTTAGTTATGTTTTCCTTGCCATAACCATGTCTAGATTCGTGATTTTAAGAATTTACTGTGTTTGAATATTTTAATAAAATGTGTTTTATGTAATGATTGAAATTGTGTTTAGTATGACCGATTCTTAGAAAAAGTCAGGCATGTAGTGACCCCCTAAAGTTGTGAAAGGGATCAATTAATTGTGACTTTGCTTCTTGCTAATGATTTAAATAAATAAGTAATGCTGACGAATTGGTTAATGATCTTGAAATAGTATGTAAGTAATATGATTTCGTGAACTAAGGAAATTACCGAAGACCTCTGATAGGGAATTATTGATGAGATCTAAGGGGTAGTGTTTGTGTGTAACCGGAATTTGATTATGGGAATCTGTAACCATAATTCTGTCTACTCACAATTAAGCAATCTGTAATTTGTACTCTGTACTCTACCCTCTATAATCTGTAATCTGAAACCTGAAATTTGAAATTTGTAATCTGTTTTGTTTACGTTTCATCTGTAATCTGTAATCGGGATTTCTTATAAGAAATGGCCGAAGAACATGAAGGGCCCCACCTATATTATGTGTCTGCTTATATGACACTCGTAAAAAAAAAAAGAAGGGGGGGTAGTTAAGGACTACCGTGAAACCAAATTAAATGAGTGGGATCTGATAATTTGCCGCAAGAACGAAAACCCTACCTATGTGTATTAATGATATAAGATTGAGAAATCATCTCTGTAATATATTTCTGTGAAGATATGTAAAGGTTGGATATTGAAATTTAATCCTTTATTGCCTATTGGAAGACCATAATGTAAACTGTTCTGCATGACACTGTGCATTTTGGCAGAAACAAATAGTTATAAAGGATAATCCATAATGATGAAGGGCTAGCAATACGTACGGGGTATTCAATTCCTCTTGCATGTTATATAGATTTGTACAATGCGCACTACATGGTTCGGAATTGATTTACTATCATGATGAACTAATCTTGCCAAGAATTCTAACTCTGATATTAGTTGATTAAAGCACTTTATCGTTATACTGTTGAATTTCTAGATATTATGGAACCCAAATGGATGTGATTACTGTATGTTTACTGGAATTATGACCCTATAAATGGACCTAACAAGACTTACGTATGTGGAAAAACTGGATGCTCTGTTTATGTTAATTGACTGAGCCAGATGATTGGTTTATGATTTCGGTGTGGTTGTTTGCAAACCCACTATAACTATGAGTTGTGAATATGAAACCATGTGGTTGATCTCGTGCCTTATACTAGGAAAAGAAGAATCATCTGAATAGTGGAATACTGAAATGATTAAAAGAGAGGCCAAATTAATTTGTGCTATAACAAGAAGAAATGTTTACTAAGAGAAGACGTTACGCCTTAAAGTTATGACTGATTAATTGAACGTGATTTTGAATTTGATTCTGGTTTTATTTTTTGATGGCTCTCTATACGTGAAAAGATAATTACCTGATATGTTTTTATTGCTCAGATACGAACTTATGATATTCTGATTAAGTGTCTCTCATGGTACATTTACAGGAAATTGCAAAGTATATAATGCTAGTTTTGATATTGCTGTAACTGTTGGATTCGGAATATGGTTCTCCTTGCGTTACAGTATTTAGACGTACTACTATGAAGAATTAATGATAGTGATTGGGATTCTTCTTCCCATCGTTCTGATTTTGCCTAAATTAGTATATATGGTTTTGAGTCCATGTAACGATATGATTTTGATATGTTTACGGAAATGGAGAATACTATGAACAAATGTGAAGCTAGTGACTATATGCTTACGCAACTTATTATGCTTGTTGGAATGATGTACACCCTGTTAAGTAGACGAAACCTTGTTGGTGACTTTGATATTCAATTTCATTATGCATTATATGATTTGAATTTAACTACATAATTGATTTTTGTGACGATGATGTATAGCTTGGGTTACCAGCTTATCTCTAAGTGACTTATAATATGGAATTTAGCAAGTAATGAAATTTGCATATGAACTATTAATATCGGGTCAATTTGGATATGAACATAGTAAAGAACATATTGTGATTGGAATTAATGTATGCTGTGGAATGTGTGACTTCTTTGCTTAGAGAAACGGAATCTACTATATTTCTGTATTTAAGAATTGTATGTTTTGTATTTGGGAATTAACACTGTGAAACTTTGATCGGGAAATATTGTGATTATCGACCCTGCCTACTGAGGATTTTATGCCTTAAATATTTTGCAATGGACTCTTGTAGTCTTATCTTACTTGACGCATGATCCTATAAAATAAATGTATGGAATGTTTATTTTCATTTATACCTGCCTGAATAGACATCGAAACGACTAGTTGGATCAAATCATGAGATGCTTATTGTGTTAAAAACTTTGGAATGACTACGATAAGTATTAAGTTAACCTGAGAACTGTTCGAACCAAGGAATGCGAACATCTATGACAGAATTGGACAATAATGTGAGACTGAGATTGTTAATCTGTCACATGGTAAAACAAGTTTGAGGGACCAAACTTATTTAAGGGGGGGAGAGTGTAATAACCCGACCCTCGTACATGTTTCCTGATACACTTTCGGTCCCTTATTCTGTGCATCTAAGTACTTATTGTAAAACCTTATGTGAAAGTAAGTTTAATGAAGTGAATCTTATGCTTATGGATGTGTATCTGTTTAATATGAGAAATATCTGTTACAATTCTAGTGTTGAATCAGAAATTGAAAGCCTTAGAAGCATAATTATCTGAAATTGACTTTACATCTGGGATCAACTTAATTTTTAAGTCATAATATGATTTTCTGTGAAATTTCAATTTGGAATGATTAAACTGATTAAATTTCATCTTATTCACTTTTTATATATATATGTATCAATGCTTCTTATACAATTGACTTGGAACCATCACTCAAAAATATCTCTTGGAGAAAAAAAAAATTAGAGAAGAAGAGGGTTGAAGGGAAGAGGAAAAAGTCATCAAGAAGAAGGGAGATTGAGAGGAATTTAAGAGAATCAAGTTCAAGAATTTCCTTAGTCATCTTGTGTAACCTTAGTCATGGAGTGGGGTAAGAATTTCCTTTTGATTCATGTCATTTACGGTTTGTAATTGTGGTCTTGTGTGTGTGCTTGGGTTTAATTGATTGTTTAAACTTGACTTGAATCATCTACTGAGAATTCTATTTCTTCTATTAGTAAGCTTGAATTCATTTCATGACCAAATGGTTATATAAATGTGTGTGTGTGTGTGTGAGAGAAAGTTAGAAATTCCATGGAATTGATTGATTATAATTATGAATTCAAAGTGATTAAGAACCTAAGTTGATTTATGATTAATTTTCCATGTGATTTTGAGCTTTATTTTGTGTTAGATTGATCTATTTTGAACCTTGCTATGTGTTCTCTAAGTTGGGTTTTGTATGAGTTTCGGACTGGTTTTTTCTTGCCCAGACTGCACGAGCGGCCATGGGCACCGTACGAGCGGACATGAAGAAGAAAAAGAGGTTTTCATTCTGCTTTTGGGCGCTCGAGTGGCCGGGTTCTTCCGCTCGAGCGGAATTGGGCCGCACGAGCGGCCAAAGTGGGCGCACGAGCGGCCAACCCTGTTTCAGCTTATACCTTGTAACTTTGAACAAGCATATCTTTTGCATCCGGACTCCGTTTTGAGTGATTCTTGAGCCTAAAATCAAGCTCCAGAAGTCTAGTTTCCAATGGTGGGGTCTCACTCCAAAATGCTAAGTACATAAATATTTATGCCCAAATTAGTGATGACTATTTACTTTCTGTTTATTGAGTTTGTACCGTTTCTTCGCCTAAACCTTTCTCCTATCGATTCCTCCTATTTTATGATAACCTATGGAGGACTAATGAGTCTAGCACCACCATAGCTATTGAGTAAGGAATAAAAAGAGATTGGTTTTATTCTCATAATCTGCTATGGGCATTATGTTTGTAGGTCAAGATGAGGACATCGTTCCACCGCTATCAGAGACCTATCACTGTGAGTAATAGTACTGTAATCGCACATTTGATTACCGTTAATAATTCTTTTTATTAATGCTCTGCGCTTCAGACGTAGTTATGTTAATATTATGATGATTGGGAAACAGTGTGGACATTGAAAGATTTTTGTGAACATTGGTATGACTCTAAACCTACGCTGTATTCTAGCTATGGCTAATGATTATCATGAATGTACCATCCTATGAATTACTCATGATTCTGCATAAGAATTGCATACAAACTATTAACACTGTGAAGTTCGTTAATTGAAAGGAATTGAGTATCAATAACATTGTTACGTGATTCATGTTATGATATGAACTGTTCTGATCTATTGATGTAATGGTACCTTTACCTTCGGACTATTGTTAATATTAATGTTCTGCTAAGTACGAGACAAGTATGTCGACCTACAAAGAACCATGAGGAAATCTAAGTGCATCGTTAGATGATACGTTTTGTTTACTGTTGATAGTTAATGTTGACATTCCATTATCTGCAAGTTAGTGGTATTGGTTCATGACAAGCAAATGGGATGTATGTGCATTATGGAACTATGGTATCTACATATCTCTGGAATGTGGTTACCTTTTGCTAACAATTATCAACAACGTAATGATTCATGATGATCAAGTGGAACAATGATGCTTGTGTATCCCGAATCATTCTGTTTTGTCAATGATGAATCAAGACTGTTCTAAGGTAAATTGTTCTGTCCCTACAAATAGTATTGTGATGGCACGTGTATAATCTGTGGGATACACTATCCTTATTGCTAATAATTATCATTAATATTCTGTTAAATGTAAACTAACTACGTTAACTCATGTGAATGATTGGAAGAATCTGTGTGCCTCTGTATAACTCTGAAACTAGTCTGTTCTGATGATATCTGAGGTTATTCTGTTTTGTTGTTTGTTCCGTCTATGCCATGACATGATAAGACCTATTATTTCTGGTATGGAACAAAGTGCTGTACGGAACTAAGTGCTGCAATGCGAGTCACCTCTAGAATCCGTACGAGCCACCTCTTGAATCCATACATATGTGATTTGGGCCGATGGTCGTTCTGTTATTTCTGGGCTGATAAGCCATTCTGTTATTTCTGGGCTGATGAGCTGTTCTGTTATTTCTGGGTCGATGGCCGTTCTGATAATTCTGGGCCTATGGCCGTTCTGTATCTGTTAGGCCTATGGCCGTTCTGTATATTATTGGGCTTAAAGCCACTCTGTTAAGGAAATTGGGCCCATGGCCGTTTTACAGAATATAATTCATCATATGCCTCTACAGTGATATACTTTGCTGTTTAAGTTAACCATTACATTATTTATGTGCTATTATTCACTGAGTTTTACTCACTCTGTATTTTGTCTATTTCTATAGGTAATCAACCGGGAGGCCAGTCCTAACACTTAAGGCTTGTCCCTCTCTTGTCAACCTCAGTGTGTCCAGGCACTTAAGATGAAACCCGTGCATTTTGCAAAGTCTTACTAAGTTTTGGCTCATACTTTGGTTGTTTACCTATGATTGAATGTATATAACCCCTTCTTCTGTAATACTTGTGTAAGAATATGAATAACTGTAATTGAAGCTCGGGTGTATGTCTCCTGTATATTATCTACCTAATGCAATGTTTGCGGTCTTGGCACGGTAGTGGTAGCTCAATGGATGATGTTTTATGTTATTTTATATTATTAATGCTTCCGTTCAGGCCCCATATATTACATATATCAGGTTAAGTGTCCGTTTCTGAATAAGTCATGCCCGAAACTTTTAGGGGCAGGTTTGGGGCGTGACAACGAGTGTACTCATTTTCTTGAGCTTGGAGAACTGATCTCTTAACTTCTCCGTAACAGTGGGAGGCAAAAACTTATCCTAGAAGGCACTGACAAAAGCCTCCCAAGTTACCCTAATGCGCCCCTGCGCATACTTCCACCATTGACCCGCATTTCCCTTCAATTGGAAAGATGTCAAGGTCACTTATAACTAGTCGTCCTCGATGCTAAGCATCTCGAACGTTTTCACTATTTGCTCTAGCCACTCTTTTGCCTTCAGTGGCTCTTTGGGATCACTCACAAACTCATCCAGATTCGACCCAAAAAACTCCCACTTCAAGAAAGATGGCCCTGCCTCAGCTACTTGGGCCTGGACTTGATTCTCAACTCTAAGAATGTCCATAGACTCCCCAATGCTCCGGCCATTTCACGAGCTAATGTGCCTATGGCCTACTGACCCACTAGTTCGACCACATTGGCTTGACCAACCCCTTCTTCTTGTACCGGAATTTCATCTGGTAAGGACACCTCATGCTTCCTAGGTCTACTACGCCTACCACTACCACGTTCACGTCCTAACATCCTAATGAAGGTAACAAAATAGATTAGCACATTTACAAATGTGCCGAAGCTAACTCACTCATATCCTAAAGCAGTGGACAACAGCAATTCACTCCACATAAACACGTTGTCACATTAAAACATACGAATTTCATTCCCGAATAATAACCGTTCTGCTGCATTGCCAGAGTTCCAATTAGAAACAACAATGATCAAGTGCTCTTCTAATAGGACTTTTAGAAACCCGTAGACTTAATCATCATCCTAGAAATTAAATCACATACCCATATAACCACATAACCATGTTATCATGTAAACACATCATACATATTAAAGTTTCTATCAAGCGAGACAAACCCATTGTGGTAATAACCACTTCACGTACCCAAAGTATTCAAACCCGGTACGCTCTGAAACCAAGTTATGGCATCCCCAAAATAATTACAATAAACCAAATCCCAAACACTAGTACAATATGATATAAATAGAATAAGAAGCTTCCATTAATTAGAGTAAATATAAAAAAGGTGACACATGCGATATACATTCATAAATCGTTCATCCTGAATCTACAGCATGTGTTACAAGAGGTAATAGGAAATGAAAGCTAAACAGGTATTCATATGCCCTAATGACTTACATTTTTCTAAGACTGTACTTGGTTACAACAAAATGAGTCAGAAGCTCAATACAAATAAAGTCATAGGCTTGTACAAAAAAATAAATACAAAATGAACAAAAGTGAGCTTTCAACTCCACAGTCCTCCCAAACTAAGTCCTTGGCGGAGGCATATCACCAGCACCTGAAATGGTTTTTGCCAAGTAGGGTGAGCCAAAAACCAGTAGAAACAATCTAACACCATATATGAATCTTAACAAAAATATAAGTATAATGTGCATATAGAATGCCTGTAATAAAATCATTCATATTTTACAAGATCATAATATGACAAGTTTTATATCTCAATTCATCTCAAGTCAATTCATCTCGCCTCAACTCATAAGTCAAATTCATTGTTATCTAAACAACCCAACTGAGGCTACAACTCAGTGGTTCTCTAATCAATACAACAATTACATAAACACTTCAATTTGCCATTTTACGAAAATTTCGTCCACGAGAATCAGCACCCATGCATACGCGCGATTTTCAGGATATTCACCCTGGACACATAGGCCAACTTAATTTAATGGAGTACATCCCATTGTTTCTCCCAAACATGGAGTACATCCCTTTTCTCCACCCAAATATCATACATATATAATGTATTAAGACACAGTCATATTCAATGACAACAATTAAGAAATTAATTTCAATTCACTTAATCCTCATACAATTTCTACAATAATTATAGTTATTCTCCACCGATAGCCTAAAATAGATATTTCTAAATAGATATACAATCTCCAAAACAGATAAATTATCCAAATTTCCATGGATGAGAGATAATACACATCCAACTCCACTATTGATATAAACATTCATCTAATTTCATATTCCCAATACCAATTTCATTATTTTGTACATAATAATTATGTAAAACATTTTAGGGCAAAACTCCATTCTCCCCCACATCCAACCCATGTGTCAAAATCAACAAATTTAACACAACATATCCTCATATCTATTCCCATAACCATTTTCAATACTTTCATTTGAAAACCCCTCATTTGATTTTAAACCAAAACCCTAGGTTTGTCTAAAATCCTCTGAATCCCAACATTTTTTACACAACAACAAATAACTAAGTTAAAAATCATAGGAAAGTGTAGAAAGTCCCAACCTCAAGCTTAGAAAACCAAGGAAAAAGTGGAGGAACTTCGAAGATGCCGAAATCACAATCTATTTGGAATAAAAATGTAGCCCTTAAGATGCTCTACCTTTTTTTCCAAAGACACTAGTGTAGAGAAGTCAACGGATCTACGTGAAAATGTAGAGAGAATGTGAGTTTTAGAGAGAGAGGCTCTAGATCTAGGGTTTTGGGAAGAAAATAGATGAAAAAGTGATGTAAAAAGTCACTTTCACGAACTGATATACGCACAGTCCGCTCAAGCACAAAAAGTGACGCTCGAGCGTCAGACACAATAAGTTGTTCCGCTCAAGCGCAAGAAGTGACTCGAGCACAGAATGCACACTCCTAGTAGTTTTGCAGACAACAGACCAGCACTCGAGCGCAAGCATGGCCACTTGAGCGCGCACCCGTTCAAGTGTGGAAAACACCGCTCGAGCGTATAATACACTCTCTTAGTAGTTTTGCAGACCTACAAAAGTATTGAGATTTCACAAAGCCCGCTCGAGCGCAAGAAGTGTCGCTCGAGCGAAAGAACAAAATTCTGGGCAACAATGGTTTGAAAACTAAGCAACCAACCTATTCCAAATATAACCACTACAACCCAATAGCCAAATTTAAAGAAATACAAGGAAAACAAGATACAATCAACAACCCGAAACCATGAAACCATAAAACCCAAGTCCATAATACAACAAGAGTCAGGTCAAAAACCGAAATCACTATACTTCTGTTATTTGTTTTTTGACTCCTAGTGACAGTAAAATTTTACTTTGATTGACAGTAAAATTTTACTGTCAATTGATTGCAGATTTGAAAAATGGTTCTACCTCTTATGTTGTTATACAAGTATGGTGGTCGTACCATTGTATTCAAGGTTGTGTCAAACTGCACGTTGAAGGACTTAACTGATTTCTTAAGTTATAAGTTGAAGAAGTTTGACAGTAATGGTTGCATACTGTTATCGTACTGTTTACCTGGACATTCGCAATGCATGATTGATGATGATTCTGATTTTCAAAATATGTTGTCGCTTGTTTATCCCCTTGGTGTTGACCAGATTGATGTGACTATTACTAAAATGGGCATTTCAAATGAAAAACATAGAGTTAGAGAATTGAGTGAGGCTAGTAGATCCAACGTTACTAATGATGAAATAGATTTACTCCCTATGTTTTGTCAACATGAAGAAAGGACTTTGTTATCTTGTGGATGGGTGAATGGAATTACTCATGTAGGTCAAAGATTTATTGTAGGTGCAAAGGATTTTCGGACTGCATTATACAAATATGCCATTGAGATAGGATTTGAGTTTGTGTATGTGAAGAATGAGAAATTTCGGGTCACTGCTGTATGTTCAATACGGGGAGTCCAAAGGTTGTTTATGGCAAGAACATGCATCTCTAGAAAATGCTAATAATTTTTTTCTACATTAGGACTTTACATGATGAGCGCAGTTTGTACTTCTAAAAACTCAGGGATGAGTTCAAATTTGATTGTTAATGAAGTTCGTGCGAATCCCCAAACTCGTCCAATTGATGTGCGTCAATTTATAGATCAATACAGGCTCACCATTACGTATAAGCATGCTTGGTTAGGAGTTGAGAAAGCTAGGACTACTACTTTTGGGGATTTCTCTATGTCTTATGATGAGATTCGATGGTATATGGATATTGTGATGAGCACAAATCCTGGTAGCTATTTGCAGCTTGACTATAACCATCAAAGTGGATGGTTCAAGAGGTTTTTTGTTACATTTAATGCTTTCATTCAAGGGTTTAGGCATTGCCGTCGTCTATTGTTTATCAATGGTATTTTTCTGAAGAGGAAATATAAGGGCACCTTGTTAACAACTACAGCGAAAGATGGGGATCAAGGTACATATTACTGTCATAGTTTATTGAAAAGTAACAAGTTACATATTTTCAGAGTAACATGTTACTTTTATTCAGAGTAAAAATTTACTATATTTGTCCTTTTTGTTTAATATACTTACTTATTGTAAAATGTTATTTTTCAGGTTTTTTCCCCCTTACAATGGCAATTGTCGATACAGAGACTACAAACAGTTGGAAATGGTTTCTTACGTATTTGTCGAATATATTGTTGGATGAAAGACCAATTACCTTAATATCCGATCAGAATGCTGGACTTTTGGAGGCTTTACCGAAGGTTTTACCTACTGCTTACCATTGTTTTTGTCTCCAACACTTGAAAGCCAATTTGAGAGATAGGTTCTCCAATGCAAGTTTTAGCAACACTTTCAGGAGTAGAATAGTTTTTTTGTTTTCTTCATGTGCTTATGCTCCGACAATGGGATGTTACAATTAGTGTTTGAAAGAATTATAAGATAAGGGAAAAGGGATCTTTTGTAGTTTTCTATCCAATTTGCCCTATGACAAGTGGACTAATGCATATTTTAAAGAACAAAAATACGATGAAATGCACTCGAATATGGCGGAGTCCTTCAATTCATGGATCCGTCAAGCTCGATATTTGCCCACTACGAAGATAATTGATTCAATTAGGTTGAAGATCATAGATTTGATGTCAAGAATAAGAGAACAAGCTAAGAAATGGAATACTTTCTTTGTCCGGAGATGGATTCAATATTAGTAAATGCTCTTAAAAGTGGAAGAACTTGGTTCGTTAGTTGTTCAAGTGATCATATTTTTGAGGTTCAATCCCGACCATCAGTTACTGTTGACCTCTTGAATAGAACTTGCTCGTGTTACCAATGGCAATTGATGGCTTTCTTTGTGCTCACGCGGTGACCGCTATCCAAAAGAGCGGAGGTGATTTGTATGCACATGTGGAAGCATTTTATTACACTAGTAATTTCAAAGCTTGCTATGTTGAGTTCGTTTATCAAATACCCACTGTTGATAAATCTCTTGTAGCTATCGATGATCTTGTTGTCCTTCCTCCAATTTGTAAAAAGCAACCTGGTAGGCCAAGGAAGAATAGGATTTCATCTAGGGATGAGAAGATAAGACGAGTACAGTGTGATAGATGCGAGAAGTACGGTCATAATAGGAAGACTTGTAAGGAGACATTGCCATGAAGGACATCATTGTTTTGTAATAAAAGTATAAAAATAATGCAGTTCTTCTGCAATAAATAGTCCATAACAATAATACTAGACTTCTAAGGAGACATTGCAATAAAAGATATTTTTACTATGTTCTTAAATGGTTGTGTATCCAAGTTTCTGATTTGCTTTGTGGTTGAATTTGACATTTTAATATATTTTTTTTAATGTGGTTGAACAAGTTTCATGTAAAGGAACTTATAATGGAGTTTGTTCAGTAAGTCTGAAAGATTGAAGTAAAATTCTAGTCTAAAAGGAAGTAAACATTAAATTAAAACTTTATTGCCTTTTAGAGTAAAATTTTACTATCTTTTAGAGAAATGCAGTTTGACATGAAAGTAAAATTTTACTATGTTGTTGAATGGTTGTCTATGGCTGTGCTCAGCCTGTGCTTCAAGAGTAAAATTTTGTTGTATTTCAGAGTAAAATTTTACTTTTTTCAAAGTAAAACATTACCTTTATTCACATGAAAGTAAAACTTTACTGCCTTTCAGAGTAAAATTTTACTATGTTTTAGAGAAATTTACTCTGCAATGAAAGTAAAATTTTACTATATTATTGAATGGTTGTCCATGAGTCTGTGATTTTACAGTAAAATTTTACTTTATTTCAGAGTTAAATTTTACTTTAGTTTAGAGTAAAAAAAAAAATTAGTTCAAAGTAAAATTTTACTTTATTGCAGAGTAAATTTTACTTGATTGTAGAATAAAATTTTACTTTTTTCAGAGTAAAACATTACCTTCATTCACATGAAAGTACAACTTTACTGCCTTACAGAATAAAATTTTACTATCTTTTAGAGAAATTTACTCTAAAATTAAAGTAAAATTTTACTATATTGGTGAAAGGTTGTCTATGAGCCTGTGGCTTCAAAGTAAAATTTTACTTTATTTCAAAGTAAAATTTTACTATCAGATAGTATGTGTGAAAAACATTTCCAACCTGCACCAAAATTTACCACGATACACAAACTCCCCTGATGCTCATCATGCAGTCTTTGTGCAAAAATAATCTAACAACACAGCTACTTATATTATCAAGACACACAAGTATAACCTGTATCATTGTATTCTATCCATAACAACGTTCATTCCTAGTCAAAACTATATCCTGCTATAATAATGTATTAATCACCAAACCACAGTAAAATTTACTAGAACAATAGACATAGCATGTACTATCTATTACTCATTTAGCATTATTTCACTTACAATTACTTTTTCAGCATTCTTTCATTTACAAAAAGCAAAATTACATACATCATTCACAGTAGTTCCCAAAAGTTGTCCACGTCGTCGTCCTCGAGGTCTTATCTCTTGACTATTTTTCTTTTTAGGTTGAATTGTTCATCACTCTATGCTTTGGGATAATCATTCAAAAACTAATGCACTATTGATGCTTGGAAATTGCTAATTTCATCATCTTCCAAAGAATTTGCAATAGGCTCATCTCTTATGATTTGGCGCATGATATAACATACAATAATTTCGCAATCAACACTGTTAATAAAAATCAAGATCTTGTTAGATTTACTCAAATTTGAAAACTACCAATTCAAGCATGTAGTAGTAGCGTGAAATACTTACGATGTTTGGCGTTATTGTGGACTATCTTTTACCGAAACCAAGTTTGCAAACTTTCTTGTACATTTCTTCCTTTTGTTGGCCAACTTGTTCTCCACATATGTTATCTAACATCATTGTATAATTGTTTGGTCACGATTAAATACAAGAATAAAACACAGTAAAAACTTACTATTAATATGATGCAAAGCACTTACAATCTGTTTTGCATCCTTAAGGTAAGGATCTTCTTTGTTGTCTTTTGGCCTTAAAGAATTACAATGCCTCCACTCATCAAATTCAGTGTCCAATACAAGCAACATCTTGTGATAGGATTTTTCTTCCTTTTTGTTCATATTAGAGTTCATGCAAAAGTCAAGGAATTTTTATCCACTCAAATCTTGCTCAAGCACTTCGTCAATTAAATGATTTCTCAAATCTCCATAACCCCATTTCACTAGTGACTGCATTTAATCATATAAGAGTGTCATGTGTCAAGTTGTGTTAGTGACACACTGTATGAGTTGTCAATCTTTGGCAAACCAAATAGTACTAATTAACTATAAAATACAGTACAATGTTACACTAAACTACAGTAAAAGTTTATCAATTCAAACTAAACACAAATTGATGGCTTACCCAACAAAGGCTTGAGAAAAAGAATGACTTATTCTTTTCTGACTTCTTTGCTTGTTGCTCAATCTGAAGCATTTCTACAAAGTTGTCAATGACCTACAAAAACAAAAATAAATTAAATATATGTGAATAAAATGAACTATTTTTAGTTATTGAAGTAAACACTAGTCATTGAAAATTGTATAGCCATTTACATTATTTGTAGTATCACCATCTCTCATAATTGCATCCACATCATACAATGTAACATATACTCCATTTCCTGTGTCAGATCATATGATTGTACTAGTCATAAGGTAAAAAAAATGCAGTTTGATAACAGTAAAAATCTGTTGTTTGATAAAATTAAAATGGTCTTACTTCATGGTTTCCAAATTGTAAATCTTGCTCAATAGACGCTTATCATTCTTATCAAGCAATTTGCATATTGCAGCCTTATCTGGATACAAAACCCTTTCAACTAGTTTTGGTTGGCTTAGAGGCAAGTTGTCAACACAAATCACTTCATTTGATATCACTTCAATTGCTTATTTTATGGTCTTTTTTTTCTTTGCCTCTCTTGTCTCACATTCAAAATCAGACATCTATTTTTTCTTCCTCGCCTTAATTTTGATTTTGTTGACCATGGATGTTTGCAATGGCTCTATGACTACAGGTGTTTCTTTCAATGTAGCCTAAATCCCAAAGTTTTGCTCTTGTTCTACTCCTTTAGCATGTGGCATTTCTTTAGAAGCAAAAGCTTGGGTAGTCACATGAACTGCATTTTCGTCAATCTGTTCAACCAACTATTTATTTTTAGATTCGAGTACTTCAAACTCCTTTCTCAATTTCTGTATTTATTTCTCTGTGCTGCTTATCCTTTCCATCATTTCTTTTTTTTTTGCCTCTTGATCCTCTTGTATTTTTTGTATGGTTTCCCACATTTTCTTTAGCTCTTCAACCAATGCCATATTCTCACTTTTTAGCCTCTTGTTTTCATTTTGAACTCATTCTAATTTCCCAAGATTAATGAAGTCCTTCAAAGGTTGATCATCTCCTAAAGCTTCAGCTATATGATCTTCATCTTCTTCAGTCTCTAAATTTTCCTCTATATCCAATGCATCTTTTTCCTCATGATTGCGAATGAGATTCATTTCTTCTCTAGAAATAGGCTTTAGTTCATCATGATTCACCTGCATTTGAAAAATAGAAAAAGAAAAGAAGTCAACAATGAGGCAAACTTTAACCATCGGAGTAAAATTTTACTCTGTTTCAAAGTAAAAGTTTACTTTGATTGTAAGTAAACTTTTACTCTATTCAAGAGTAACATTTTATTATGTAAGTATAACTTTAAGCAAAGTGAACCAGTAAGGCTGAGATTGAAAAGATGATACCTCTTCGGGCTTTAGTTTTTGCAATGACCTCTTCATCAGCTTTTTCCGTAACTTTGATAAGTCTCATCGAAGGAGCCTTGGACACAAATTTTTGCCTTTAGGTTGAATGAGGGTGGTGTGCTCGCATAACCAGTGCTGTAAAATAAAAAAATCGAAATTAGTTAATTCTCTAAAGATAGATTGCGTAATATTTCAAGTTTTTCTATTTACTTACCAAAAGAAGAAGTACACATCCTGTTACATTTTCAAGATTTCCTAATGAAGACTGGATTGAAGTAGTCAACGTGGATACAACTACAATCGACCATGCATATGAATTCATTATTTCCAAATCTTCTACAAGGGCGACAAAAGCCCATCCAACTATTAGACCAGTTGTTGGTAATAGCAAGGTTGCCACAACAAATAAACACATTATTCGTGTAACATCCTCAACATCAACTGTCGTTGTGCCTTCCAATGCATCTCCTAATGCCTCTCTCAAAATATTTATGGATATTCTTGACATATTACGAAACCTTCTTTGTACAAAAGGTGATTCTTGTTTCTTCCCATATGAGACGTCTATTTTTTTCATTCTCGATTTTATCCCAAAAATCAAAATAATGTCACTGTCCCATATGCCTCACGTTTTCCCCCCAAGCTTGAATCCTTTTGCATGAAAGTCATAAGACTTGATCACATTCATGACATTATCATCAACTTTCTTGAACTTTTTCAACACCACATCTTTTTTCTTCCAAAAAGATTTGAATAACATCTCAAAAGGTGTTCTCTCAAGGGTAGTAATGTGTCTTTCAGTGAACCTTGTGTCTCGCATTAGGTTTATCAATGAAACAACATTTGACCTATATTGTTTCACATAGTTCTCCCTCTCTCATACTCCACGTACAATATTCGACTTCGAAGGTTTTGTTGTTAAAGACAATAGATTGCTTTCATTAGAGCCTTCATCCTCACTACTGGAGCCCTTCCCCAGTCGTTGATGGAAGCACAAAATTATCATCAAATGCATTATCCACATTGCTCATGGATTTTTTACAACTTTTGCTTCTTTTTTTTCCCAAGGACTTTGTTCTTTTGTATATCCGTAGGTGGAACTTCAAAATCATCATCATCACCATCTCCACATTTGCTTCTAGTAACAACCATTTTAGAACACTAAAAAGTTTCCTTATATCAACAGTGTAACATTTTACTTTAAACAACAAAGTGACAAAACAATAAGCACTAAAGAAAATGAACAAACATTGTAATGAGATAATAAAGTTTTACTTTGAAAGTAAAATTTTACTTTGTTTAGCAGTAAAATTTTACTTTCATTAAAAGAAAAATTTTATTCTGATTGGAAGTAAAATTTTACTCTAAACAATATACCCGGGGAAATAAACAAAAAAACACCTACAAAACTTCTAGAATGAAGAATCAAGAAAACCTTGTCTCAATTGTGACTATACGCAACACAATTCTGAAATTAACATGTATAATTCACATTCAAACCGAAATTAGAGAAATTGCGAAACTAAAATCACATTCACATACATAAATAGATATATATATATATATATATATATTCATATACAAATTGATATGCATATATGTAATGAGCAAAGGTTATAAAACACATACAGCAAGAAATCAAGAGGCATTGATGAAAGCATAAAAATGCACAAAACATTGTAATGAAACAACAAAGTGTTAAAGTAAAATTTTACTCTGTTTAGAAGTAAAAGTTTACTCTCATTGCAAGTAAAATTTTACTCTGGTTGGAAGTAAAATTTTACTTTGAACAATATACACTAGAAAATAAACAAAAAATATATATATATATATATATATATATATTTCAAATATATTTTCAATAAATGCATAAATGTTAAAATTAACTACAACCAAAATTCATGAAGTAAGTGAAATTGAAAGCAACGAAATTGCAAGAAGAAAACACTATCGAAATAAAAGCAACGAAATTGAAGCAAAACTGCATACACCTTTTCGAAATAGTTCACCAGTACAAAGAATAATCAAAAGAAAAAAAAATAAAAAAAAAGGTTTAACATTCAATAAATTCACAGAAAAAATAGAATAGAAAGGGGAAAAATCACCTGGAAAATGTGGAAGAAGTGTGGAAATACAGAAATCACAACTCACAAGGTGTGTCCAAGAGAGAGAGAAAGTGCAATGCAAAGTTCAACATTCGAGCAGAAGCAATGAACTTGTAACGTTGCAGGGGTAGAAAGACAAAATAGCTCTAGAGAGAGAGAGAGTAATGAGACTCGGATGCTAGGGTTTTCGAATGACGGTTTTCAGAGAAGGGTTCAAGTGATGAAACAGAGTGACGGGAGAGAAACGGTGCAATTGTTTCATATTTGCCCATTTATATAGAAGGGTATTTCAGTCTTTTCATCATATTTTTTAATTTGAGGAACTTTTGGAGCTATTATTTTATTCCGTGGGCTTCACACAAAAAAGGCCCAATGGGAGGGGCTTTTCACCAAAAATCCTTTTTTGAATTCTTATTTTTTGTTAATTCGTGATGCAACTACAAATAAAATGATAGATACTGCAAAATGATAGTATCTATATGCTCGATCTTTTTGGTTTAGATGCTCAGATCTTGTATTGTTTACTTTTGTTGTTGTTTTGCCCATTGATTCCATATGAGAGGTGACATGTTTCAATAGAAATTGAAAAAATGGTGTGATTTCAACAAATAGTGATAAAAAAAAATTTGGACAGAAAATTTATACTAATAAAAATTTGAACATATAGTGTGTACAACTAAAATATTATTATTGTTGTTGTTGTTGGAGAATTTCAACAAATATCAAAAATAACTTTGTGAATTTTCAACAGATAGGAAAAATGGCCTTCAAATCTGTGTTTAAACAGATAAAAAAATTCAACAATAGATAGTCAAAAAATTAAACAGCTAAAAAAATATTTGAACAGATAATTAAAAAAATTCAACAGATAAATTAAGGGATAAAATTGAAAATAAAATATCCTTCAAAATAACAAAAGGACTTCTCACCAAACTGTTTCACAAATGGTGGACCTCTCACTAACAAAAAAATATTCATTGGACCTAATGCCTTATACAATTGTTATATTAGACTTTTCAACAATTTTCTCTCAAATAAAAAAGTTACGATTATCAAATTCACCTAAATTTTTACATGGATGATAGACATTGAGACTCTTACGACCTGAATTCGCCCCTAGAGGTTTGGATCATAACCAGCCAGTAATCATAAGATTACCTACAACCTTAGACAGAAATCAAATCATAATTAATCATATGGGGCCAGAAGTAGAAGCTGAATTATAAAATTTTGTCCAATGAATTGTGCATAAATGGCATAAATAGAAACTTCTTATATATTAATAACTCACACTCATACATATATAATAAGATAACATATGTCCGAGATCATTTAAACATCATTGTCATACAAAACGAGGACTTATATACATATACGAGGTCAAATATGACCAATAAAAGAAGACAGAAATTCAAAAGACAAAATAAACAAAAGCCTCGCTCGTGAGGCGCTCATAACAAACTTCACTAAACTTAGTATTCTTCACAGGTTCACTAACACTGGGACTGGACATCCCGCTGGTCACTTACATATATATAAATACAAAGTGAACTAACGCTTCGTGAATAACATCAAAGTAAACGAGTTATGTGAATGAGTTCTAGTAACTGACATAAGTATTTCTATATCATAAGTAATATATAACGGAATGACCTTGGGTCCAACAGATAACAGAACGACCTCAGGTCCAATTATTTACAGTTGTATAATGACCATTTGGTCAACCCATAACAGATAATCAGATTTATCAGATGTTCATAATGACCTTGGGTCCATCTTATCAAATGTACCGAACGACCTTGGGTCCAAGTCAGATATACAGAACGACCTTGGCTTCATTATACACATTCGTGTCACATCAATTACATTTACAGATATCATATTGATTAAACAGATAGAAACTCATTCACACTTGCAAAATCATGATTTCGGAAAGCTTATCACATTAGGACATTCAGAAAATAAAGTAGGTAAGAAAATATCTTTACTAAGATATTACTCATAGTGATTCGGTTGTTGACTCGTTCTTTCGAATGGTCCTACACAACACACACACGTTGACTCACATTGCTTAACCGGATTGTCCTTTAACTTATTCAATTCTCTTAGGCTTCATTCTAACTCTTTAATTCATTTAGGATGTTCAATTCATGCCTAAGAATGCTTAGAAAGAAATGAGAATGCACATTTGATTAGAATATGTTTTTTCAAAATTTGTTGAAACAAAGCACTTCGCTCGAGCAAAACATTGGTGGCTCGAGCAGACCACTTGGTCTACAAAAGTACTAGATAGTCCGAATCTAGGCTCGATGTTTGCTCGAGCCAATGTGCAGAATAAAAGGTGGTCGCTCGAGCGATGACTTGGTCACTCGAGCCAACTGCAATTCTCTGCAAAAATACTGTATGCATGAAATGTGCACTCGAGCGACAAATTGTTCACTCAAACGGTAAGGCAGAATTTTGGAAATTCTAGAACAGAGTTGAGCTTCAAACACATTTTTTTTTTTTTGGGTAAGTAAAAACAAACATATGTTCAAAGTATGGATTCATGCATGATGCAACCCAAAACCATGAAAACTCTTCCAAAACATAAGTACATGGCCAATTACTAAATCAAACTTCATTATTTCCCAAAATTGATGCTTAAAACTTCATAATTGAAACCAAAACTCCCATGTAAGTATCAATAATTTCCAAACTCTTTTCCAAAGTTTCAAAAACATGCAATTCACTTTCAAAACTTTGTGAACCATGCATGCATGTACAATTCATCTTCTAAATTCAACATGGAAGTCAAAATCATGCCCAGAAATGATGAAATTCAACAAAACTATGCATGCATGCATGAATTAACTTTGATTCTAACAATTTTAGCTCAATTCTTACATTTAATCACATAATCCTCTTGAATTCACATCTTTGATGATTTAATTTCTTGAATTAGGGTTCAAAAGCTTACCTAAGGTCTTCAATTGAGCTCAATTTAGCAAGTTCTTGAGCTTGTACTTCACAATTCACAAGCCTCTTAGCAAATTCTTCAAGTTCAAGCTCTTTTCTCGCTAAAAATTGAGTTCTCTCTCTCTCTCTAAAGCTCTCTATCTCAGAATTTTTTGGGCTAAAATTATGATTAAGAGGTTCAAGCTTTGAATTACAACATATATATACTTGAGGATTAGATCAGGTGTTAATCAAGGCTTAAGATTAACTAATTACACTTAGTTCTAATTGATTTAATCTAATTAATTTAGACTGAATCAAATTTTAATCAAACTTTCTAATAGGTTCTACAAATTATGTTGATAACATTAAACTAGCCAATTTCTGTTTCTGATGCCATTAAGGCCTTCAATTTTCT
This sequence comes from Camellia japonica, assembly GCA_030407325.1. Taxonomy (NCBI): domain Eukaryota; kingdom Viridiplantae; phylum Streptophyta; class Magnoliopsida; order Ericales; family Theaceae; genus Camellia; species Camellia japonica. The sequence continues at coordinate 10,998,218 of JAPPVO010000059.1, forward strand.
GATCAAAGCAGAAATCATAACAGATTTTCTTACGATCAATAGATATGTAGTCAAAACCACATTGATAACATAATTATCACTCAAATTCACACTTAGCACATAAGCACATGCACAATTAAAGAATTAAAAGCATAATACAGAATGGGGTTCTCACACTTACAAATTGAACGATTCGGATCATCAAAACGAGACTCGTAATATGCCTTATAGGGATTTCAGGTTCTCTCATGTTAAAAACTCAACATAAGAGAAATTCAAACCTTTTGCTAATTTTTTTTTTTTTTAAATGAAACCAAATTGTTTTCGTTCTTTTTTGTTTTTTGGATTTACTTATTTTTGTCAATAATATTTTTTTTTATATGGTAAAGGTAAGGCTACAAATTGAAACAACTTCTCCAATTATTACTAAAATATTAACAAAAAGAACTAGAGTAAATTACATTAAGTTTTGTTGAGATTTAAAAAAAAAATATAGTTAGTTTCACATTGTTTATATAATTAATTATACTGATTTTACTTTTAGTAAAGATAAAGTGATCGAAACTAATACAAATGATAGATAAACATTAAAATTAACAGAGACAAATATATATTTTAATAAAAGATAGATGTCACGACCCAAATCCGCCTCTATAGGTTTAGCGTCGTAACTGGCCAACAATCCTTTTGGATTACCAAAGGCCTCTGAACAGATTAACTCATTATAAAGGGTTGTGGAAGCAAATATATAAAACATACATAGTTCATAGAGCTGTGCAGACATACATGAGACAAAAATATTAAACTTTATATACATAAAAGTAACGTTATATAAGCAACAGTCTTACATCACTTCGCTTACAGATAACCAAAATAAGACTTAGCCCATCATACAAATAAAACAAAAGAAAACTAAAACAAGATTCTGGATCACAAAACATTGACCACAAGCAGGTTTCGGAACCTCTGCAGGAGGCATTGTGGTTAGCTCTACAAAACTGACCTCCAGACAACAGCTTAGGCCTGGTCACGCGCCTGATCCCCTATATACATAAATAATACGGTGAGTTGGAGTCCAGTGAATAATAATAGAGTAAAGGTTTTAATGAATGATGTCTATAACAGGTTCAGAATTCAAATTCTTATTCAGAAGCAAATACATATTCATACTCAAGTTCAAAGTTCATACATTTCACATGATCATACGTGGTACATCCATTAGCGTTAACAAATCCGATGACCCATGAAGGGACGGCTATAAAGGCATTCCGATGACCATAAGGGGACGACCATGAAAGCATTTCGATAATTCATGTGCACAGAGACGTTTCCGATAACCCATAAAAGGACGACCATAAAGGCATTCCGATGACCCATAAAGGGACGGCCATGAAGGCATTCCGATAACCCATAAAAGGACGCATGTCATATGACACTAAGGATGCCACGAATACATTTTAAAGCATTGGACCATCATTCATTTAATTTCAAAATAGCATTTCAAGAAATAGATCATATCGTATCATCATGTTCAGAAAATATTTAACATTGAACATAACTTTACAAAGTTATTACTCACAAATAGCTTTGATAGCAGAACAAATTGATCAAACAGCTCACGGCGCATGACCTATACAAACATATAATAGATATACTTATTGAAACACACACTCGGATAGTACGTAGCTTATTTCATTTCGTTCTTAGTGTGTTTCTAAGTCTTATCCTCATTATTGTCCTTTAATTGTGTTCTAGGAATGCCTAAAATGCAATGAGAATGCCAAAATGCAACATGAAACACTCAACAAAATTTTCAAAAACAGAGCACCTCGCTTGAGCGTCACTTCCTTTGCTCGAGCAAGCCCTTAGGTCTGCAAAAGTACTGGTTACATAATTTTTCTCGCTCGACGGTCGCTCAAGCGTAAGACTGAGTAAACAGGATCCTCGCTCGAGCAGTCTACAAAGTTTTGCAATACTTCTGGGAGCATGAATTTTATGCTCAAGCCAACGTTTTCTCGCTCAAGTGAAAGTGCAAAACCATGAGTGGTCGCTTGAGCACAGAATCTGTCGCTCGAGCGATGATACAGATTCTAGAATTTCCAGATTGATGTTCTAAGTCCAAAACTTCAATTCAAAACTGCAAAATATTTTCTTTTGGGCCACAAGCTTGAGGAAACATATGTAAACTTGTAAAACATTGTGAATTCAAAATCATTTCGCAAAGTCAAAGCCCAAAAGTAAGCCAATTATTCAAAATCAAATTTGAAATTGTGAAAACATATCATGCATATAATGATGCAAGTTTAAAGCTTCTAAAACATGAACAATTGAAGAAATACAAATGAAACCAAGTTGGATTCTTCAAAGTATGCAAGTAAAGCTTCATGCATGTGGAAAATTCTTTAAATTCAACTTGAAAATCATGAGAATCATGCATGCATGTATATCATTAGCTCATTTCTTCCATGATTGACATGATTCTAGCTTGTGGTCTTCAACCTCATGCAAGTATTCCTACAGGACTCATGAATTCACCTCCTATGCACTTTATTTCCAAGAATTAAAGGAGAAGCTCATACCTAAGGTGTGAATTCAAAGGATTCAAGCTTAATTTTCCAAGTTCTCTAGCAATTCTCCCAATTGAGCTCAATCTCCTCTCTCTCTCCCTGTCTCTCTCTCTCTCTACTTTTTTTATGTCAAGGAAGATGAGTGTAGGTGTAATTGAGAGTCTTGGGTCAAATAAGCCTTATATAGGCTTGGATAATGGAATTGAATTAAGTTTGGGTTAAGATGGATTATTTTATTCTAATTATTTGGTTCTGAATCAAATTTCAATTAAATCTACCATAAAATTATAAAAATTCCAAATAACACATAACTCAAGTCAACTTCATAATCAGATACCGATAAGGCCTTCAATTCGCAAAACAAGACAGAAACACAAACAGATATTTCTACAACAGACAAATATAGATGCAAATAACGTATAACACACGCAATTAACACAGAATTTCCTCTTAATCACTCATTAAGCATTCATAATCATGGTTTAATAGTTAATCACAGGTCGGGGTTGTTACAATAGATGATAACATTATTTTTACATTCATATCAGTAACGAATTACTGATGAAAAATGGCCTAATTATGTCAAAAGTGTAGATTTAACTATATTTTTTTTCAAATTTCAAAAAAATTGAGTGTAATTTACTCACAAAGTTATGTTCTTTGTTCGTTACGGTATTAAACTTGTCGTGAAGAAATTTAGGGGTGTTTGTCATACAGTTTTAAAAAAATCATTTTTTTTTTTATGAGCTCTTTTGTCTTTAATGATATTTTTTCAAAATTATATCAAAAACTTTTACTTTTTCAGTCCATTTTTGTGTAGACAAATTAGCCTTTTTTTCATCCTTTATGGATTATTTTTTATTTTTTTGATTCATCTAGTCCAGTAGAACCCAAAAGTATAAATTTTTAAGAAAATTTTAGAAAAAAAAACTCATTAAAGACAATAATAATAATAATAATAATAATAATAATAATAATAATAATAATAAACAACTAAAGTAAATAAATAAAAAAATTCCCCAAACACCCACTTAGTTCAAGTTTTTTTTTTTTTTTTTTTTTTTTTTTTTTTTTTTTTTTTTGTGAATCTCAACCTTGGCTGTATGAAATCAGAAATTTGATATATTTGATAAAGTTTAATTAAAAATTTAGGTAAAATCATTTTTATACATCTTACAATCAATGAGTCAAATCAAAATTTGGCATATAATTTAATAAATTGTAATTTAATAGAGATCTAGTTAAATTATGATTTTGGCATTCAATTTTTTATTTTTTATTTATTTTTTTATTTTTTTTGGCATTTGTTTTTTTTGGCATTCAACTTGACCACTCATTTATGCTCTTACAATTTTTATTTTTAAAAAAATAAAACAGTTCAATAAATTGAATACTGAATTCTTTGGATCTAAATATTTTTCTAACAGAATTACATATGTTGTTTTGTGAATTCGTTGTTCATGAGTTTGGAGTGGAGCTTGTAATATAAATTGATAATATTATATATTTGGAAAAATTATTTTAAAAATAAAATATATGTATTAAATTTAATTAAGTGTGACTTTTACCAAATTAAATTTAAACATATTGTATAATTTTTATACATACTTTTCATAATACATTTTTTTTTTTTAAATATAAACCCATAACAAATATATTTTAGAGATATATAAAGAAAGTGAAAAAAAATAAAAAAAATGATATACAAGCTCATTTTTTAAAGTGACTTTCTAAACTCAATAATGTGTAAGTAAGATAATTAATTGATAATTGAGAATATAAGAAAGAAAGAAATAACACATAAGAGCAATTTGTTAATTGATCATTGAAATCTAATTTTTTAGTTTGAATAATACTACTCAAAAAAATTTATAAACTGAGTATCAAAATCTCTTATTGCCCATGTAAAGTTTGATTTTATCAACACACCCATAAGTGACTTGTTTGTTGCAATGTTTTTTAAACTAAAAATTAATAATAATAAAAATCAAAATTGAAAGTATCTCTTCTCTATCTTTTACATAACCGCACCGAACATTTAGATACAAATTTTTTAAATAAAATAATAATAATAAAGGATTAGATTCTCTTAAGTTGGCCAATTAATTTGAGAAATCCATGTAGGAGACAAACTCAGTGATCCAAATTGTTCACTTTTTAAAACTCGTTAAGTAAAATATTTGTAAAAAAAATTAAAATAATCAAATATCAATAACTATATGCTTGAATCATATTTGTTTTAAAAAAATGAATCACAATTATAATTTTAAGAGTAATCATCTATTTTCTTAATACAAAAGTAATTCAAACACATAACTACTGATACCAATCATTTTAATTTTTGGCATAAATATTCTATTTAATGGGCACTAAAAAGTTAATGGTTTGGATCACCAAGATTGGTTTTAAAATGGGCATACCAAACCTAAACATTCTCTTAAATTGAGATAGTTAACTTAAGAAAATTTAAACCCTAAAAGAAAAATTATAATTAGTTACAAAAGCTGCACCAAACAAGGCAAAGGTGTGTGAACATTTTAATAATGTTTTAACCAATAAATCGGAATGTATAAGCCTATCACACTATTTTCTCCCAACATTAAGGAGGTTAGTATAATTTACTCATTAATTAATCACAAAGTGTATTATGTTTGTACTTTGGACAAAATCTTACATCAAATTTCATGTATTTAAGATGCGGTCATTATTCTTAAGTCAAATTAACAGTCAGCACATGTAATACGTATGTTACTCAAAAACACATAATAGTAAAAAAGCAATAACAAAAAGAATACACACATAAGGTGTGTTATTCAAGTAGTAAGGGCTTTCTTTACCAAACAATCTCAATTTTGAGTCTCATCCTCTTTTTAATATAATTTTTACATAAATACTAATTATAAAGGTATTTTAAAAAATTCAAAATTTGAGATATATTTGTGTCAGTACTATGAGGAGCCTTCACATATAAGTAGATATATATATATATATATATATAAGCTATGTTTGTTTTAGGTGATAGAGGAAGGGATTAAATTAGTAGTGGGGTGAAGTCCATGACAATATGTTTGTTTGGAGAAATAACAATGGGACTAACAATCCCATGGGATTCGAAATACCCTCTAGTGAGGGCTATGAGGAGCTTTCACATATAGGTAGATAGATAGATAGATATAAGCTATGTTTGTTTTGGGTGATAGAGAAAGGGATTAAGTAGTCGTTTGGCATGTGAGTTTGGCATGAGTTGGGGCTATTTTAATCACAAAAAGACAAAATAGACTTTTTAGTCCTAGGTTAAAAGTTGTCCCATCCAAATCATAATCGTTATATTTTTTCTTTCACAAAAGTCAAAAAAGCCAAAGAGCCCATCCTAAACGAGGCTTTTAGTCTCAGGCTCAAAAATCCAAAAAGCTAACTTACATCCCAAACTAAACCTAAATTAGTAGTGGTGTCGAGTCCATGAGAATCATGTTTGTTTGGAGAAATGACCATGGAACTAACAGTTCCATGGGATTAGAAATACCCTGTAATGAGGGGACTAGCAATCCCAAAGCTATAAGGAGATGGTATTCAAACCCAATCTCATGGAATTAGAGATCAAATGACTATTTTTTGTCCTTCATTTTAATATTAAAATATAATTTTTAATATTAAAAATTTATACAATTTTATATAGTTAAAACAAACCAGAATGCTTATTAGTTCGGTGGTCATTAAACAAACACATTTTTTTTCTACCACACTGATAATCTCTTCACTAACAATTGGGGTTATGTAAAGTACTGTCCGATCCGTACTGATTCATCAACTAACTACGGATTAAATTTTGAAATCTATAATCTATCTTTGAAACCACTCCGCCCTGCTATAGTTAATATATATATATATATACTTTTTTTAATTTCTAATAAAATATCAAAATAAAAATGTGTGAGAGAGAAATTTAATATATAAAATTTGTTATAAATTAGTAATTATATATATGAAAAGTATTATGTAAAATTAGTTTGTGTTATACATATGAAAAATATTATACAAATTAGTGTTATATATTATGCAAATGCTTAATAATTATTTTTGAATATTCTTCAATAAACTAGCAAATTAAAACCACTCCAAACCCTCCAAACCGCGATTTGTTTATTTGTTGATCCGCCATTCATGGTTAATTTATAATTTTACTTTCAAACCATTTGAATCACACCGTCCACACTCTTGCTAATAATCTCACCCAACTTAACTCAAAAAACAAGAGATTAGCTTCTATCCAGTCTTAATCTGGACTGGAGAGGACTGATTGGGCCTGTAGGGCTCACTACGAGCTATGTTTCGACAATTTGTTCATTTTATCGGGCCCTGCATTTATCATCCATAAAAAAATCAAATCAATCCGATATTCATGACCCTTCATTTTATAAAATTTGTATATAAAAAAATTAATGGTCAATGTGTTTTAAAAGAAGTCCAATTTTTTTGTTTACAAATTTAATAAAATTAAAAGGTTACGAATATTGGATCGACCTAATTTCTTTTATAAATAATACACATACAGAATCTGATAAAATAAATTATTCAGATCATCAAAATAGAACTCATAATAAATTCTACGGACCCGAACAGTCCCTCCAATTCAAATTAGAATCAGAGAGAAGCCCCCCTTCCCAAGCTATAATAGTATAGATGAGATTGATGAGGGAGACTTGTGACTAGCTTGTGTTTGGTTCTAATTTTTTTGAACATTGAGATTTTTTTTATTTTTTTAGTGAATTTTTTTAATATTTTTTTTAAAAAATTTATTTTTTAAATACACTTAATATAAATACAATTAAAAAAATATAATATTTATTTTAAAAAAATTAAAAAAATTTACTAAATATCAAAAATATAAAATAATACGAAAATTCAATATATTTTTTTGTATTTTTGTATATTTATTGATTTTTTATAAATATTTTATTTTTTATATATATATCTAAGTTAGGTATATCTGAAAAGTGAAAAAATTAATCACTAAAAACAAAAAACATAAAAAATAAAAATTTAATTTAAAAAAAATTAAATTCAGAATATTATAATCAAAAGTAATGCTAGATATTCAAAAATTCTACCAAAATTTTTACCAAATATCTTACATAAATATAGAATATACATGAAACTTATATGATGTGAGTTCCATATCTAAATATTTAGTAAAAATTTTAATAAAACTTTGGAAACTTCTAGGATTTTTCTATAATCAAACCAGGTGAGCAAATGTTATTTTGTTCGGTGAACCATTAAAAGGTGACCAACTAACTTTTACACCTGCTAAAAGATGACACGTCTGATTAACAAAAGTTAATCCACTTTCGTTGGGCTTTCTTTCTCTGATTCAATTTATTGGGCTTTCCTTGGACCGCCTTCGACCCCATTTCTCGTGAAGCTGCTAAGCCTGTTTGGGAAATACTATACTGTCTTTTTTCTTTTTTTAACTTTTTGATTTTTTGAGATAAAAAATTTAATATATTTGGAAAGAATTTTTTAACTTTTTACGAAAATCAAAACATATAAAAATATAGAGTGAATGGGAAAGAATCTTCGACTTTTTTTTTTTTTTTTGTATGAATTGAATTTTTTCTAAGTTTCTAACTTTTATAGTAATTTTTTTATTAATATAACCACTTACCAAATGACCTATTTTCCACTCCGCTACACACAATCCGTTCTATCATCACTGCAACCCTAGCGACCGCCGCCTCTAACCCTCGCCACTGCTATCCAACCCTCACAATTGAAATCAAGCAATGATCGATCAAGAGAGAGAGAAAGTGAGAGAAGAAGAAGAGAAGTGAGGGGGGGTTGCCAGAGGTGGCGCTGGAGAGTTGTTGTAGAGCGGACATGGCACTAGAGGTAGGGGGCAGAGTGGGAGGCAACAGAAGTAGGTTTTTAGAGGTGAAGGTAGCAGAAGAGGGTGGAACGGGTGGGAAATGTGGCTGTTAGAGGTGATTAGTGGCAACCAGCAGTGGTGGGGTAGAAAGAAGTGGCATCGATGATGGTAAGTTGAGAGTGAGGGATAGAGAGAGGGAAGGGTGTGTAGGTAATTTAATTGAAGGATATAATGGTAATTAAAAAAATTAAGATAATGGTGTAAATTGAGAGAATATGTGTGTAAATAGAAGCTCCTCTAGCAATCCCATGAGAAAAGTGAAATTAGAGGTAAGAATACTATTTTGCCCTCCACTATACAAAAACAATTAAGTCACATATGATATAATGGGGGTTTTCACGTAATTTCTTATATTTGATCTTAACCAACTAATATCACTATACTAACATACAAATAAATATAATTTATCTTAAAATTCCAACCGAATGCCACAATACTAGTAATTCCCTTTAATCATACTTATAATATCACCCAATCTACTTTGACAAACAAACAGGCCTAACACATGGCTTGGCATAAGGAATGTTTGTTGGGATTTGAGATAATCTATTGACCTTCTAGTAACGTTTGCTTGAGGTAACACTGTAAAATGAATCAAATTCGAGTTTGGCTCATGCTTAGCTCAATTAAAATTAGTTTATTATGTAAATAAGTTAAGTTTGAAAAACTTATTATTTTTGTAAGTTTGGTTTAACTCAATAAGTTTACTTACATTATAAAGCTGTATAAAAGACTAGGATTGCAAATGAATCTATTGTTTATGAATTGCTTGAGTTCGATTTTTTAAAAATTCGCTTGAGCTCAACTCATTTGTTAAATGAATTAGCTCAAATCCAATTTTAAACTCTTCTAATAATTTAGCTAAACTCAAGTACACGCAAACTTAGCTCAAATAAATTAGTATAGACCCGCTTGGGTTGTAGGGCTTACTTCCTAACCCCGGTGAAAGTTGGGAATCAAACCCCCTCTGTTGCGGTGGGATGGAGAATGTCGTACTTTAATTCAACAATGTTAGGATATTTTAACTCAAAGATATATTTGAAATTTTAAACAATCATTTTAAATTAAGCAAATTATACTAACAGTCTTTATAGTTTGGAATTTATGTCATTTTGGTCCTTGACTTTTCAATTGTGATATATTTGACCCTGAATTTTGAATCTTATTCCAAATAAAAACAATCAAAGATGTTTTTTTTGCAAATGGTCTATTTCAAGGGTAACATTGTCATACAACTTATTTTATGTTAGTTAACTTGTATGTTGTTTAAAATGTAATAGTTTTTTTATTAGTGAATAATACTAGAACTTTCTTAGTTATAAAATTCTATTTGGTTTGGTTTGTTAGAATCTATTTTTCAGAATTTTTTTTTAAGAAACCAAAAATTAAATTGGTAAAAAGAAATTAAAAAAAAAACATTTTTATATAATTTTATCTTTTGGGACGGTAGAAATAATTTTTAAAATATTTTTTATATTTATTTTTGTTTTAGTTTCTATTTTTTCAAAAGTTAAACATGGCAACAAATTTAATGTCATTATTAAACCAATCCATTAAATCAAAAAATTTAAAAATAAAAATATTTCATATATTAAACATATCGATTATACATTAAAAACATTATAAGTATCAATTACATGATAACCATGCAAAAATATCTGTTAACAATTAATAAAACTATCTATTACATGATAATTATCCAAAAATATCAACAAAAACAGTCATATATTATATGATTATCATCCAAACACATATTAAAAATTAATTTGGTAAAAAATAAAAATAAAAAAGTAGAAGATTTATCATTTATATATAATTTTATCTTTGGTGATAGAAATAATTTTTAAAAATTAAAAAATAAATTTTTGACAATTATTTTTATCAAACTAGTTTATATTTTATTAAATTGACGACTTTGCCTTCGACATGAAGCAATGTTGTTTTCAATTGTCCTCATTTAAAACAAGATTCAAAATTTATAATCAAATATATTACAATTGAAAGATCAGGGATTAAAATAATACAAGTCTCAAACTATAGGAACCACTCGTGTAATTCACCATTTCAAATTTTTTCCTAAAAAAAAAAAAAAATCGTGAGAAATCCATTAATAACCAACTCAATTATACATGATAGTGCTAAGAAAATTTAGGGGACAGGACTCTCTTCATCGGACTGGATAGTCCAATCCGACTTATTGGGCAGTTTTTTTAGTTCTGTTTTGATAATTTAAATCATTCATATTTTAAAATTTGTTGAATATATCATTCTTACAAAAATCAAGCCGATCAGATGATAAAAAATACGCGTTCAGATCAATTTTATATAAATCGTTTATTTTCTCATCGTCTATTTTTTTATTATACAAAATTGATCTTAACACGTGGTTGATGTTACCTGATTGATTTGATTTTTTACAAAAATGATATACTCAATGAATTCTAAAATATAAACCGTTAAAATTATTGAAATAAATCTTAATACTAGAGAAGCCAATTCCAAAATTTAATACTATTACTATATATCAAACCAAAATGAAACAGTAGATGAACCGGAAAAAGTCATTAATCATTGTTTGTCTGGTGCAATCAAGAATACAAGCTATATATTGTTTTTATCAATACACTATAATGATTCATGCACGATCATGACCCTATATTTAAAAGTTTGTAAGAAACAAAGGGATATACACGAATAAAGCCAAAGCTTGTGGTTAGTGGACCTAGTAATCCACTGAGAGAGACCCATTTTCTACCCCTTTTAGTTGTCATGTAATTCAAAAGGGATTATATTTTGTATGACCCATTTTCCATCCCTTTTAGTTGTCATGTAATTCAAAAGGGGTTATATTATTGTATGAAAAGTTGGCATCTTGAAAGTACCTAATTTAAAAAAAAAAAAATGTCAAATGTAATTTAATTTGGGTAATTTAATTTTTCATTACTACGCTTTACTTCAAATTTTACTATATCTTTGACTTTTTAATTGTTCCAATTAATTCTTTAAATTTTTAGTTCAATTGTAATTGAATCCATTTGTGTAACGCTATTACAAAAATTAACAGAGAATAATAAAAAAAAATAATATTAATTACACTTAGTACATTGTAATTTTACCAAAATTTTACTTAGTCCAACCACTTTTGTTTTTAGCACCCTCATACAAAAATTCCAGTTTAGTCTCTCTGTCAATTTTTGAAATGAAGTTACAAGACTATGCCAATTGCTACTTGAAATCTAAGGGATAATTACAAGATTAAGGGGCAAAGTGAGTCTAGTACATAAGTATAAATTGAAATTTGCCCTACAGAGTTTCACTCATAGATATAAGCGAGTGAGCACGCTTTTGTTAATTTGTTCGATTGCATTGTGTCTAACACTAAAAATAAGTTGAAAAATGAGATTATGTATAAGAGCTTGTGAACATATCCATGTTCATTTTAAAACTTATTTTTCAAACCCAAAAAATTTTAAATCTATTTCTCAAAAAGAGCTACTAATAGTTTCGACTTAATTTCTTAAGACCTCTTAGTTCTTTGAACTCTCACCACCAAAGTTTCTCAGTACCTTCTTTTTCTTTAGACACCTAACATAATCTCAAAACTGCCTCAATCTTTGGACACCCACTCTTACCACAGGGGGTCAAGTGGCTAGGGTTTGGTAGAAGAAGAAGAAGAAGATGGAAGAGGAGGTACGACTAGGATTTTCACTGTGAGAGAGGGTGTTAAGGGCGATGTTGGTTGCGGAAAGGGATTATGGGTGGGACAACGATAATGGAGATGGTTTGTGGACGGTCGAGAAGGATTCACCGGAGAAGGTCGCCAAAGTTAGAGGATGAGGGGGAGGATACCACCGGAGATGGGGTAGGGTTTAGGGGGTTAGGGTTTGGGAGGTTAAAGGTATGGACAAAATGGAAAAAAAATAAAATAAAAGAGATGAGGATCCTAAGAAATTAGGTGGGACATATTAGTAACATTCTTTCTCAAATCTTTATCGTTTTGTGAAGTCATGTTTTTAAACCGCCACTTTAAGATTGAAGTTGCACGACTTCAACGTTCAATTCATCATTTGAAAATCAGGTTTTAAAAATAGGAAATAATTTATTCGAGAAATTTAAATTTATTTTTAAAATACATGAAATTTATAAAGGAGTTGCAGTGTGTTGTTTGAGCCTATGAGTCTACCACAAGTCCCGTTTTGATAATCCAAACTACTTATTTTGTTGGATCCTTCATATATATCACCCACACAAAAAAAAAATTATGTCAATTTGATAATTGTAAACTATTCAATATACCACGTTTATCATTAAAAAAATAAATGGCCTAGTTTTAAAATCACACTAGTCATATCTATTTATTTATTTATTTATTTATTTTTATTTTTTGTGACAAATCCAATAAATTGAATAGATTACGATTATTGGATCAACCTGATTTTTTGTATGAATGATATACATGAAAAGTCTAATAAAATAAACGGTTTGAATTATTGAAACGGGACTCGTGGTAAACTCCACTGACCTAAACAACACCCTGCACTAAGCTAAATTGAAGAGAAGCATAGTTCTTTAAAAATAACTCTTGGGGTTTATTTTACTTTCTACCTCTAACATTCGTCATACTTAAAATCAAGCATTCAGATCCTCTAGAGTGAAGCTCTCTAGAGTGTGTAATCAAAACGATGTCATTTTGATCTAAATGACGTCGTTTTAATTAATGTGAAAAACAAAAAAGAGAGAAGACAAACAAAACTTGAGAGTAACGTTAGCACCACTGGAGCTATCCCCAACCATCTTCTTTTTCTTCTTCTTCTTCTTCTTCTTCTTCTTCTTTCCTCTTCCTCCTCCTCCTCTTTTGAAACCCTAACCCTAGATCCACTACCGCTACAAATCCATATCACGATCCACTGTCGCTGTCATCATCGCCTACCACTACAAACCCAAATAGTGATCGTCGTTGTTTGCCGTCCGATTCCCCTTTTTCTCCTTCTCTTCCTCCTTCTTTTTTTTCTTCTTCCTCTTCCTCTCCCAAAACCCTAACCCTAGATCTAGATCTACTACCGCTGCAAACCCAGATCCTGATCCACCATCATTGCCATTACCATCTACCACCGCAAAACCTAGATCACACCTGCTGCTGCCATCACTGCCTACCATAACTCTCTTAAAACCCTAGGATTTTGGAAGAAGAAGAGGAAGAAAAAGAAAACGAGGATGAGGAAGAAGAAGAATAGAACAAGGAACTGGCCATTCTGTCTAATCTATCTATCTATCTTTTTCTTTTTCTTTTTTAATATATTAATCAAAACGACATCGTTTTGATTCACTCTACACACACTCTAAAGAGCTTCATTCTAGAGGATCCGAACGCTAAAATCGAATTTGACTTGTGTACGCGATGCCTTTAAGATTAGAAAATTCTACTTTATCTTTCACATTCTTTGGTCTTTTTAGTTTTGTTAAATAACAAACATCATATTTTAACGGCTATTTTACAATATTGTAGCTCGACTTTCTTCGCGCCCCCTTTCGGAGAACTCGAATTAGTCCTACAGTTCGGACTCCTATCACGGTTTTGAATCTAATTTCACAAAGTGCAATATGAAACTGATAAACACCAAAGAGTCTAATCCAGCAAATCATTTTGGAAATGTGATTTTGAATCAAATAATGCCAAAACTGGACTGCTTTGCCAGATTACAGAGTCGTCACCTAAATATTTATTTTTGGAAAATTTAGGAAACCCTGACTCGTGCCAAAGGCAACGTGTTCGTCATCACCAAAGTTGCCTCGGCTCGGGAACTTGGGTACGAGAGGGAAAGGTCCTGAAATGAGCACCCCCACTTGCCCGATCAAAGATCGGCCTCTACTAATCATGATATGTTGTTTTATAAACCTTATGTGTTCTTGTTCCGGTTATTAGCCAACATTACTATGTGATGCACACAAGCAAGTATAGACTAAGATTGCAAGAATTAGAACATTTCAACTCATGTTTGGTTTCGAAAAATAGTTTGAAGTTGCCACCCTCAAGTGGGCTTAAACGCGGATTTGCCATCAAACATGACGGGCTTAAAACATGATTTGCCACTTCACAAAGTGGGCTTAAAACATACATTCGTTGAATTGTTCCAATTCAAGCAACAAGCCTTCATCCACAGGCATTCATGCAGTTTAGCAAGTAAGCACATAGCCTCATGGCAAGCATGCGAAACATGGCATCACTCACACTCATGCAAGTATGCTAAAGTGTAAAGACTCACCGAGTACTCCAAGCCAAAACAAAAGCTAGTTAGAAAGAATGCATGATCCTAACTATACAAAATGCCTAATGCAACACATGCAATAATGCAATTAATAGGCTCGGCTACTAATATGGCATTTGCAACTCTTTGATAGCATGTTTTGAAACACGTATTCAAATAAGTATTGTAATTGCAATGCAGTTTGAATGATGTGCCGAGTCTCGGTGCATGCAAGACAAATGAATGGATGCAAACATGCAAGCATAAGGTATGCTAATCGAAATATGATCCCTAATCTAACCATCGAAAGTAGTTAAATAAAAGGGAGAAAGACGTGGGGTTGGAAGACATGCACACACGCACACACGCACGCACACTTATTACCACATTACGCCCTCTCGATAGAGGGTTCGAATGAATAAGCTAACTAGCTACGCTAATTAAGCTAACTATTACAAAACGAAATTAATTAACTATTCTAGCTAATTAAGTACAACACTTGTATGAATGAATTAGCTAACTTATTTTAATCTAACAAAAGCGATTAAATGGCCTTGAGGACGAGGGACGCATTCATGCTCGGTTGCCCCTCGCAAAAATACCACCACCTTGCCATCGAATGCCTCTGTTTGCACTCGTTTGATCTCTGAAAATTGTGCCAACTCCTAGAATGCCTATGTTCCAACATAGGAACACACTGGTGCAAAATTCATTTCTGGCCGGTCAGCTACCAATGGTGGCTGTCGGTTGCTATTGGTGGCCGGTCGGCTACTTCAACTGGCTGGTTGGCCACTGATTTCCTGGATTTCCCTTTTTGCTGCAACAGAGAGCAAACAGAGGCAAAGCAGTGTATTCCAAGGAATATATGTGTGTACTTCTATCCTCCTTATCATTTCTCAAGCTCAAAGGAGTGTAACTCTTGGCTCTCAAGCCATCAACCAAGCATTTTTAATGCATGATGGCTAGAGAACCAAGCTTGTACAAGCTTAATGAATGCACAAACAAGACCAAAACAACCACCATCCTATCATGCATGATCAAGGGTGACAGTGACTAAGAAAAGTGGCACGTTTCATTACTTTGAGTATGAAACGTCCCATTTTCCTTGTGTTTGGATTAACGTCCGATCCAAACACATGCAATGCAACACAACATGCTTAACTTACTTGTCATGTTTTATTTACTCATTTTAATTACCGATCCATTCTTTAACTGGTTAAGTCCAAGGTGAGTGTCCTCTAATGAGAGAGGGGTCAACCAAAGGATGATTTAAGGCATGAGAGAGATCATGCCGTTGGTTAGTAAAAACCCCCAAAAGAGGATTAAAACCATTAAGCACAAGTCTCAATCCCAAGCTTAAACGCAACCTTAAGGCTAACCACCCTCAAAGAAAATGGAAAAGTGAAGAAATGAGGGAGGTGACAGATATTTCAGTGCTGAAATGACATGCAAAATGATACCACAACATGCAAGCAACTCATGCACAACATGTTTAAGAGCCTAACTCATTAAGCTAGTGAAGACCATTACACTATAGCCTTGCAAAACAAGCCTCAAAGGACTTAACCGACCCAAAAAAGAGTTAAAGTAGGCCAAAACAGTGGCTAAAACATGCTGAGATTAAGCTAACACAAACTAGAATAATAGGCTAAACCATTAGGCATGCTAGACTAGTAAGCACAATTGCACTACAAGTACAAAAAGCAAGCAACAAATGCTCTAACCAACCCAAAACAGAGTTGAAACATGTAAAAAATAGAGCCTAACACATGCTTGAACTGAGCTAACACAAGCTACAAAATCAAGCTACCATGTAATGCTAACTAGGCATGCAAGTGAAACACAAGGAGGAGAGGCCAACCCTTCCATTTTTGGACTTCAAAACATGCTTTCCACCACTGAAATAACTTTGAATTTCAGTGGTTTAAAGGCCCAAAAAGTTTGATTTTAATATGCTAAAATATGGTACAAATGCTCACACAAATAAGCAACGAGAAAGGTAGACAGCCCCTTAGCACAAAATGGCTTCAAACTAACATGTTAAGGCTAAAAAATTAGAACTTTTTGTAGTTGAAAACTAGGCTCAAAATAGTATAAAAAGATGGCCAAGCAAGTATGTACAAAGAGCTCAAATGAGGTAAGTCTTATACCTTTGAAGCACAACACTAAACAGCCACTCTCTTAGACTCAAACAACCCTCCAACAGCCCAAAATAGGTTCCAAGAGGCCTCAGCTCCAAGGTGGTCCAATTTGGTTAAGGGTTAGTGTGCAAATATGTAGAGAATTCTAACTATCAAGCACAAAACAAGAGGAGAGAGAGAGAATTCTAGACAGAGAGGAAGAAATTTGCTCAAAATTGTCTAACCTCTCAAAATGGGGGAGAGACCTCCCTATATATCGAAAATCAAGTTAAAGGCTTGTATTCATCCCTCCATACACGTGTATGGAGATGGCCTTCAGTGATCAATAGCTGGCACAGTTGGCAAAGAAATATCTGAAAAAGGAGAAAAATGGCCGTCGACCATCATCAGTGGCCAACAGGCACAAGTCATGGCCGGCAGGCTAGGGAGATGGCCGATAGGCCACCCTCTCCTCCAGAAGTGCAGCAACAAGCTCTTGGTTCACAACCAAGCACAAAACAGACAAGATTAGAGGCTCCAAGGCAAGGCGCTCAGCAAAGACCTTTAGGGACTCAAAACGAACACGAGCAAGCACAATTATCGGGTGTTTAGACAATGACGTCCAAGTCTTGAGGACAGTCAAAAATTGGTGTCTACAGTTGCCCCTCTTTGACAGAACTCGGAAGTCATGAAATGATGGGAGTGAATGTCAAAGCCCAGAGACGACCCATTTTTGACAAGGCCGAAGACTTAGACAAACAAGCAAGCAAAACAAATAACGGTTGGGCCCACATGCTACCTACATATCCCTTTGCAAGGAATCAAACCAACGTAGTTCTGGGGCAAGATGCAAATGACATGCACGATGCAAGAACATAACTTATGATCATGCAATGAGACTGTAACGAAACATGTAGATGCAAATGTGATGCAAAGAAATGCTACATCAAACTCATACATAAGCAAGTAAACAAACATGCTATGCAGGGGAATTACAAACCACACCACATTTCATACAGAAAGGATGTAAGAAAATTATGCAATCTTAACTACGCATTACGCAGAAAAGGCAAAGAACAACACACACATCGAGTGCACCCGAAGCGGCAAACAAAATTCCAACGCATGGCACACGCGAGGAAAGAAATGGTACGAACCCAGGGACACACCCCAAGGTTCCGAACCAAAGAGAGCACATGATAACAACACATCCAAATATTATGCAACCAAAACAAAATGCGGTACAAACATTGGAATTCGTCCGGATGCTTTTAACCAAAATGTCCTAACGTGCCGTACGCGAGAGGAAAAGAGGACGATGCAAACACCGGAGGGTGGTATAAACATCAGAGCACGTCCCAATGTTTCTAACCAAAACAAAATGGTATAAGCGTCGAAACACGTTCCAAACGCTTCTAACTAGAAGGGTAGTATAAACATCAGGCACACGTCCCAATGTTTCTAACCAACAAGAGAGGTATAAGCGTTGGAACACGGTCCAAATGCTTCTAACTGGAAGGGTGGTATAAACATCGGGCACACATCCCAATGTTTCTAATCAATGAGAGAATGGTGTAAACACCGGGCATACTCGAATGTTTCTAACCAACAAGAGAATCAAAGGGACAAGAATGATCTTACCTGGAGTTCCTCTGAACGAACCATGCACACAATATTGTCTGGTTGCACCAGCTTTGAATAAACCGTACATACAGTATCGTCTGGTTGCACTAGCTTTGAATAAACCGTACATACAATATCGTCTGCATAAGAAAGAAACTTAACAGATATAGCAAGATAGGAATGCATGTTCTATGCAAGATTAACATCATGTTCTATGCTTAATACCAAATACATGTTTTATGCGAATGCGAGAAGCGCATATTCTATGAAAACGTAGCAAATGCATGCTCCATGCTCGATTAAGGAATGCATGTTTTATGCAGGTGAGATTATGCAAGACCTCATGTGAAAGGCACGCTCCATGTAATGACAAAGAGGTGCACATTCTATGCAATGTCAAAAGCGGTGCATAATAGAAACAACTCGATCGCAACCTCCAACCTACCTTTCGGAGTAGTTGCAACAAGTTAAAAGGATACACCTCGCACGTGTTGAGTATTGCACACTAAAAACACGGTCTGGAGCTTCTGCAGAGACCATTTGAGCTTAAAAGTGTACTTTCCTTGCACTTTCTTGAGGGATTAGGGCATAAAACAACAAAACAACATCCAAGGAGAGCACCAGAGGCCTGACGGCCACTCTGGAAAGCCACCGGCCACCCATCGGCCACAAAATAATGTCATCGGCCACAAATGGTGGCCGTTGGCCACCACTAGTGGCCGGTCGGCCACCGATGACAGATTCGGGGCAATTTTGGCATTTCACCACAAGTCTTTAAATGTAGGGCTTCAACCCTCATTCCCTCGCTTCTCCATTGCCGAAAATCACTCTTTTCCTTCTCTAGACCTTAATCTGCCTTAGATCCGAGCCTCGAACGCGTTTTCCAACGCCCCAAAAACATTTTCTTCACTAAACCCTCATAGTTTACACCGCTTTGAACCGATTGAAAGTTGCTTTTGGTGTTCCTTTCTTCATTTCCACCACTTGAGGTTTGTTTCCCTCAAGTTACTCTTGAGTTCTGTAACATGTCCGCGAGGGAACTCACGGGTTACAGTTCGGACTCAATTTGTGTCACGGTTCTAAATCTGAACCAAAGAGTCCAAATCCGGCAAATCGTTTTGAGAAAACAGATTTTTGAAAAGAAGTGCCAAACATGGACTACTTTGCCAGATACAGAGTCGCCACCTAAATATTTTTTAATGGGAAAATTTAGGAAACCCTGACTCGGTGCCAAAGGCCACGTGTCCGTCATCACCAAAGTTGCCTCGGCTCGGGAGCTTGGGTACGATTGGGGAAGGTCAGCTATGAGCACCCCCTTTTTGCCCGGTCCGAAGACCGGCCTCTACTAACCATGATATCCGATTTTGAAAACGTTATGTGTTCTTATTCCGGTTATTAGCCTAGAATTACTATGTTATGCGCACAGCAAACAAGTATAGACTAGATCGCCTAATTTGAAAATAAGCATTGCATATCCGTTTGTTTTGAAAACAGTTTTGAAATTGCTACTCGCGAGTAGGCTAAAATACGGATTTCAACGAGTTATTCCAACTCAAACAATCCAACCTTCACCCACAGGCATTCAAACAGTTTATCTCATATAAGCACTTAGCCACATGGTAAGCATACTGTCATGGCAACATTCACACGCATGCGATATGCTAAAGCATAAATACTTACATCGTACTCCGTGCTAAAACAATAAACTAGTTAGCAAACATGCATGGTCCTAGTTCATGTTAAGTGGCTAATGCAACACAAGCAAGGGTGTAATCTAGACAGGCTCGGTTATCCTAAGCGTGGCATATGAAATGCTACAAGTAACAAGTATTCAATTTAGAAATTGAAATACAATGCAGTTAGCGTGATGTACCGAGCCCGGTGCATGTAAGATAAATGTATGGATGCACGCATGCATTGCATAAGGTATGCTAATTTTAAATATGCCCTAATCTACCATCATAAGCAGGTAAATAAAAGGGAAGAAAGAAGTGGGGGTTGGAAGACATACATACACTCACGCACACTTATTACACAATTGCCCTCACACAGAGGGACTAAAAGAATATACAGTCCCAAATAGTACAGTCCAAATACAGAATAAATTATTACAAAAATTTCTAATTTAATAATTTAAATGCAGAATAGAAAAGGTCGCAGCCCCGCCTCGAGATGCGCGAATGATGCATGCTCGAATCCGACTCGCCCGGAAAACCTGCACCATACCACTGCTGCCTCTGTTTTTACTGTCCTGCCTTTCTGAAATCTGCCAAAGTCCCAGGACACCTTCTAAGCACACTGCAGTACACCACCGGCTGGAGGAAACGACCACCAGCCGTTCAAAAAGACCATCGGTTGCTTGAGAGGTTATCGGCCACAAACAAATGGCCGGTCGGCACTCTTTTATGCCGGTCGGCAAACGATTCCTGCAGAAGACAGTTTTGACAGCAACAGCAGACAAGCATGCATGGTGTGGAATTTTGAGCATATGTAAGCATGGCCAATGCCCCCTATCATGTATGGGACTCAAGGAAGCATGGCCCTTGGTCCTTGGGCCACTAATTATGCCTTTTGGTGCATGATGGCCTAAGGAACCAAGATTGCAATTCAATGTAAATATGCATGCAACACACAAATGAGAACCAAGACCCTATCATGTCAAGATCAAGGGCCTTAGTGACATGAGAATCGAGATGTGTTTTGTCACTTGAAGTACAAACACCCCTCATTTCTCACACTTGGTTCGACACCCCAAACCAAGCAATGCAATGCATGTTATGCAAACATGGCTCAACAATGCAATATGATGCTAAAATGCAAGGCATGCCAAATGCTATGCAACATATCATGTTAGGTATATAGTACTAATCATATGGGAGGCAAATGTGATGCAACCATGAACCAAAATGCCATGAAGCTAGCATGGGACAACATGTAATGAACCAAATAAGCAACAAGCATATGATAAGCAAACAATGGTGGACTTAACCACAATGGGGCAGACCTCAAACCTCCCCAAAACAGTGGCAAAAAATGCCCAAAAACATGAACAAAATGCTATACAAGCATGCAAGTTAATGAGCCTAAACTAAGGCACCAAAGAGAGCATCTTACTACCACTAACATGACCACTCATGGCATGTATTAGGCGAGCAAAAACAGAGTTCTATCATGCAAAAATACACCCAAACCCTTTGACATGGTAGCCCCAAAATACCCTAAACACACAATCATGCACAAAGCCTATCTCAAGGCATAAAAGGACACATCCTCAAAGCATAAAAGAGGTCACATATACAAACATACAAACATGATTTATGGACTGAAATATGATCCTAAATGATGCCAAATCATGAGGATGGTCTAAGGTGAGCATGCGAGGCCGAAATACTCAAAGCTTACAAGCCCAAAATGCAAAGCAATCACATCAAGCATGCCCAACATGACAAAATCAGTGGCTCATAGCCCTTAAACATGGCAAAATGATGCTAACATCTTCATGGAGTTATGCTAATACATGCAAGAATCATGGCCTAAACACAAGATGCATTTCTATGCCAAATAGAGGAATGCAAAGCAAGTATGTTAAGCATGCAAGAGGCCAACAAAACACCATTATACAGAGATAAAATATGATCCAAAACACCCAAAAAAGTTTGAAATGGCGCCAAAAACAAGCAAGCATGCATGTTGCCTTTTAAGCCAAAAACAAAAGTAAAAGAGGTACAAAGGGGAGAGGGGTGTCCCTCCCCTATACAAGACTTCAAACCACCTTCCTCACCACTAAAAACCCACTGGTTTTCAGTGGTGAGAAGACCAAAATAACAAAGCAAACAAGGCTCAAAATAAAAGCATCAAAGAGGCCAAAATAAGGCCTAAGAGGGTGAGTTTGCACTCAAACCATAAAGTGACCTTAATGAAAGTTCAAAAGCAAGAAAATATAAGACTTTTTTATGTTATACACAAAGCTAAAAACAGCAAGCAAAACAGGTAAAAATTAGTTGCAAAAACGGGAAAACTAAAGCAAAGTGCTCACCCTTGAAGGACACCTCAAGAACAGATGATCCAGCCCTCTTCTATTGATCAAAACCAGTCCAAAAGTTCAACAAACAACCCTCCAAGCCTCCCAATCTCGAGCTAAGGTGTGATGGTGTGTGTATTGGTGCAAAAGTAAGGTAAAACCACACTTTTAGGCCTAAAAACACACACACAAGAGGAGAGAGAGGGAAAATGTAGAGAGAGGGAGTATATGGCAGATATATAGATATAGAAGCTCTGCTTTTTTGTTGAAAATGGCTAACCCCTCACCAAGGGAGAGAGATGGTGCTTATATAGGCAAAAAATAAGGCTCAAGGCTTCTCCAAGAAGCTAACTAAAAAGGGCAAGGGGTGCAAAGGGGTCTTGGCTTCTTGGAGAAGCTAAGACAGCTGGCCAAGCTTCTCTAAGAAGCTTGGCCAAAGGGTGCAAGCTTCTAGAAGGTTTGGGGGTGCAAAGGTACAAAGGGGGCATCCCCGTGCATGGGGAGTGGTGTGGGTGCATTCCAGCTGGCACAGCTGGGATGCACCATGCTCCAAAGGATGCAGAAAGGTCGCCGGCCAACCAAATAGGTCACCGGCACAATAAAGTGCCGGTCGGCTAAATATAGTGCCGGTCGGCTAAATATAGTGCCGACCGGCCAAAGGTTTTAAGGAAATACTGCCGGTGGCACAAATTTGAAGCCGGTGATGATATGGGAGGGCCGGTGGGGTGTGGGGATGGCCAGTGGGGTGTGGGGATGGCTAATAAGCCATTCCCTGCCCTTCCAAGGCAAAACACAAGTGTTTGGTGCAAAACCAGACACAAAACGGTCGAGTTCGGAGATCCTGAGGCAGGGTGCGTAGCCGAGACCTCCGGGAACTCCAAACGAACACAAACATGGATAATCACCGAGTGTTCAAACGGTGACGTCCAAGTCTTGAGGACGGTCAAAAATGGGGTGTCTACAAGTTCAGCTCCCTTTTCCGAGCTTTGACATTTTCTTCCATTTTTCCTCTCTCAGAGTTGACTTTTGTTGACTTTTGGCATTCCCCACCCATTTTCCACATTTTTGACCATTTTCTCATCTTTCCTTGAGATGACAAACGACATCCCACATGACGGAGCTCCTCTGGGGATGGAGGTGGATCCAAAGTTCGAGCCATTGCCGCTTAGTATTCGACCATTCGACCCGGTGACGTACCATCCCGAGATACACGTGCTACCACCCAATAGCATTCGCCAATTCAGGGGGTTTACACGAGGCGCTCCTGAGGACCTCCTACTACGCGAGTTGGAGTCACATTTATCCCACGGCACCTCCGAGGTATACACTTTTTCTTTATTTTCCGAAATGTAGGTTGCATTTCTTGTATGGCTCACACCGCCTTTCATCTGTTCATCTCAAACACATTCTTGCACTGTATTTCTTACATTGCCTTGCATCTGCTTGTCCTGAACATACTCTTGCACTGTATTTCTCACACTGCCTTGCATCTGCTTATCCTGCTTACAGGAGGATTCACATGCCATCCGAGGATACGGGACCACCTCCATGAGGGAGTGGCATATGGAGCTTCCCGATGCAGTCCGTCACATCGTCGACGAGGCCGGCTTCGGCGCATTTTGCATGGGGCTCTCACGTCTCATAGCGAGCCGGCCTCTACTGGGCGCTTTAGTAGAGAGGTGGTGGGATACCACCGATTCTTTTCACTTCTCTACGGCAGGGGAGATGACGATGACTCCCTTTGACGTCTCTATGCTCACCGGTATAGCAGTAAGGGGTCATCCGATTCCTTACGACACAAACATGGGCGAGTGGGAGGCCGCTCAAATCTACCTACTGGGGATTCGCCCATCCATCTCTCGATCAGGGATAGTGCGATATACATGGTTCGCTGATCACTTCAGAGGAATGGCACCGACGACCCATGAGGAGACCGAGCACTATGCCCGAGGTTTCTTGATGTTCGTGTTTGGCACTACTCTGTTCACCGACCGGGTGAACACTGTTGGGCTTTACCTGATGAGCGCCTTGGTGGACCTGTCTCATGTTCGGCTCTACGATTGGGGCGGCGCAGGCTTGGCCACACTATACGGGTATATGAGCTCCACCTCCCGCCAGAGCGGGCATCTGCTAGGAGGCTACTGGAGGGCCTGGGAGGTATGTCCTACCCTCCTGTCTTGCATTTCCCGTTATGTCTTCTGCTTCGCATTCTCTGTGCACTACACACTGCATACTGTACACACAATCTACTTTCTACTTTACATTATCAACACAGTGCATACACTGTATGCCTTCTGCATTGCATTCTCTATATACTGTATACACAATCTGCTTTCTGCATCATTTGTATTCATTCGTGGTATTCTCACTGTTGTCCTTCCGCCTTCTGCAGTTATGGGTGTATGCCTATTTTCCGAGGCTTGCCCCAGAGCCAGAGGTGGAGATGCCACCTGCTGCGCCGTACTCCCATAGGTACGACGGGAGATGCCAGCGGAGGCCCCAAGAGTCCTTCTCATTTTTTCGTCGATTCTTCGACACCGTGACCGCAACAGAGGTAACTCAAACCTTACAGTTATTTCAGCTTTACTTCATATTGCATCTCTAATGGCAGCTAACAATCTGTGTATTCACTATTTGCAGATCACCTAGCAGCCGTGGGCAGTGATGCCTAACGGGGTCAGAGATCAGTTTGCCGGCGCTCGGGAGGCTTCCCGATTTCGGATCTTGCTCGAGGGCCCAGTTTGTAGGGCGTGGTTCTTAGGGGAACGATTCCTGCGCCAGAGCCTCGGTTTGCCCGAGCTGATAGTTCCGATGCTACCTCCCACATATATGAGGATCACAGAGAGATACACCATGCAGGAGATGATCGATTTCACCAGAGGTTGGGACGCTGACTTCTTCAAACTTGAGGGCGATTACACTGCCTTCATCCAGACATACCTCATGCCACCTCTGGCTAGCGCCCGTGGAGGTGAGAGAGCTAGAGCTCCAACTGCGGGAGAGAGAGCCAGAGGGTCTAGGGTGACCAGGGCTCATGATAGGAAAGGTTCTCAGACGAGACAGAGGGCGTGATGGCCAGAGCTGCCTACCACACTGACTTGCTGGCGACCCACAGGGGAGGCTTACCAGATTCCCATCAAGCCTGCACCAGCTGGTCACGAGCTTGTTGGAGTTCGAGGCCCGACCCCGGTATGTACTATACCTTACATTTTACACATTCAATTCATTTTAGTTATGCTTTATAGACCGCTGATCATCTCAACACAATTACAGGCATCCATAGAGTACACCGAGCAGGCTCTCGAGCTAGCGGCTTCTCTGATGAGGATGGTTCAGACGAGCATGAACCTGCTCAGCCTCTATAAGATTCTGGTAAGTTTCTTCAGCTTACATTTCTAGCCATCAAACTTCTTGCCGATACATTAGCATTTCAACTGCAATTTGCTTCATACTGATCTGAATACATTGCATTAACAACACTACATTGATACACTGCTCCCACACACTACATACAACACTACACTCATCTTTGCATCCAATATATACCATAACTGATGTATTTGACAAACTGCCCTTTTCAGATGCCAACCCCACCGGATGCCCCAGCGGGAGCCGCAGCAGGACCTTCAGTGCCTCCCTCAACAGCAGGGAGAGAGAGACGAGGGACTCCGACGCACAGCCGAGGCAGAGCTAGACGTACTCATGACAAGAGTGGCCCACCAGAGCCTATCCCGGATGATGATGAGACAGATGAGGACGAAGAGCTAGCGAGCCCCCAGTCAGAGTCATCTGAGGGTAGAGGTGACGGCACCAGCTCGAGTTCTGAGGGCGATGGCGATGGCGATGTTGAGGAGGGCTCCGATGAGGGGAGCGGAGACAGCTCTGGATCAGGTTCCAGCTCAGATTCAGACAATGGCGCCGATGGCGATAGCTCTGAGTTCGCTCTGCCGAGGAAGAGGGCCTCTCGATCCTGAGGTGACTGGCGCCAATTCAGATGTTTTTGTTTAGTTTTCTTTTTGCCAGTAATGTTAGCGCATTGTATAGTTCCAGACAATTTTTATTTTCTTAAAAGCTTGTACTTCTTTTGTAAAAAGAAACCATGATTGGAATAAAAATAGTTTTTTGATTAAAAAATGTTATGTTTTTACATTCTGAGCATCACATTGCACCATTTTGCACAAAAATAGGATTTGATGGAAAAATTGAACATTGTATTGGCAATTCCTTATTCAGGTAGTGAGCCAACCAACACATAACAAACAGAGTAAAACAACTCAATGAACAACAACAACTCGACAATCAACACAAATACAACTTGATAAGCAAAACAACAACTCGATAAGCAAATCAACAAAATTCTTAAAAAGAAACGACAAAAATGCACCAAAAGCAGAACAAGACACAAGTTCTTAGCACTTTCAACACATGGATGGACCAGAGGGCAAAATGGGAGGCCACCGACCATAAACAGATGCTGCCGGCCACCAAAAATGACCATCAGCCATTAGTAGTAGCTAGTCGGCTACAAAAGTGGCCGATCATCCACCAACACTGGCCGGTCGGCCACTAATGCAGGGAACCTTCGGATTGCTGCCACCTGTCTTCCACTCAGCACCTTATCTTCTACAAAAGCTCCAACTTTGTGGTTTTTTCAATTTAGCTCTATTTTTGCCACAAAATGGAGCCATTCTTTGCTAAAAACTCTCGACTTGGATTGCAACTTTAGATGGCTCGAAAAAGTTGAATTTTCGAGGTTTCGGAACAAACGCACTACTCCTGCTGAGTCGTACCCCGCTGTGTTTTCCGTTCCTCCACGCCGCGACTAGATGTTGGAACCCGATTACACATGTTTTTAGCTTTGGAGGACAAGAGATATGCCCCACAATCGAAGAATTCCAAGTTTTGATGGAATCCTAGCGTGACGAGGAAATCTTGCCCCAGTCTCGTTTTAGTCATATCCAGGCTTTAGGAAGGATGTGTGGGCTCACTTTACATGATGCCCGATCTTTGGTTCACAACAGGGAGTTGGATATTCCCAGCTTGATTGATCGATTTTTTGATGTCGGCGATCGCGGTGGCCGTCTTTGGCAAAGTTTTCGACAGCATGCTGTAGACGCGCTCCCGGGAACTCTCCGATATCCGCGCCTACGAGGGCAGCGCGAATCTCGTTTTGTTCTGAGCTACTACAGTTCGGACTCAAATGTCACGGTTCTGAATCTAATCTCACAATGTGCGATGTGAGACCGATAAATCACCAAAGAGTCCAAATCCAGCAAATCGTTTTTGGAAAACTAATTTTTATAAAGAAATGCCAAACATGGACTGCTTTGCCAGATACAGAGTCGCCACCTAAATATTTTATTTTTGGGAAATTTAGGAAACCCTGACTCGTGCCTAAGGCCACGTGTCCGTCATCACCAAAGTTGCCTCAGCTAGAGAACTTGGGTACAAGAGGGGAAGGTCATGCAATGAGCACCCCCACTCGCCCGATCGAAGATTGGCCTGTACTAAGCATGATACGTCGTTTTTTAAAACACATGTGCTCTTATTCCGATTAATTAGCTAATCTTACTACGTGATGCGCACAACATACAAGTATAGACTAGATCGCCTAATTTGGAACAAAACATTGCATATTCATTTTGTTTGAAAATGGTTTGGAGTTTGCTACTCGCAAGTAGGCTAAATCGAGGATTTCAATGAATTGTTCCAATTCAAGCAATCCAACCTTCACCCACAGGTATTCAAGCAGTTATATCAAATAAGCAGTTAGACTCATGGCAAGCATGCTTTCATGGCAACATTAACACATATGCAGTATGCTAAAGCATAAACACTCACAGTGTACTCTGAGCCAAAACAGAGAACTAGTTAGAAATCATGCATGATCCTAGTTCATGTTAAGATGGCTAATGCAACACATGCGAGAATGCAATTAAAATAGGCTCGGCTATTCTAGAATGGCATATGAAATGCAACTTGATACATGTATTCAACTTGGAATTGAAATACAATGCAGTTAGTATGATGCGCCGAGCCCGGTGCATGCAAAACAAATGAATGATGCATGCATGCAAGCATAAGGTATGCTAAACGAAATATGTAAAAAGGAGAAAGGAATGGGGGTTGGAAGACATGCATCACACACACGCACGCTTATTACAACAATACGCCCTCTTGCAGGAGGATCCGAATAAGAAGCCAACTAGCTAATCTAAGCAAATTAAACTAATTATTACACAACAAACTAATTAACTAATCTTAGTTAACTAATTATTACAAAACAAATTGAAATAGCTAAACGCATTAACTATTGAAGTATAAAACAAATGCTTAATCTAGCTAAATAAAGAAGCTAAATAAAGCAATAAAACAGGAGGTTCTCAGGGGGAGAAGACTGGATGCATGCTCGGTCGCCTCGTTCGGAAATCCGTTGCGATGCCCCAATTTGCCTCTGTTTGCAATTGTTTCCAGAACACTGTACCAAGCTCCAGAAAGCTTAAACTCCACCTTGGGAACCTGTGGGAGGGCTGCCGACCAGTTGTTGAGGAAGGAGACCACCTGCCGACCACTTTCTATGCTGAAAAATCAGAAAAAATGGTCGGCCAACGAGTACTATTGGTCGGCCAACCAGTTGTTGCTGCTGAATTCCAGTTTGCTGCAACAGAGAGCAAGAAAAGGGCATGGCAATGTATTTGCAAGATATGTGTGCACAACCATCCTCCCTATCATTTCATAAGCTCAAGGGAGTGTGGTTCTCGACCCTCGAGCCACTAATCACGCATTTCAATACATAATGGCCGAGAGGCGAAGTTGCACAATTCAATATGAAAATGAATGCACACATAAACACATAAGGCCTAAAACTCTATCATGTATGATCAAGAGCGTCGGCGATCGAGAATTGAGGCACGTTTCATCACTTTAAGTATGAAACGTCCCTCGTTTCTCGTGTTTGGACTAACACCTATTCCAAACAAAATGCAACACATGACATGGCATACACAATGCAATGCAACTCAAACATGCAAACATGCAATGCAATGAAACAAGCATGTGAACAAGATGCAAGGGATAAGCATGCAAACATGCAATGCAACATGAACAACCTAACAAGGCTAATGGCATGCACAATGCACAACGCTAATGCATGCATACATACTCAATGCAAGACAACATAAGCATGCAACAATATGATACAATGCAACTAGCATACACAATGCGAATATCAACTAGCATACTCAATGCGATATGATCATGGCATACTCAATGCAAATCAAGAGCATGGCATGCAATGCAAACAATAACATAGCATGCACGATGCGATGTAACATGGCATACACAATGCTCAATGGACTTAAACCGAATGTGGGTAGACCTCGGCCATGCTCAAATCAGTGGCCATAACACCAAAACAAAGGCACCAAAAGACAAGACATGCATGCACAATGCATTGGCCAACCAACTAGGCCTAAGAGCACAACTCTCAAGAGTGCTCAAGGAGTGATAAACATGGAAGTGTAACAACACCAAGTACACTGAAATAAGGTAAGAAATGATGCCAAATCATTCAAACAAACACAAGTATAGCATGCAAAGGTCCTTAAGCATGAAAGCTAGCAAAGAGGACTACAAAGGAGACATGCAATACATGGCAAATATGCATGAACCAACCATGGACAGAGCTGAAATAGGTCAAAACAATGACCAAGATATGCTAAGATGGAGGCTTAAAGACCTAGGCATGCAAGCATACACACTAGGCCATAAGTAAGGCAACAATGTACAACACTTAAAGGCACTCAAAGCATGAAAGAAGTGGGAACATGGCAATGCTATGATCTCTGAAATGAAGTATTAAATGATGCAAATCATCTAAATAGCTCAAAGATAGCATGCATGAGTCATCAAAACACAAAGTAAGCAAGGCCAATTGCACTACAGCTATACAAAGCATGAAGGATATGGCAAAGGCAACCCAAAACAGTCCTAGAACATGTCAAAATGATACTAAAACATGCATGGAAGTAAGCCAAAACAAGCTATCATGAAGGGCATAAGGCATAATGCATACAAGGCAAATAAGGTGGATTACACTATACCTATTAAGACCAAGCATGGGATGACTTAACCAATAAAATCAGAGTTATATCATGGCAAGATAACCTCAAAAACACATTGAAATGATGGCTCACAAGCTAAGGCATGAAGGCATACACAATGGTTCATGTTAAGGCATAAAGGGGCAAATCCTCCAACGCATTGAATAAGTGATAAATGTAAGTGCATGAGCATGAAACATGGACTGAAATCACATAATAAATGATGCCAAATCATTCAAATAATCCAAGTAAAGCATGCTAATAGACTTGATGCACAAAGCTAACAAGCTAGATTGCACTATAGCTACACAAAGCAAGTCATGCATGGTCAAAACAACCAAAATCAGAGCTAGATCATGCTAAAACATGGACAAAAGCTTCTTGAAGTTAAGCCAAAAACATGCTAGAATTACATGTTAAAGCATGATGCATGTTAGGCTAATTCATGGAAATGCACTACAAGTGCATGGAGCATGCAAGAGGTGACCAAACCAAACCCTAACAAAGGTATGACATGGCGAAACAAGCCTAAGAACATGCTGAAATGGACTCAACATAAGCTAGAATGGCATGCTACTTCATGAAGCATACAAAGCTAGTCTACAAGATTTACACTACAAGTGTATAAGCCATGCATGGAGTGACCAAACCAAGCAAAAATAGTGGTAAGCCTCAGCAAAATAACCACAAATACAAGCTAAGATATGGTCAGCATAAGCTCAACAAACATGCTCACACATGAGGCATTCAAGACAAGTATTGAAGATACAAGGAGAGGGGACCCTCTCCTTTTTGGGACCTCAAAACACCTTTCCCACCACTGAAATTCCTCTGGATTTCAGTGGTGATAAGGCCAAAACAAGGTGGTCCCAAAAGCTTACAAAAGAAGGCACAAAAGCAAGGCCAAACAAGGCCTAAGAGGGGGTAAACAATCCCAAATACAAAAGTGAGCTTAAACAAAGATCTTAAGGACCAAAAATCAAAACTTTTTGCAGTAGGAAGTTAGTCTCAAAACAGCATGCAAAAGGGTCCAAAAGCTTAAGCAAGAATGGGGGTTTAAAAGGTTAAAAGCTCACCCTTGAAGACCACCTTCAAAGCTGCAACTCCAGCAACTTTTCCAAGCTCAAACCAGTCCAAGAACCTCAAAAACAACTTCAAAGGACCTCAGCTCCAAGAGTATGGTGTTTGAGTGTGTGTTTGTGTGTTAAAGTAAGACAAAATGACACTTTAAGGCACAAAAATGAAGAAGAAGAGTAACATAGAGACAAAGCTATATGTATAACTCTTAAGCCAATTTTTCTAA
Source organism: Camellia japonica (assembly GCA_030407325.1). NCBI lineage: Eukaryota > Viridiplantae > Streptophyta > Magnoliopsida > Ericales > Theaceae > Camellia > Camellia japonica. The sequence continues at coordinate 11,030,104 of JAPPVO010000059.1, forward strand.
ACCTAGAGGAGGGAGGAGGAGCCTCCCTCTTATAGAGAGCAAAAGCATAAGCTTCTTGAAGAAGCTAAGGCTCAAGGCTATCCCTCCATACGTGTATGGAGGATGGTTCTTGTGCTCTTTAGTTGTGCCAGCTGGTCCAAAATATCTCCAAAAAGGTGACAAAAAGCAGCCAACCACTTTAAGTGGTCTCCCAGAACAAAAACTGGTCGGCCATGGTGGGAGAGAGTCCAGAGCATGAAAACAAGCAAATGGTGTGGTGGTCGACCACTTTTGATGGTCCAAAGATCAAAGAGACCAGTTATCAGACCAGAAAACTGGCTGGCAGGAAGAAAAGTGGTTTGCGGCGAGAGAAATTGGTCTCCCACCCTTGTACCACCTCCCAAACAAGGAAAACAAGGTTTGTACCGAAAACAAACCAAAACGGATGCAAAACGAAAGTTCGGGAGGCAAAGCGCGCAGTCGGGAGCCTCGAAAACTAGCTGACAAGCACCAAAAGTGGTTCACGACCACAAAAGTGGTCTCCCAAACCAAAGTGGCCCTCTAGGCCAAGGAAACAAGGTGTGGTTCAAAAACCACGCCAAACAGAGAACGTTAAGCGGTCCCGAGACAAGGCGCGCGACCGAAGGCTCTGAAAACCGGAAACTGGTCTCCAAACGGGAAAAGTGGGCTACGACCACGAAAAGTGGTCTACGACCACAAAAGAATGGTCTACAAGACCTCTCCCTCCCTCAGGCAAGGAAAACAAGACTTGGTCCGCAACCGAGCCGAAACACAAAGAGTTCAAAGGCCCGAAGGCAAGGCTCTCAGCCAGAACTCCAAAACCTCAAAACGAGCACAACATGCACTATCACCGAGCGCTCTATCGATGACGTCTGAGTCTTAAGGTTGGTCAAAAATGGGGTGTCTACACATGCCCTCTGCTTGTGTATGTTGGCTCATTTTCTACTTGCCCCTGGCTTTGGAGGGTCTAGCATTTGCTTGATCGAAGTTGCCCAAGGCTTGAAAGAGGGCAAGAGCTGCATTGGCTTGACATTAGCCGAGACTTTAATGGGTTTGGATGCTTTCCATCTCCGGGAGACAACCAAGTTTGCAGGAAGTCCACTACTTTTACAGGTAATGTTTCCTACCCTATCTCACATGTGTTTCTCACATTACTCGGCTCTCAGGCTTTGTTTTTCTCTCAAAACCCTTTCTCACTTTCTCTCCACATACACCTCTCTATTCTTTAATCTCTCTTATTTTCCATCCCTCTCTAGATATGGCTCTTGGACAGGTTGAAAGTAGTGGACCCTTGCCCTACATATTCGGCACGCAGCTATTTCTTTCGCCAACGGCTAGTTGATTCCCGAACGAGGGGTAGTGGTGCCATTGGATGTGCAACCGTTCTGCTACTGACATTGCTTGGCGTTGCCCCTGGTTTGATCTGCCTGAGATGAGCTATAGCATGTCCCAGCAACCTAGCATTCAGTTGATTGGCTTGACACACTGTGTCTTCTACTTTCTATTCCGGTTCCGGCGTCAATTCGGACATGACCAGACTTGCCCAGAAGAGGGGGTAGAGTACCCGGCTTCATTTCCAATCCGAGATTCTTAACTAGCTCGATATCCCACTGGATGGAAGACAAGAGAACTTCTGGCTCCCGCTCCCAATTTCAGTTGCGCCCTTTCTGGCGAATGCACAGCTTGGCTTGAAGATGAGGCACAAACCGAGCCTATTTTAACATCCGAAGCTTCCACAAGCTCTGAGAGGGGACGCAGGAACACCTGACTAATCGATGCCCTAAGTTTATTGCTTTGATCTAACTTTCAAGTTTTCATTTTGAATGTAATAAAAAGAAACTTTGATTTGTATCGAGAGTTAGAGAACTCTGTATTGAAATCAATGAAATTGAAGTTGTGGGTACTGAAAATTTTCCTTTTGGTCCAAAAATTGTCTAAGTTGTAAAAAGATTAATTTGAACAAAATCAACTTTTATTAAAACTTTTCAAAACCATTTTCGATAAAGATCACAACTGGACACACTCAGAATCTATCCTTGAGATGTACAACCCCAAATCCAATAACTGGAAAGTTGCCCCTTGTCTGAATAGCACTGCACTGTAAACAGCTCTCATAGTGAAGATCACAATCGAACTCTTGGATGCAGAAAAGACAAAGATGACCAAAACAATCTCATGGACACCGTTGATTTGGAAGTGTTTATGGCTGGACTTTAGAATGAAGTTGCCTACGTATCCCAAAGAGGGGAATCAAGCCTTACGTAGTTCGGTTCGGGTTCACTCGGGTATTAACACTCTCCTTTTGTGCTCTAACTTTTGCCAAGGCCGCCCTTTTTGGGTTTTCAACCTGTCGAGCTCAGTTTTTCTTATTTCTAATTTTTCGTGCTCTAACTTTTGCCTAGGTCGCCCTTTCGGGTTTTCAGCCTAGCGAGCCACTCAAGGGTAGTATTTCTTCAACTTGTCCATGTTGATTGGTTGGGAGAATTTGAGGCCATCTAAGTCCATAAGAATGACAACTCCACCCGACCAAATTGATTTGATAATGTAAAGACCAGTCCAATTAGGTCTGAACTTGCCCCTAGGGTTATGGATGGGAGCTTGGTTGTCTTTGAGCACTAAATCCCCTTCTTTTAGATTCCTGAACTTAACTTTCTTGTTGAAAGCCCTGGCAATTCTGCGTTGATAACCTTGGACATGGTACAGTGCTTTCAGCCTCCTCTCGTCGAACAACATTAGTTCCTCAAACCTGCTTTGCTGCCAATCCGCTTCTACTATCTGGCACTCAGCCATAACTCGCAGCGATGGAACTTCAATTTCAATAGGCAGAACAGATTCCATCCCATAAACCAGAGAATACGGAGTTGCCCCAGTAAAAGTTCTAATTGATGTCCTGTAGCCCCAAAAGAGCAAATGGCAGCTTGTCTGGCCAGTCCCTGTAGCTTTCCACCATCTTCTGTAGAATGTGCTTGATGTTCTTATTGGCGGCCTCAACAGCTCTGTTGGTTTACGGCCGATATGTGGATGACTTATGAAAAGCCACGTTGTATTTCTCCAACAAGTCGATCACTTCCTTTTTGAAGTGGGAACCATTGTCCAAGATGATCTCATTTGAAACCCCATAGCGACAGATGATATTATTCCTGATGAACTTGGCTACATGTACGCTTTCAGCACTGCGTAGGATTGGGCCTCGACCCATTTTGTAAAATAGTCTATTGCCACTAGGATGTACTCATGCCCATTTGACCCCTTCGGAGTAACTGCCCCAATAACATCAATTCCCCAGACTGAAAATGGCCATGGTGAAGTCATGTTGTACAGCTTCGACGGCGGGATGTTCATGCAATTTGTATGGATCTGGCATTTGTGGCATCGCCGAACAAAACTGATACAATCCTCCTTCATGGTTGACCAGTAGTAACCCTGCCTGAAAATCTTCCGAGCCAACATTACTCCGTTCATGTGAGAACCGCATTCTCCTCCATGGATGGCCTCCATTAGGCGCTTCGACTCTTCTGCATCGACACACAGTTTTTGCATTCCCAGATGGCCTCGTTTATACAATTTACCCCTGCAGATGATAAACTGAGCAGCCATTCGCCTTATTGCTCTCTTATCTTTGGCATTTGCCCCTAGTGGATAAACCTCATTTTCCAAGAAGTTCCAGATATCATGATACCGGGGGTTCTGATCTTGTACTTCATCTATGGCGGCAATCACCTCATAGGCTGGCACATATCTCTATTCAATAATGATTGAACGCATCCGGACTCCCAAAGGGATGTCTATCATGGAAGATAGAGTTGATAAAGCGTCAACAAACCTGTTGCTCTCTCTTAACAGATGCGTGAAGGTTAGCTTCTCAAACCTGGGAATCAGAACGTCCAGGGTTTGGTGATAAATTTTCATCCTTTCTTCTTTAACCTTCCAATCTCCTTTTGCTTGAGACATAACCAGGTTCAAGTCCCCAATGACGTCCAACCGTTTTGCCCCTAGTTCTAGGGCGGCTTCCAAGCCAGCGATACATGCCTCGTATTCTGCTTCATTGTTTGATACTTTGAACCGGAGTTTGAAAGCTAAAGGTATGTGGGAATTTTCGGGCGCTATCAGCAACGCCCCCATGCTATAACCGTACTGATTAGACGCTCCGTCAAAGTACATGGTCCAAATCTCTTCTTCGACCTGCAGAATGGCCTTATCTGGGAACAAATACTCTACCACTTCGTCTCCTTCCACTGGGTGATCGGCTAAGAACTCCACTACCGCTCTCCCTTTCACAGACTTGCGAGTCATGTACTTCAAATCAAATTCGGAGAGAAGAAGCAACCAACGAGCTAGCCTACCCATAAGCGCTGGTTTCTCGAAGAGATATTTGATAAGATCCAATATCGAAACCAGAATTACGAAGTGAGCTAACAGGTAGTGCCTCAACTTCCTGGTAGCCCATACCAAGGCTAAGCAAGCCTTCTCGAGCGGAGTGTAACGGGTCTCATATTCCAGCATCTTCTTGCTCAAGTAATAGATGGCCTTCTCCACTCTATCATCAGATTCCTGTGCAAGCATGCAGCCCATTGTCGTGTTGGTTACTGACAGATACAAAATCAACGGTTTCCCCGGCTCTGGCAGTGACAACACGGGTGGGTTCTGTAGATACTGCTTGATCTGCTCAAAAGCAACCTGGCATCGGTCATCCCATTGGAACTTCTTTCCTTTCTTTAGGAGACCAAATAGTGGTTCACAAGTCAAGGTTAATTTTGTAATAAACCGTCTTATGAATTGCAATTTACCCAGAAAGCCTCGTACCTCCTTTTCAGTCCTTGGTGGTGGCATTTCTAAGATGGCCTTGATCTTGGAAGGATCAACCTCAATGCCCCTTTGTGTAATCAAGAACCCCAGCATTTTCCCTGCTGTGACACCAAAAGTGCATTTCTGAGGATTCAGTCGTAACCGATATTCTCTGATTTGTTGGAAAAATTTCTTCAAGGCAGTGTAGTGGCCCTCTCTTTCCTTGGACTTGACAATCATGTCGTCCACATACACCTCAATCTCTTTGTGGATCATATCATGCAAGATCGTGGTTGCAACTCGTTGATAAGTAGCCCCAGCATTTTTCAGACCGAACGGCATCACCCTGTAGTAGTAGGTTCCCCACGGCTTGGTGAAGGCAATCTTCTCCCTATCCTCGGGTGCCATCAAGATCTAGTTGTACTCGGAAAACCCATCCATAAAGGAAAGCAACGCATGGCCATCGATGAAGTCCACCAATTCGTCAATGTGCGATAGAGGAAAGTCGTCCTTTGGACTAGCTTTGTTCAGATCTCTAAAATCCACACACACCCGAATTCTGCCATCTTTCTTCGGCACCGGAACAATGTTGGCCAACTAAGTAGGATACTCAGATACTAGCAAAAAAAACCTGCATCTATCTGCTTGGTGACCACTTCCTTGATTTTCAAAGCCCAATCCGGGCGTATTCTCTGAAGCTTCTGCTTGACGGGTCGGGCCTCAAGGTCAAGAGGGATCCGGTGCTATATAATCTCAGGATCGATTCTAGGCATGTCTTCGTAGAACCACACGAAAACATCTTTGAAATCTTTTAATAAAGTGACTAAGCGCTCGTGTTCCTCCGAAGACAACGTGGACCCGATCTGGACCAGACGCGGATCCTTCTCAGTACCCATGTTAATTGAAATGATTTCATCAACCAGGGGTTTTAGAAACCTCTCCTCCTCTCGATCAATCAAATGTTTTAAAACCAGATGAATTCCTTTCTCGTCATTTTTATCAAAGTTTTGAAAGTCATGATCAATGCAATATACAAGTGGCACAGAAAAGTACTCAGAAACAGCAGTGGTACCATTCTCATTTACAACTTCTAGTTCGTCTAAGTCCTCGGTTACAACTAACTCAAAAGAAAAGGAAAAAGACAACCTGGACAAAACAACGGCATCCGAGTAATCAACCCCAAGAATACCGGACTCTGACTCAGAAAAACTAGAATCTGATTCCGACTCCACAGACTTTGTGGAACCAGATTCCGGTTCACTACCTGATTCAAAACTGCTGGACAAAAAGCCCTCCTCGAACTGCCAAACGAGGGAGGGTGCGATAGATGTGTCCAGAATGCTAGTAGAAGGGTCCACAGCTGTTTGATCCCTAATCATGGAAACAGAGATGTCATTCCCCAAGCTCTCCGGTGTGATCTGAGGATCCGAGAGGAGACAAGCCAACGCTGCTCCTATCTCGAGTTCTGTGCCATTGTACTCATCATCTATACACTGTTCAGCCACAGTTGGTAGGTCAGTCTGCTGTTCTGCAACTTCATCCCCTTGCAACTGTAGGTCGAAAAAGATCTCAAAGCCAGGAAAACGCCGCTTTTCAGAGTTCAGCCATGGCTCAAGAAAGCCGCAAAATGGAAAATCCTCCCCCTCCCGGATAAAGCGGCCGTTCAGGGTTCCTTGAATGGGTCTATGTGCAAGCTCGTAAGGCCTCCGACTTTGCTTAGCCTTAGCTCTTCCTGCCATTTCCTTTCACTTCCTTACCCAGTCCTCTTTGGTAGGGATGTAACCTAGACCAAAGGTATGAGGGTTGTGTGGCACTTCGGCCAATGCAACGACGCCTTTCCGATCGCTCCTTCCTAATCCCATTCCGGGTACATGTTGCAGCTTATTCATGAGGTAAACGGATTGAGCACTGACATATAACCCCTCATCAATAGCCATAATATCTTACACTACCTGGGCCTCGGCCAAGGTGAATCCAGACAAAAAGACATCCTCCTCGCCATGTACAATTTCTAGGACCGGTGTAGTGACTTCCGGCGGAGGATGTATGGAAGAGTTCCCAAAAACAATAGCTACTCCCTTCCCATGGGGGTACTTCAGCATCTGATGCAGAGTGGAAGAGACAGCTCTCACTTGGTGCAGCCACGGCCGTCCAAGGAGTAAATTAAAGGTGGATGGAACATCCACGATATGGAACTCAATGTCCTGTTGTGCCGGGCCAACCTTAGTTCTGATCCGAACTGTCCCCATCACTTCCCAACTTGTATTGTCATAAGCCCGAATCACCTGGATTGTCGGTACAAAGTCTGCGGATTTCAAACCGATAGCATAGGCCGTGCGCGACGGACACACATTAATTGCAGACTCGGTATTAACCAAGACAACTGGTATCCACTTATCTTTACATTCCACAGAGATGTATAGTGGCATATTGTGCTCGGAGCCCTCAGGCAGCAATTCTTTATCTGTGAAAGTTAAAGTCGGTGAAGCGCCACCCGGGAAAACTTGTCCCACTAACTGCTCAAGGGTTGTGTCGATGGAGAGCTTAGCCTTATCCATTGCTGATAGGACTGCTTGTTTATGCACTCGTGAAGCCATAAGCAATCCCCAAATGGATATATCCGCCTAAATCTTCTTCAGCTGCTTCAGTACAGCTTCTTTTTCTAGCAGTTTATCTTTCTGTTTCTCTGCCTCCTTATCTTTTCCCTGATGCTTCTAGTTGGTCCAGGTGTGGGGACTTAAAATACCGCCCACTTCGAGTTATGTGATCGACTTTCTCGGTATACCATGTATCATCTGGCAAATTCTGTCCCCAATCCTCATCCGTGTGGGCGAGATGCAAGTCTTCATCTTCCCACCACATTCCCTTGGCAACTGACAAGCAACTGTCTAGTTCCGTTGTAAACACTCTTGTATCCGCAACACAGTCAGTCCCCGCAGGACCTTTGGCTTTTCTAGCCTTTTGATCAGTCTCAATTCTTTCCTGTTCGAACTGTTTCAGTGCGGTCTCCTGTTCTGTATCAGCTGTACAAATACTATCCAATTCTTGAGCAACATTTTTTTGTACCGGTGCTCTCTAGCAACTTTCCCTTGTTGTAGATCGTTCCGGCCGTTGCAGCAATCCCCGTTTCAAACTGTTCCTACTTCGGTTGAGACCCCTCATCTACATCTAGTTCATCACTTAGCCGCCCTGTATTATCCGTTGATCCGTTCATATCAAACTAACCAATCTGTATATTCCCCAGATCCTGTTCATCGAAGAACTACAGGTTACTGATGTCCTCTTCGAGCTCAGCTAAATCATCCAGTCCTTGGCTTGGCCAGTCCTCTCGGACTACATTAACCTTCATCCCCGTCGGCAATTCCACCCCTGGTCTGGCCTGGCTTGTTGACACAATGTAATGGCAGGGGTTGTACTCTTCTTCAGTTAAGCTCATGGAGCCCTCAAGCATGCCTTCTTCTTCCACAGCCACCATCACAGGCTCGGGTTGGGATATAGACGCACTCATCATGCACAAGTCCGTGCTTTCTGGGATGAATAGCGTCGGCTTAGGTAGGTGGGAGAGGGTGATGTATATGCTAGGGTCGTATGGGACGACCATTGTTTGGATAAAGTTTACTTACCTGGGTGGAGGAGGGGGTTGGTTATGTGGTGAGAGAGGATTTGTAGTGACGTTAGGCTTCTCAGGAGACCCTATCACTTTGTTGTCAATGAGATCCTGAATCTCATGACGGAGTCTAAAGCATAGGTCGGTATCATGACCATGCTGCTAGTAGAAAACACAATACTTGGCTGGGTTGTGTGTAGGAGGGAGGGGATTAGGCAATGGGCGCGGCTCTAGGGGCTTCAGATGCCCCTTTCTGATCAGGACCCCTAAGGCTTTAGATAGAGACATGTAGAGTGGGGTGAAAACCCTCTAGCCTTGGGGTTGGTACTTTGCGAGTTGTGAGGTGGTTCCGGATGCACTGGTAAAGGGTGTGGCTATTTTCGGTGTGGTGGTGACCATACCAACATCAGAAGTCCTTGCAATTGCATTACTACTCGTAGCTGCATTTGAACTGCGTGTAAAGGCCCTCTTGGGCTGCTCCTTTTCATGGTCAATCAGACCCTGTTTCATAGCATCCTCTATTTGCACCCCTATCTCATGAAGGTCCGCAAATGTAGATAGAGGTAGGACTATCATCTTTTTGCAGCAGCTTCGGTTGCAGATTACAAACGACCATTCTTATCTGGTCCTTTTTAGCTGGTCTGGTTGTCATCATGGAGGCCTTGGCCCTCCACCAAGTGACGAAATCGGAGAAGCCCTCCTTTGGCTCTTGACGAGTAGCCTCGAGATCACGAGTGGTGACCTCGATTTGAATGTTATAGGAATATTGGGCGACAATTGCCTCGGCCATCTCTTCCCAGCTCCTCTTCACAGAATCTTCCAGTTTAGCATACCAAATAGTCGCGATACTCGACAGGGTCCGACCGAAGAGGGATAGCTTCTGGAGTCTAGTCAGGCCCATCGGCCGCAAAATATCTGAAAATAGCTGCAAGTGGACCATGGGACCACCCGAGCGCGTCGAAGCGGTCTATGTGTGGCATTTTAAATCTGTCTGGCAAGGTCACCGCTACATCGGTATAACTGTCCTCTATATCTGGGATTGAATTGACCCCCTGAGCTCGTTTGAAAAGCTTCTCAAGCTTGCTCACTTTCAGAGCGGTAGGGTTGACCTTAAACTCAAACGGTGCCTCCGTTGGGTAGACCGGTGCTTTGGAAGTCTGGGGTGGAATTGGATCCACTAGGATGTCCGCATTTTCCTGGACATTGGCTACAGGAGCAGGAACTCTGGGTACTGGAATATCTACAGGAGGTGGATGGGATACAGAAGCTGTTGCTTGTTGCGGTTGTTGCTGCTGTTGAAGCCTAGCAATCAGTTCAGCCTGCTGGGCTGCAATCTCTATTTGGCGAGCGGTAACTTTCGCTTAGCGAGCAGCGTCCAGCTGCATGGCCTCGATGGTTTGTTGAAGTTGACGCATCATATCCTCCATATTGTCTACGGGGTGCTGATCTGTCACAACCGGTGTATACTCTCTTTCTGAGGTGGAAGCAAAAAACTGGGCCCAACTGCGCATAGGTGACGTAGATAGTGACCGCTGAATTGGCGACTGCTGAACTGGTGATCTATGCCTGACTGTCCTCCGTCTCGTAACCAGGGGTAGCGAAGCAAACACTGGTTGTCCTCCAATAAGATCCTCAAATCGGTAAATCCTCCTGACTCTGTCTAGAGTGCTCGGGGGAAAACTGCCTCGTCTAAAGCAATTGTGAGATACTACCTTACAAAAAGAAAATAAAGCAAAAAAAGAAACAACAATCAGCAAAAGCACAGCACCTTGGCTTAGACGGAGACAGCACACAGTTGAAATCATAAGCTGGACAATCTGTACTCAAACACTGATTTCTGTCCCAAATTTTTGCCTCAAAACTGATACCTTCAAACTGATGCCCAGACTTGCAACTGATACATACATTCCTGCAGAGTCACAATCTAAAAGCACATATCAAGCAAGTAAGAGCCAAAACACCCCTATGGTGGGGTAGGGTTTCCTTGTCCTAGTTTCGTCAAGAACTAGGGGTTCGCTACGCAAGCAAACGGTTTCAAATAAACCTACATTTAGGTGAGCAACCTGTCCTAGTTCGGAACAGTCTTTAAGGCTTCTGATATGCAGCTAGGTCAATTGGTCAAAAAGGGTGCCTCGGCAAGACCACCTAATATACCTCTCGCTCCTAACACCGAGAAGTGAAAAGAGGATCAAACGGTACAACGGTGATCCAGATCCAAGGTTTGTGTTCCCATCGTGGCAGAGCCCGCAACCGGTCAGTCTTATGGCAAGCTTTTCCAAGCGAGCCTCTGGCAAACCACTCAGGAATAGCAGATGGCAAACACTGTGACTTAGGCGCACCAATGCAAATGCAATCCAAAGAAACAGATAAGCGTAGATAAAATAACATATCATGAGTTTGAGTCAAGTTCTCTAAGTCCCCAGCAGAGTCGCCAGAAACTGTAGCTCGACTTTCTTCGCACCCCTTTTCAGAGAACTCGAATTGGTCCTACAGTTCGGACTCCTGTCACGGTTCTGAATCTAATTTCACAAAGTGCAATGTGAAACTGATAAAAACCAAAGAGTCCAATCCGGCAAATCATTTTGAAAAATTGATTTTGAATCAAATAATGCCAAAACTAGACTGCTTTGCCAGATTACAGAGTCGCCACCTAAATATTTATTTTTAGGAAATTTAGGAAACCCTGACTCGTGCCAAAGGCCACGTGTCCGTCACCACCAAAGTTGCCTCGGCTCGGGAACTTGGGTACGAAAGGGGAAGGTCCTGAAATGAGCACCCCTGCTTGCTCGATCAAAGATTGGCCTCTACTAATCATGATATGTTGTTTTATAAACCTTATGTGCTATTGTTTCGGTTATTAGTTACTATTACTATGTGACCTAAGATCGCAAGAATTGGAACATTTCAACTCATGTTTGGTTTCGAAAAATGGTTTGAAGTTGCCACCCTCAAGTGGGCTAAAACGCGGATTTGCCATCAAATATGACGAGCTTAAAACATGGTTTGCCACTTCACAAAGTGGGCTTAAAACATACATTCGTTGAATTGTTCCAATTAAAACAACAAGCCTTCATCCATAGGAATTCATGCAGTTTAGCAAGTAAGCACATAGCCTCATGGCAAGCATGCAAAACATGGCATCACTCACACTCATGCAAGTATGCTAAAGCGTAAAGACTCACCGAGTACTCCAAACCAAAACAAAAGCTAGTTAGAAAGAATGCATGATCCTAACTATACAAAATGCCTAATGCAACACATGCAATAATGCAATTAATAGGCTCAGCTACTAATATGGCATTTGCAACATTTTGACAGCATGTTTTGAAACACGTATTCAAATAAGTATTGAAATTGCAATGCAGTTTGAATGATGCGCCGAGCCTCGGTACATGCAAGACAAATGAATGGATGCAAACATGCAAGCATAAGGTATGCTAGTCGAAATATGATCCCTAATCTAACTATCAAAAGCAGTTAAATAAAAGGAAGAAAGACGTGGGGTTGAAAGACATGCACACACGCACGCAAACTTATTACAACATTGCGCCTTCTCGAAAGAGGGTTCGAATGAATAAGCTAACTAGCTACGCTAATTAAGCTAAATATTACAAAACGAAATTAATTAACTATTCTAGCTAATTAATTATTACAACACAATTGAATAACTAGCTATGCTAAGCTAATTAAGTACAACACTTGTATGAATGAATTAGCTAACTTATTTTAATCTAACAAAAGCGATTAAATGGCCTCGAGGGCGAGGGACGCATGCATGCTCAGTTGCCCCTCCCAAAAATACCACCACCTTGCCATCGAATGCCTCTGTTTGCACTCGTTTGATCTCTGAAAATTGTGCCAACTCCCAGAATGCCTTTGCTCCAACATAGGAACACACTGGTGCAAAATTCATTTCTGGCCGGTCGGCTACCAGTGGTGGCTGTCGGCTACCATTGGTGGCCGGTCGACTGCTTCAACTGGTCGGTCGGCCACTGATTTCTTGGATTTCCCTTTTTGCTGCAACAGAGAGCAAATAGAGGCAAAGCAGTGTATTCCAATGAATATATGTGTATACTTCTACCCTCCTTATCATTTCTCAAGCTTAAAGGAGTGTAACTCTTGGCTCTCAAGTCATCAACCAAGCATTTTCAATGCATGATGGCTAGAGAACCAAGCTTGTATAAGCTTAATGAATGCACAAACAAGACCAAAATAACCACCACCCTATCATGCATGATCAAGGGTGACGGTGACTAAGAAAAGTGGCACGTTTCATCACTTTGAGTATGAAACATCCCATTTTCCTTGTGTTTGGATTAACGTCCGATCCAAACACATGCAATGCAACACAACATGCTTAACTTACTTGTCATGTTTTATTTACTCATTTTAATTACCGATCCATTCTTTAACTGGTTAAGTCCAAGGTGAGTGTCCTCTAATGAGAGAGGGGTCAACCAAAGGATGATTTAAGGCATAAGAGAGATCATACCGTTGGTTAGTAGAAACCACCAAAAAAGGATTAAAACCATTAAGCACAAGTCTCAATCCCAAGCTTAAACACAACCTTAAGGCTAACCAACCTCAAAGAAAATGGAAAAGTGAAGAAATGAGGGAGGTGACAGATATTTAAGTGCTGAAATGACATGCAAAATGATACCACAACATGCAAGCAACTCATGCACAATATGTTTAAGAGCCTAACTCATTAAGCTAGTGAAGACCATTACACTATAGCCTTGCAAAACAAACCTCGAAGGACTTAACCGCCCCAAAACAGAGTTAAAGTAGGCCAAAATAGTGGCTAAAACATGTTGAGATTAAGCTAACACAAACTAGAATAATAGGCTAAACCATTAGGCATGCTAGACTAGTAAGCACAATTGCACTACAAGTACAAAAAGCAAGCAACAAATGCTCCAACCAACCCAAAACAGAGCCTAAAACATGCTTGAATCGAGCTAACACAAGCTACAAAATCAAGCTACCATGTAATGCTAACTAGGCATGCAAGTGAGACACAAGGAGGGGAGGCCAACCCCTTCATTTTTGGACATCAAAACATGCTTTCCACCACTGAAATAACTCTAAATTTTAGTGGTTTAAAGACCCAAAAAGTTTGATTTTAATATGCTAAAAGATGGTACAAATGCTCACACAAATAAGCAACGAGAAGGGTAGACAACCCCTTAGCACAAAATGGCTTCAAACTAACATGTTAAGGCTCAAAAATTAGAACTTTTTGTAGTTGAAAACTAGGCTCAAAATAGTACAAAAAGATGGCCAAGCAAGTATGTACAAAGAGCTCAAATGAAGTAAGTCTTATACCTTTGGAGCACATCACTAAACAACCACTCTCTTAGGCTCAAACAACCCTCCAATAGCCTAAAATAGGTTCCAAGAGGCCTCAGCTCCAAGGTGGTCCAATTTGGTTAAGGGTTAGTGTGCAAATATTTAGAGAATTCTAACTATCAAGCACAAAACAAGAGGAGAGAGAGAGAATTCTAGAGAGAGAGGAAGAAATTTGCTCAAAATTGTCTAACCTCTCAAAATAGGGGAGAGACCCCCCTATATATAGAAAATCAAGTTAAAGGCTTGTATTCATCCCTTCATACACGTGTATGGAGATAGCCTAGCTGGCACAGCTGGCAAATAAATATCTAAAAACGGAGAAAAATGGCCGTCGGCCATCATCAATGGCTGACCGGCCATCAATGTAGCCGACCGGCTATAAACATAGCCGACCAGCTACCACTGGTGGCCGACAGGCACAAGTCATGGCCGGCAGGCTAGGGAGATGGCTGATAGGCCACCCTCTCCTCCAGAAGTGAAGCAACAAGCTCTTGGTCCACAACTAAGCACAAAACAGACAAGATTAGAGGCTCCAAGGCAAGGCGCTCAGCCAAGACCTTCAGGGACTCAAAACGAACACAAGCAAGCACAATCATTGGGTGTTCAGACGATGACGTCCAAGTCTTCAGGACGGTCAAAAATGGGGTGTCTACAAATACCCATAGATAATAAAAATCATTTTTAAAATATACGATATCATCACATATACAAGGTTAAGTTTCAACACTTTTTCATAAGTTGAAACCCAAAAATATGTATATATTATAATGAATTTGTTTTAAAAAAATATTATCTCATTTCTAGCTTTTTTGTTTTAGTGAATTTTGTTCAATTTTTTTTTTTAGTTCATCTAGTCAAGATGAATCTAAAAAACTTTATTAAAAAATTAAAAATTCACTAAAGACAAAAAAAAAAAAAAAAAAAAAAAAGTCATTAAAAACACCAATATCAAATTGTGACGCCTCAAAAATCGAGAATATCAAGAAATATATTAACAACTAAATACAAGATTTTCATAAGGTTACAATTCCAAAAATAAATAATAATACATCGGAGTTAAATATATTACAAACAACATTGCCCTAATTTTATAAATTATAAGTAAAAAGAAAATAAATAAATAAATTTAATTTCTGTAATGAAGTTGCAAATCCAACATTAGTCCACGCTTGACGCACTTTCCCAGCTTTTCCACAATATCTTTTTCGTCAGTGAATTCTTCCAAAATTTGGCATTAATGCCAAGGCAACGAAAATAGCCATGAGCGCTTGACGCCCAGCAAGAACACACACACCTCCCAACTTTAACCCCCGAATAATACGAACATGTATAGATATAGCAATACAATTGTATAAATAATAACAAGTAAGGATAAACATTAACGTGCATGATAATGCTATATAGTGAAAGAATTAATCAAGCAGAATCATTTTTATCAAATAGATGACAATAATAATAAGCACATCGCGAAAGCATTCAAAAGTATTATCACAATTGTTATTAGTTACAGTTCTCATATTATTCAGTCAGAAGTCAATTCTAGGTGATTTCTTATGGAATGTCATAACTACCCAACACTCCAAGCTTGGCTTTAGGCAAATCGGTACCCTTTTCTACTCACCATTCCAGATGCTCCACTCCTAGGGTTATGTACCCAGGTCGTGTTATCTTGGAATACAAGATAGTCACAACCTGTTGTGGCCACAAGAATTCTCATTTGTGTTCTGGTCTGCGACATGAATTCTTATATGTGCCACAAGCATTCTTATTTATATTCTGCAAGACATGGTTTGCCACAGGAATTCTCATATGTGCCACAAGCATTCTTATTTGTGTTCTGCAAGACCACCGCACAGTTGAAATAAAGGATCACGTTCTAAACTTAAGCCAACTTGAGTACCGCGACACCACTTGCGCAAGAACTAACTCAAATGGAACACATCCCACCATCATTTCATTACTCAACCAACCAGTTCAACAATCCTTTCAAATCATTACAAGTGAACGCAAACTCGATACCACCCGATTAAGTTTCCCCTTCTTAAGTTCATTATGTTTTCAGTTAGAACAACAGATAATCACCGCAATACTAACCAAAGCTAATCATGAAGCAACTAAGACATGATAAAATAATTTCAGAAAATAAGCATACATGATATCAGAAAACTAAAACACACAAGAAATGTGACATAGAGGTGATAATCCACAATTATGAACACTTTCACATATACTTTCAGATACATTTTGTCAATACTTTGAGAAATTATTTAGACTATTAAAACACCTTATTTTAGACTTCATCAAAATTAATACATGCTATACATACACCAAATAATTCATTATTTAAACAAATTTTAATTTCATAAAGATTTGTCATTTTAATAATTTCTAAATCCGTAAGAACAACTTACTGAACAAATAATATATCAATAAATTACAAAATTATACAATCTACCCAACATGTAATATCACATATACCATCATTTATAAATAGAGTGAAAGAACAAGACAAGACAGAACAAAAAGAGGAGAAATGAAGGGTTTAAAGGAGTTCTTGCGATGGTTAGGTTGTTAATGGTTTATTTTCCTATTTTGGTTTATGATTCTAACCATAGGATACGACCGTCCTAGCTCCATGATCATCTTGCTGAAATTTCACATTGATCGGACACGATCTCACCGTTGATCTTCCATTGATGCTTCCAAATTTGTCCGTTGTTGATCACTATCTTGGAGTTGGAATTTATAGAATCTGACACCAAAAATGGATTGTGCACATTGAAAAACCTTAGAGTGGTCACCTCCGAAGTCATTGGACCACCGATTAACTTGGATGCACCATAACACCAAAGGTTGAGAAGCATTGGATAAAATTCAACTTTATCTTCTCCAACCCAGCATCATCACGCACCAACAAACCCAAAATTTCAGTTTCAAATTCACACATTCAGGCCCTTGTATCTTTCTCGTCCTAACTCCGTTTCACCTCATTTTTTATTCGTTGGATTCAGCTCATGGACTAGTTTTTGTAACACCCTTCATACATCTCATTCTGCCTCTTTTTACGTGCCATCAGAGTTTTGAAAATTGACCAAAAAAAAGATTTTTCTTTCCGTTTTCGATATTTTTGCGGCCCATCTTTCGAACTCCATAACTCTCTCGATTCTTAATTGTTTTACTGCGTTCTTCTGCCAATATCTTCATCTTTCTTCGTACTTCATTCTACATAATATGGCTTTCTCACTCCTTCATAAAAAGGGTGGTTTATACATGCCAAAAGTAGCGCGAAAACCAACTTCAAAATTCAAAACACTTACTTCTTTTGTGTCTTCTTTTTCCAATTTTCTTCTTCTTTTTTTTCTTCACCTATAACACATTGTAAATGGAGGTTCTTGGTGGTAACTGAGTTAGGTGATGGTGGTGGTGGCAGTGAGTAGTAGTGACAATGAAGCTCGCAGCTAATGGAGATCGATGGTGATGGCGTGAGTTAGTGGTGCTAGAAATGGAACCTAGTTGTGATGAAGTGTGATGGAGGTGAGTTTGGTGATGAAGGGTGACAGTGATGATGGAGCTCATATGTGGTGGTTGGGTGGTGATGATGAAATTGATGAAGGTGATGAACATGTATGTATATATGTATATACATATAGATAGTGTAGGTATTGAAATGTGACCTCACAATCAATTGAATTTCATTGCCGATATTCAAGGATCAAAGCTAAAGAGCACGCCACAAGATAGAAAAGCCCAAAGCCCAACACCTACACATTAGAAGACAGTAAGCACCAGTGGCTTGTCCACCCAGGGCACTTCGATGATCAAGTTAGTCAACTTATCTCTCAAAGATAACAAGTAAATCACAAATCTCACAAAGTGAAACATATCTTAAACCCATGGGGGTCCATTTTTATTTTTATTTTTATAATGAGTAGTGTTCACTTTTTCCTAGAAGTCCCACCCCTACCCAAACATGCAATCTAACATCACTAAGACTCTTGTCCCCTATCCGAATATCTCGGACTCCAGTATGATTGCATCATACTTTGTCAATCCAAGATCACCTACGTGGCACCTCAGCTAATTACTTAGGCCACGTAGACAACCCAAAAATATGTCTTCACAGATACATATATAGAGAAGGAGGGATGGAAAGAAAGAGAGCGAGCAGAGAACAGAGAGAGAGAGAGCTGAGAGGTTCAGAGAAAGAGCAAGGCAGTAGAGAGAGATGAAGTGGATGAGAAATCTTTCATATGCATGTACAGATATATAGGGAGAGAGTTAGAAAGTAGAGATGTGAGGGAGAGAGTACAGGGGAATGACAAGGGGCTCCAAGTAGAGGGGCATGGGTTGCAAGTTGAGTTTGGATTGGTACAAAAAATGCTATGTTTCAGTGTAATTTGATCTAGGAAAAATACAAAGAAAAATAAAATAAAAATGCCAGAAGGCTCAAAAAATAATATCAAGTAATAATATAAAGTTAAAAATATGTTTTGAATAAATTTTCAGTATAAAAATATACAGACTATTAAATTCAAAATAATACGAATAATTATACAAAAAAAATAGAAAATGTATTATTTTTATTATATATCACACAAATACTCATAAAGTGATATCTTTGTTCACCAATTACCTAATAAATGTGAATCAATAAATTCTACTGGTTACATTACGTAATTAATTTAAATATCAAATAAATAATATCAAATGATATTTTGATACTACTAAAAAATTATTGGGGAAATTCCATGATAATGGAATTTTTAAATTTTATGATTTTATTTTTTAATGTTTATAAAATTTGCCACTAAGCTAAAAATATTTTTTTAAACCTACTCTAAAATAAAATTACCCCATAATTATTCGGCATAAACCTGGGTTAGATAGTATTTTATAACACATAATTAACAAAAAAAACAATTATGTTGTTAATGCCATGCGTAGGAGTGTAAAAATGGCCCATGGCCCATAGGCGGCCCGAAGCCCGCCCGCGGCCTAGGATGGGCCCGGGCCGTTTGGGCCCTGGACCAGGGCTTGGGCCATCATTTTGAAGCCCGACTTGTGGCCCAGCCCATCGGCCTGCTTAAGACGTACTCAGGGCCTGGCCCGAAGCCCGACCCGCCCGAGGCCCAGTGTATTTTTTAGTGGAAAATAATAAATTTTGAGAGAAAAAGTTTTTTTTTAAAAATGGTCAGGCCCGCCCAAGCCCGAGGCCAGGCCCATTGGGCCGGCCCGAGGCCCGACCCACTAGCCCAAATACCCATGGGGCTTAGGCCTAGGCCTAATTTTTTGGCCTGTGGGCCAACTCGGCCCAAATTTTGGAAAGAGCCCGCAAGCCCAACATGGGTCGGGCCAGATTTACACCCTTAGCCATACGTGACACATAACCACATCAAACAATCCAATTATTTTTATCGGAATCAAATAATTCCCTTTTTCTTTTTTTCTTTTTTTTTTAAAGATGGTTCAAATAATCCATGTTATTGACACCATGAAGTGATAAGACCTAAAAATGCAATTCACTAACAAGTTATTGATAGCGCCAAATAACTTCTCAATAAAAACACAAGAAAAACAACAAATGTTTGGAAAAATTATTTGGTGATAAAATCATTTGTTAACTTTAAACTTGATTAATTATAAAAAAATCAAATTAATAAAAATCAATATAATATTGGACACTCAATCCAAAAGTCAAAATTTTAATTTTGTTTGTTCAGAAGACCTGACACTGAAACACTTTGCCCAAAAGGAGAAGCTCAAGCAAAATGATCAAAATACCCTTCCTTATATATATCAGTCCCAAGCCCTTTCACTCATTCAGATATCTCTCTTTCTCTCATCCACCGATGGTCTCAAACCCTCTCTCACTCAGATCTCTGCCTTCCTCCTCAACGTCACTCGCCGCCATCTCCATCATCACTGTCGACCGCCGACACCAATCCTCCACTGCGCAGATTGTTGTGCTGCCCATTCCTCCACCGCGCTGATCGGACGATGGTGGTAGAGGGGACGAGATCCATGCGATGGCACCCTTTCTTTCTTCTATCTCCGAAATGGCTCTCTCTCTTCTCTATTTTCTTCGTCTTTTCCAATCTGAACCTTTACTACCGATGCTACCTCAATCATTTTCCTCCGCCATCTTCTTTAGATCTATTTCATGTCTTCAAATCTGAGTCATCATCATCAATCGAGAGATCCAAACTAGTGTCCAACCCGCCGAAGCACCACCACCATAACCGTAGAGTAGTGGCGATGGCGTCGGTGGAGTAGTGGCGGTGGCATTGTTTCAGATCTAAATTCATTATCCTTAAGTCAGTGATATTGTGACATATATATATACCAGTGTATGCCCGTGTCTAAAGACATGGTATAAATAATGTTAGGATCAAAACCAAATGACACTAACTAATAGGGAAAAAAAACAAAAAAACAAAATCTAAAACAACAACCAACATAAGCACTCAATGGTGCGCTTTTGTACTAATAAATCAAAAAACCAACTCCAATTTGACAACAAATTGAACTCATCTTGGCAACCAATGGTGTTCTACACAAAAGAAAAAAAGCAAAGAATAACACTCAATGGTATGGAAAAGTTTGTACACAATTAAAACTGTTAATTAGAAGTAGTAATATGAAGCATTAATTAAGTCACTATATCAAGATACAAAGCAATAACAAATTGTATTAATATTAGGGGTATCAACTGATAAAACCAAACGACACTAAGTCAATTCCAAAACCCTTGATTCTGGAGCTTATTGTACCAAATTGAACTAAAATTTTCAATCTGAATGAAAGAATCCAATCTTCTATTTCACAACAATCAAAATACCCACTTAATAGCTGAAAAAGCTTTGGGGGCAAGCATGTCTAAGAACTGTATATGGGCTTGCAAATCACACAGTGATTTGAAATCAATCACATAGTGACTTGAAATCAATCTCCTAATTGTGTTCTACACAATTTGGAATGACCATGCCCTAGCTTCTTCCTAATTATGTAACCACACATACATACTGTGGTTGCCGAATAAACAGATTATTATTTTTTATTATTATTTATGATTTAAGTGCTTGTCATATAGCCGAATACAAGTCGGCCATGCCGGGTTAGGCAAATGGAGAAGCTGACTACGAACAAGTTATGGATGCCGTAGGAGCCGACTATACGCTTTCATATATGGAAGGCCCAAGGATAGGATCAAAGCCCAGGAAGCAGTGGGCCCATTGATGGCCCCTGGAGGAATCATTATAAAAGGAAGAGCCATGCTCAAGGAAAGGGGATCGAGAAAAAAATAATAGAGAGAGGATTAAGAGGTTCTGTTTGGACGAAAGAGTATTTCTAAATCCATTTCACCACAATTGGCGCCGTCTGTGGGAATACTCAAGCACGTTCATGACAGACGTTACCGACAATTCTCCGTTCATAGCTGATGATGTTACACCAGATGTTACACCAAGAACTATGCTTGGTCCGGATAATATCATCGCTCAAAGAGCCTTGAATTTTGACCTAGTGGTTCAATCTTCACCCTCAACCTCCATGGAGGAAACTATGTAAACAATCATAGATCAAGCAAAACGAAACGAACAGTGTCTGGAAGAGATGGCGGCTGACAATGAGCGCTTACGTAAAGAGCTGGCTCTGGAGTTATCCAAATCTCAACAGACCGGCCGGTCACCTGAACAGCAGAAGGGAACTCAACGACGTCGGCATCGGAAACACGATGGCAGCAGCGCCTCTGACTCATCAGCTCAGGAACCTATGTAAAAGGGGCGTGTTGGTGTGTCCAGGTCATTTGAGGGAAGTCCATATATGTGGCATAGACAAGGAAAAGAAGATGGGTTAAACAGAGAATATAGGCATAACCCTTTCGTACAACGAATTATTAGGGTCGTCCTGCCGAAAAAATTTAAAGCCCCGACATTCACGTTGTATGATGGTAAATCTGATTCGACGGACCACATTCGCCATTACAAACAGGCAATGACGTTGCACGTTGATGATGAAGCGCTTATGTGTTGCATGTTTCCAAGCAGCTTAGGTCTGCTGGAAGTTCGGTGGTATTACAAACTTGAACCAATGTCGGTCAAGAGTTTTCACCATCTCCAAAAATCTTTCCGGGCAAGATTTATCACTAACGAGGTCCAGCCTAAGCAAGCCGACTCGCTCTGGGCAATGCAAATTAAGCTAGAAGAAACCCTTCGTGAATATTTGGCGCTATTGGGAATGTTTCAATTTAGTTGACGATGCCTGTAACGACTTCATAGCCATTACTGCCTTCAAGATGGGCTTGCACTGCAACAGTCCGCTCCGGAGCTCATTAACTAGACGACCTCCTAAAACAATATGGGCTTTAATGAAGAAAGTTGAGGAGTATTGCAAAGTGGAGGATGACGCCCTCCGCGTCAAAGCCGAACAGAAGGTCATGGAGACAGCTGCGTCTGTCTTGGTGCAACCCATAAGCATAGCCCCACCAGAAAGGAGCGCCGAGCGTCAAGGCAGCTCAAAATGAGGGATCAGCACTCGTGCCAATTGAGCGAGCAATATCAAGTGGACAGCAAACGCCCCAGGCGATCCGAGAAGAAGTATACCGAGTTGACCAAGCCGATCAACAAGATATTTCCCAAAGTCCAGCATCAGCCCTTGTTTAAATAGCTGACCAAGATGATTGGACCCCCCGACACAAGATGCAAGGATCGACAATGCGAATACCACAAGGACTATGGGCCTAGAACTGACAGATGCTACACCTTAAAGGACCATCTTGAGGAGTTAGTACAAGATGGTCGACTCCTCCAATACCTCCCCCACAAGATCACTCAACCTAATCCGGTGGCTCTATGCCTGGACTCACCTCCGATGGGCACCATTCATATGATATACTGTCTTCCGATGCCGAACGGCATCCATATGATCTAGTTACAAGTATCTCAACCATGCCCATCCAAGCCGTCCACACCAGCCAAACAGCTTCATCAGACCGGTAAGATTAGCTTCGATGATGTAGATCTGGAGGGGCTGATCTTTCCCCACGACGATGCTCTTGTTATCGAGTTGCGAATAAACAAATTCGCTGTCAAACACATTCTAGTTGACCAGGGGAGCACATTAGAGATAATGTACTACAAGTCGTTTCTGAAACTTGGCTTCACGGATTCAGATCTACTGCCGGCAGCATACCCCTTGTTCGACTTCAACGCGAATCTAGAATACCCTCTGGGCAAGGTCACGGTCGCAGTTACGTGCAGGCACTAGGACGCTCGATGTAGAGTTTCTGGTCGGTAAACTGTTATTGCCGTACAATATCATCATGGGAAGAACTTGGTTGCACGCAACGCAGGCTATACCAAGCACCTATCACCAGCTACTCTGCTTCCCAACACAACATGGCATTGAGCAGATTCGAGGCTCTCAGAAGTTGGCAAAAGATTGCTACCTTACTACTTCCGACAAAAAGCCAAGGGAGCTGAAGGTCAATTCAATTGAAATTTCGGACTGGAAAAACCTCGAGGATATTAGAAAACCCCCCCACTGATAAGGCAACTGAGGATCTCGTGCGGATTGAACTCACGCATGAACTAAATAAATTCTTCCTGATCGACGCCTATCTGAATGTCAACGAACGCCAGGAGCTAATTTCGTTCCTAGTTAGCAATAGTGATGTGTTCGCTTGGACGCCTTATGAAATGCCGAGAGTGGACCCCAGCATAGCACATCATCATTTGAACGTGGACCCAAAGGTTAAGCCCATCATCCAGAAGAGCCCACGATCGGCAGCTAAGCATACTTCAGCCGTTGTCGAAGAAGTTGACAAGCTCCTGGAGGCCGGTGCAATCCACGAAGTGAATTACCCTACTTGGTTGTCCAACACTGTTGTTGTAAAGAAGAAAAATGAGTCTTGGCACGTCTGCGTAGACTTCACGGACCTGAATAAGGCATGTTCCACGGATTGCTTCCCCCTCCCACAAATCGACCAACTAGTGGACGCAACTTCGCATCATCAGCATATCAGCTTCTTGGACGCATACAGGGGATACCATCAAATAGCCATGTATCTTGAGGATCAGGAAAAAATGGCATTTCTCACCCCAAGGGGCACTTATTGCTACAAAGTCATGCCCTTCGGCCTAAAGAATGCTGGGACAACTTATCAGAGGCTTATCACCACCATGTTTAAGAAGCAACTCGGCTGTACCATAGAGGTGTACATTGATGATATGGTGGTAAATTCCAAAAAAAAGCATGTCCACTTAGCCGACTTGACCACAACCTTCAATATCCTCTGGAAATACATGATGAAACTTAACGCGTCAAAGTGTGCGTTCGGTATCAGATCTGGCACATTCTTGGTCTATATTGTGAACTATTGTGGAATAGAGGCCAACCCAAAAAAAATTACAGCAATCTTAGAACTCGGCTCCCCTTAATCAGTCAAAGAAGTATAGAAGTTGATGGGAATGGCTGCGGCCCTCAACAGATTCATTAGCCGTTCTTCAGATCGTTGCCGACCGTTTTTTCACACCCTTCGACAGGGGAAAGCATTCCTTTGGACGCCCGAGTGCTAGACCGCTCTAGACAACTTAAAAGCTTATCTCCATTCAATACTGCTCTTGACAACTCCGTCACAAGGCGACACACTCATTCTGTACTTTGCGGTCTTAGATCGTGCGGTCAGCACTGTACTACTCAAAGAAAAGCTAAGAGAGCAAGGACCCATTTTCTACGTTAGTAAGGCAAAGGTGGATGCTGAGACACGATACGTACCACTGGAAAATCTGATTTTGGCCCTGGTGGTGGTCGCTAGGAAATTAATGCACTATTTCCAGGCCCATACAATAACCGTGCTGATGGACTACCCTCTTCGAACAGTACTTCGCAGTGCGGAATCATCAAGGCACCTCAAAATGGGCGTTAGAACTTGGCTAATATGACATTCAATTCTCTCCCAAAAAGGCTATCAAAGGGCAGGTTTTGGCCGACTTCGTTGTTGAATTTACTGGCTGTCACGCCGACTTAAAGCTAGAGCAACCAGCCTTCCAACCTCAGCAGGAGTGGAGGCTATACGTTGGAGATATTTGGTAGATATATTGCGATGGTTCATCCAACGAGCGTGATTGTGAGGCCAGAGTAGTGATTATGACTCCTGAGGGTGCCGTAATCGAGCAAGCGGTCAAGCTCGGCTTTGACGCATCAAATAACGAAGCTGAATATGAGGCTTTGCTTATTGGCCTTCGTAATGCGCATCGACTTGGTGCTAAGCGGTTATAGGTTTTCTGCGATTCAAAGTTGGTTATCAATCAACTGAAGGGGTGCAACTAGGGACGACCGAATGACAGTGTACATGAAAACAGCAAACTCATTACTCATGAAGTTTGACCACCATGACCTAAATCAAATTACCCGCGACCAAAATACCCATTCGGATGCTCTTGCTTGCTTGGCTTTTGCCATCAATTCGGAGGTTAAGTGGACCATTGAGATGGGATTCGTCAGTGAGCCGAGTATTGATCTCCCGAATTCCGTTTGCATCAATGTTATTTACCTGGGGCTGAGTTGGATGGATCCCATTACCGCATTTTTATCTTTAGAACAGCTGCCCGTGGACGAGAAAGAGGCCCATAAGCTGAGGAATAAGGCCCTACGCTACTATTTGGACCCCTATGGAAAGCTCTACGAAAAATCTCTCTTAGGGCCGTATCTGGAATGTGTGCACCCAGACTTGGTAAAGGATTTTTTGGCTGAAATACATGAAGGCAGTTGTAGTACCCATTCTGGAGGGCGTTCACTAACCCACCGAGCCGTAACCCGGGGGTATTGCTGGCCTACGATGCGGACTGATGCAGAGAACTACGTAAAGAAGTGTGAGCAATGCCAAAAATTCTCTCCTTTGACTCATCTACCCGCGAAAGAACTGAACTCTATCACTAGTCCTTGGTCTTTTGCTCAATGCGGTTTGGACATCGTTGGACCACTGCCAAGAGCTCCGGGAAACAAACGATTCCTGATTGTTGCAATGGATTACTTCACAAAATGGGTCGAGGAGGAACCATTGGCGCACATCCGAGACATAGATGTCAAACGTTTTGTCTGGAAGAACATTATAACCAGATTCGGCATACCGTGAGCACTCATATCCGACAACGGCACCCAATTCGACTGTGGTGTCTATCGTGAGCTGTACGACACATACGACATAAGACCATACTTCTGCTCACCAGCCTATCCACAGAGCAACAGCCAAGCCAAGGCCTCCAATAAAGTGATCCTGGATGGAGTCAAGAAATAGTTAGAAAAAGCCAAGGGCAAGTGGGTTGAAAAGTTGCCTAGTGTACTTTAGGCCCATCGCACTACTCCAAGGCGACTTACCATCGAAACACCGTTCGCCTTATGTTTTGGGACCGAAGTTATTATTTCCCTTGAAATTGGCCTGCCCACTCTAAGATCAAAAGCATTTGACACAAGACAGAATGACATGATGTTGGCCTTGGATTTGAATTTGATTGAGGAACACTGTGATCGGGCTCTTGTGCATATGGTGCGCTATCAGCAGCAGCTCGCCAAATCATATAATCAGCGTGTACAGCTACGCTGTTACGTCCCCAGAGAGTTGGTTCTCAAGAAAGTGCTTCCTCCCACTAAAAATTCGGCCGACGGCAAGCTGGGCTGGCATGGCCCATATCAGATTGACTCAATTGCTGGGGTAAGGGCATAACGGCTCTCAAACATGGCTGGCAAAAAGCTTTCCCGACCATAGAATGCCACCCAACTTACGCAAATTTTATCATTAACCGACATGGGAACTATCCTTGCTTTTTGGCTTTTTGAAGTATGTAGCAATCACGTGTTTGTCTTCTGTTTCCGCTAATATGAATATATTTATTCAGTTAATCAATGACTTTAGCTTGGCTTTTATTTGCTTGGATGCCATACAAATGGTAAAAAGACTCCAAATTCTGAGCGCCCCTCGTGCTTAGCTGGCACGATCGGCCGAATAAGCCTTCGAATTCGGAGCGCCCATTATGCTTGCACAATTGGACATCAATTAAAGATTCCGAATTTGGAGCAACCCTAGTGCCTAGCACGATCGGCCGAATAAGCCTCCGAATTCAGAGCGCCCATTGTGCTTGCACAATTGGCCATCAATTACAGACTCCGAATTCGGAACGCCCCACGTGCTTGGCACGATCGGCCTAATAAACCTCCGAATTCGGAGCATCCTTTGTGTTTACACAATTGGCCATCAATTAAAGACTCCGTATTCGGAGTGCCCCTCGTGCTTGGCACGATCGGCCAAATAAGCCTCCAAATTCGAAGCGCCCTTTGTGCTTGCATAATTGGCCAGCAATTAAAGACTCCGTAGTCGGAGCGTCCCTCATGCTTGGCACGATCGGCCGAATAAGCCTCTAAATTTGGAGCGCCCTTTTTGCTTGCATAATTGGCCATCAATTAAAGACTCCGTATTCGGAGCGCCCCTCTTGGTTGGCACGATCGGCCGAATAGGCCTCTGAATTTGGAGCGCCCTTTGTACTTGGCATAATTGGCTGTTGATTCGATACTCCGAATTCGGTGCAATTATCAATCCTTCATAAATTGGCATGATAAAATCGGCATAATAACTAGTAATCAATTTTTTTTGTTTTGCATTCTATAAAGTGCTCTTATAAGTGTCATACATCATATTGGGTCAAAGAGACAAGCACGATATGCACTAAAGTCCATTACACATAATTTATTAAAGTAAAAAGCAAAAGAAATACAAAGGTCTAAATCCATTAAGCTGCTCAAGCTCTCTCAGAAGTCGCCGCAGCCTCCCCATCATCAGTCTCTTCTTCATCATCCATTTTCTTGACGTCATAGGCCTCAAACGGAAATTTGTAATTTTGGTATAGGGGCGATGCCAAGTCCGTGCCCTCAGCTTGAAGCGCCTTGATCCATCCGTGTTTGAACCCGTGGTTCTCACATCGACATAAATCATCGGCCAGTTTTTCCTTCGTCTTCGCAATACCGATTTTCTTCCCATCAAAGAAACCCTCCTCATAGGCTCGCAATCGTATGGCTTATTTGGCAAACACAACCACCTTGTCTCGATCGGCAACAGCGTGATCAATCAGCCATTAGTTCACTTTATTGGTAACAGTTGTGGTCTCCAATATTCACTCTCAGCCTTTTCCGCATGACGTTCCCAATCACAAATTCGGCCGTCCTTCTGCGCTATCTCTTTCTGAGCGGTCCGCAAGCGCATGCCAGTCTCGTATGCATAGTAGAGCCTTTTGAGGGACCCATGGATACCCTCTCTAAATACTTCGTAGTCGCTTCGCCCAATTATGGATTGTTGAACTTCGGGCGGAAATATTTGCCTGGTAAAATCCACTACCACGTTCGGATCATGAATGATCGAGTCTGCCTCAGTCATAAGTTTGTTGCCAATAAAGACAGCAAAGCTTAGAGGGCGTGGCAGTCTACTAGGCTCGTGTCGGCCAGACCTCTCGCTACTTTTTTGCTGCGTCTCGCCCCTGTGCGCTTTCTCCGCCTCATCCCTCCCTGGTGATCTACTTTAACGACGGGGCGAGCGATGTCTCTCCCGCTCCTCTGACGCTATCGTACTCACCGTAACAACATCGCCACCGTCTCCACAATTCATCTCTGTCTCCAGTTCCGCCAAACTTTTTCCTTCACCTTTGCTGTTAAAGAATAACCTGCTAGACATATGTATACACTATTCGCTGCACCAGGCTTCTGCCTCCACTCTATTCGCTGGCCACTTCGTCGTTTGACAGTACAACATTTTTGGGGTTACATATCGTCTATTTAACAATGCCCCCTACATTAATGACAGTGTAGCTTTTATGATACGCCCACGGTGGCTGAAATGCACACATCGTTGTTACTTCAACATTACGTGCATCATCAATGGCGGTGGCAACTCATGTTCAACTGGGGCAGGGGCAGATATGTGAATCTATTCGGCCTCTTCCTTCATTCGCCGAATTTCTTCACTTTCCCACTTGAACACACTGATCTTATTTATTCGGCACTATATACGTCATCAATGGTGGTGGCAACTTATGTTCAACTGGGGCAGGGGTAGATATGTGAATCTATTCGGCCTCTTCCTTCATTCGCCGAATTTCTCCACTTCTCCACTTCTCCACTTGAACACACTAATCTTATTTATTCAGCACTACATGCGTCATCAACGGCGGTGGCAACCTATGTTCAACTGGGGCAGGGGCAGATATGTGAATCTAGTCGGCCTCTTCCTTCATTTGCCGAATTTCTCCATTGCCCCAACCATTAAAGCTGCTAGTCTTGCGATTATTAGGCAATAAATGCATTAGGCACTCCCTACATTATCTGAATATGGCCGAATTAACTATCAAGGTTAACTTAAAACATTCATCATTTAAATAGTCGTTAAGATTCAAACAAGTCGTTATCAAAACAGGCATTTTCATTCATAAACTGTACTTCAAACATACACCACTTTATCAATGAAAATGACCGACTTCTACAATAAAAAAACGTACAAGTACAAATAAAGCTTCAAAAACAACATCCCAACGGCATCCTTACAGAAGTACAAAACAAAACAAAACAAAAATACAAACAAAGCTAAATTAATTATCTTCAAACTCCTCCAGATCGGACTCCAGGGACTCTACCTCCAATTGCTTATAAGGAATTGGTTGCTCAAGAGTTACGTTAGCAGTCGCTAGAGCCTTCAGCCAGCCGTGCTTGAAGCTGCGGTTCTCAAACTTCAACACCTCGTCTGTATATAGCTTTTTTGTTGTCATTTCTTCTCCTTCGTATGCTTTAGTTACATTGGCCTCCGCACGTGCCTGCGCCTCTTTCGATTTCTCTAACTTGGCCTGTAATTTGGCATTTTCTTCTTTGGCCAACTTCAATTTGCGGTCTATATTGTTTGCCCTTTCTTCGGCGGCCTAAAAGAGCAGATCGACGTGCTTGATTCTCTCTCTCCTATTCGGCATCTGCCCTAAGCTGTTCTTCATCAGCTCTTTTGGATTCGGCTTCCGCCTTCTGTGTCGCTATTACGAAGTCCGCCATAGCAGTTTCGACTTTGCGTTTTTCCTCTGCAAGTTCGCCTTCCAGAACGCCAAGTCTTTCCACGGCGTCATAGTGTCAACGATCGATTTCTGTGATTCTTGCCGCCACCTACCAAACATGATATAACAAAGTTAGTAGTCAGCACAAGAACGATGTATACAATCCAAAGCGACTTACCAATATTACTGATTGTGCCGCCAAAGCAATGGAAACGACTTTGGCTCAGCACGAAAGGTGGACCTGTCAGTCGAAAGTGAAAGCGTCGACGCAACACTTAATGCGACGATAGGATCTTTGATTGTCGATCCACTGGCCAGAACTAGCGAACTCTTCATCATGGGCTGGATGATGAATGGCTCGGCTGTCATGACCCGAACCCGCCCCCATGGGTTAAGGACATAACCGGCCAGTAATCATAAGATTACCTACGGCCTCAAACCAAACTAAACGTGTTTTAACAGAGTTAATGGGAGCCAAACGGAAGCAATTAAAACTTTGTCCATAGAGCTGTGCTTACATGGCACATCATAACAAACCATTCATATACATATTAATAACTCACGACAAGATATGTACTACATAAGGTTCTGTACATACAAGATCATATAAGTCTAAGTCAACCCGTCACGACTATATACAACATATGCAAAGTCTTCGCCGACGTGACAAAATATGAATACATAACAAAAGGGCGAAGACTGTTTCATGCGTGAGACGTTTGGGCTGACTCCTCAAAACTTTGACTATTTCTCACGATTTCACCGAGGCTGGTTCTGGACGTCCCTTGGCTCACCTACATGTACATGAATGAGCGTGAGCGAAAGCCCAGTGAATAATATCAAATAAGGAAAATACATAAGCAATCTTTGAAACAGTTACAGCAAACGGCCTTTGGCCCAATCACTTGTATCAATCGGCCTTCAGCCCAATCATTCATGTCAATCGGCCTTCGGCCCAATCATTTATGTCAATCGGCCTTCGGCCCAATCATTTATGTCAATCGGCCTTCGGCCCAATCATTCATGTCAATCGGCCTTCGGCCCAATCATTTATGTCAATCGGCCTTTGGCCCAATCATTCATGTCAATCGTTGTCCACCATTCAAATTAATGAACTTACAAAACTTACTTAGAAGTAAACAATTAGACAACAACATATTTCAAATATCTTGTTAAGATATTACTCACAGTGATCGGCTTGTGGATTTGCCCTGGAGCTTAACCCTACATATCACATAACACATATGGGTCACAAATAATTCAATCCGTTCTTTAATTCACATATTCCTCTTTAGGCTTCGTTCTTATCTCTTTAATTCAATTACAATGCTCAATGTATGCCTAAGAGTGCTTAGAAGTGAAAGGGAACAGAAAACAGAACACAGAATGCATTTTCAAAATTTCAGAAAACAGGATCCCCGCTTGAGCGGACCCAATTGGTCTGCAAAAGTACTGGTTGTATCAAATTCACGCTCGAGCGTGAACTCGGGCGCTCGAGCGGAAGGTCTGTCTACATAGCTCCCTGCTCGAGCGTGGACTTCCCCGCTCGAGCGGACCCATGCCTGCAAAAAAATACTGGGAGCATGAATTCCCCGCTCGAGCGGACATCATAAATTCTGGATTTTCCAGAATGTGTTCTTGAGCTCAAATTCAACATTCCAACCACATTCCTTGCATATTATGGCTCCAATTTCACATATACTTGTATTAACATAGCACCAACACTAAAACACATCAACACGGAGCTCAATTTCATGACTCAAACACATGCATGGCTCATTTTCCACCAAACTCATTACCAACATAACAACTTCATGCATTTAAAGCTTCTACTCCCATGGATTGTACATGCACGTGACATATAACCCTCATTTTCATCTCATATGATGAAAAGATGGTCAAATACATGGATTTCAACTAAAAACTTACATGGATCATACATTTGGTGCTCAAACATGCAAATTCAAAGTAATTACATACATGCATGTGTCTATTGACCTCACATTCAACAAAACCAACTCATTTCTTGTCAATTCTTACTCTTGATTACCCAATTAGCTTGAATGCACAAAATTACAAACTAGAATTCAAGAAATACTCACCTAGGAGCTTTAATTCTCACAATTTATAGCAAATTCTTGAGTAATCTCCAAGATTTCCAAGCTTTGAGCTAAAATTGCACAATTCTCTCCCTTTCTCTCTCTATAGCCGACTCCCTCCCCTTTTCTTAGAGTTAAATCAGCCAATGTTGATTAAAGAGAGAGCTTGAGTGTATATGGCCTCTCATGTATAAGTCCACTAACCAATATAACCAATATTTAAATAATTTGAGCACTATGCCAACATTTTAATCTAATTAATTTGATCCGAATCAATTTCCAATTAAATTTCACCGTAGGCTCTAAAAATTACGCTAATCCCAATGGCGTAATCAATTTCGGGTTCTGTGGCCGATAAGGCCTTCAATTTAATTTCCAAAGCAGATAATCAAACAGATATTTCTACGGTGAACAGATAGAAATTCAAAACCACATATTTCACATAATGGCACACAAAATCATATTAAACACATAATCATGCTCATATTAAGGACTAATTAACATATTGCAGAATAGGGATATCACATCGGCCGAGTCTAGAGAAAATGCCTCCATCCTTTGCCGTTTGTCAATTGGTTCTTCTAATGATTCAGCAAGGGTCTCGGCGGGTGCTCAGTCTACTCAGAGCCTGAAGTTTTCGTTTGTTGCCAACTAGGTACTTCAGAAACTTCATCTATAATCAGCTGTGCAGTTTCTGGAACGATCGCTGGAGGGAGAGTTTCTAGGCCACCCCCAGTACTGGCTCTCCTCCTCAGTGCCATTTTTTCAGCATTCCTTCGTCTGGAGAATTGGGCAAGTGACTCTGCTCCCATCTCTTTAGAGTCGGCCCTAGGAAAATCTCCTAATTCGATGAGAATATCATCTTTAGGAGAGGTAACTGCAGCTTGGCCGGAAGTAGAGGGTTGGCCACTACCCTCTAGGATAAACTGCTCGAAGGCTAACTCAAGCTCCCTATTTAAGTCTTGGTCTTCCAAATAGGCTTCTGGTCCAGACTCTTCGTCGTCTACATCTTTTTCTTCTTCTAGATAGTCTTCGGGTCTAGCCTCATCGGCGTTTGAACCTTCGAGGCCAATATCCCTAAAGCTTTTGAAATTAGGGAAAACAAGTGCTGTCAATTGCTGTTCTCCCCTCAACACAGGAATATGGTCGGCAGTCGAAAACGTTGAGTAGGTGGGATCGTACTTTAACAAAATGTGAGTGGCCCGCCCTTGTCCTTGAAGATTTGAACGCCTTTTGTATTTAAGGACTATCTTTACCTGACTAAGAACGGCTTCGTCTGCCGAATGGAGGGCTCTTTTTAAGTCGTTACCTACACACAACAAATTGGGTCAGCACCGTATTTTCAAGCCGAATAGATCTTATTTTAAACCAACTGTTCAGCCGCCTGGCTCGTCTTTCCTTCTTGGCAATCCTCTCCCTCGCCGAATTCTCAATTGCCTTGAATGGTGACCATAACATTGTCAACTCTTTTTCCAGAGCTGGCAAGCATAGTCACCAAGTGGTGATTTATATCCTTGGCTCTGAGAAAATAGCGATCCTGATGACTGATTGACTTCGCCATAACATAGCGGTACCGAATAGCCGGAATCCCAAGGTTAAGCCCAAGTAGGCGGTTCAGTTTTACCAAACTCATGATTATACGATAAAAGTTCACATTTGGTTGAGAAGGCAAGAGACCCCAGTAGCGCAAAATAGCCCTAAGGAATGGGTGTAAGGGGAAACGGACCCCACCCTTAGCAATTGACAAAAGAGGAAAAATGATGGTGTTTGCATCCGTCCTCTCCATATCAACCACACTGTCTGCAACAAGGGACAATTGGACGTCGTCTAGAATGGAAAAGCGATGGCGGAAAGTGACGATTCACTTCTCAGAGAGGAGAGCTTTCAGATAAGTCGCCATCCTAGACAGAAGGGAAGATACACAAATAAAACAAAATACAAAAAGGGACTAGAATGC
Source organism: Camellia japonica (assembly GCA_030407325.1). Lineage (NCBI taxonomy): Eukaryota > Viridiplantae > Streptophyta > Magnoliopsida > Ericales > Theaceae > Camellia > Camellia japonica. Next base: position 11,063,977 of record JAPPVO010000059.1, read on the forward strand.
GAACAAAAGAGAGAGAGAGGAGGGACTTACAGGTTAGAGCGAAAGAGCAATAGGAAGCAATAGTTGCAAATCGTAGGAGTCTTGTGAAGAAAGAAGAACGGAATGAGGAATGTCAAAGAGCCAAGGTTCAACACATACGGAGAGACAGTTTTTAAATCGCATTAAATGAATGTCAAAACACGAAGGAGTGGAAAGCAATGATGATATCATATCGAGTTTGTTCTGATACATCAGCATTAAAAAGCGTACAAGCGCCGTATTCCTGACTATCAAGGTCTGTCAAGTCTATAAGCCGAAAAAGTAGACACCGACCAACGCTGAATAACAAATGTTAATCGGATGTTCGAGGGGGCAATTGTGGTGGCCAAATAAACGGATTATTATTTTTTATTATTATTTATGATTTAAGTGCTCGTCATATGGCCGAATACAAGTCGGCCATGTCAGGTCAGGCAAATGGAGAAGCCGAGTACGAACAAGTTATGAATGCCGTAGGAGCTGACTATACCCTTTTATATACGGAAGGCCCAGGAATAGGATCAAAGCCTAGGAAGCAGTGGGCCCATGGATGGCCCTTGGAGGAATCATTATGAAAGGAAGAGTCATGCTCAAGGAAAGGGGATTGAGAAAAAAGTAATAAAGAGAGGATTAAGAGGTTTTGTTTGAATGAAAGAGTATTTCTAAATCCATTTCACCATACATACATATGCATATATCTATGTGTATCTCTGGAATTTAAATCTGGCCATGTATTTTAGACCAAGTGTGTGTGCTATTTTGACAATTAAGAAGCAGCGACTTAGAGTAGAACAGTGTTCGATCATTGTGGTAGGTCTCTTATAGGCAAACTATCAAACATGTTATGGCCATGACAATATAAGCAACATATCAGCACTTTTCTTCACCCCTATTGCCACTCTATTTCTCATTTCTAAGTAAGGATTGCAATGATTGAGGACCTGTGTTAGGTAAAACAGATATGCATATGCATATATATATAGAGAGAGAGAGTGTGTGAGAGAGAGTGTGGACCAAAGACAGAGAGAGCAAATTTAAATGGCTAAACACCAACAAACCACTATTCAACAAAGTATACTCAACCGATTTGATAAAACAGTTTTATCTCCAATAATCACTACCCATATCTTATTTTAGGTAAGTCATTTCCAATATATGAATACAACATAAAATTTGAACAAAAATAAAAAATAAAAATAATAGAATTGAAGAACTAAAGAAAGAACTGGAGAAATAAAGAGACAATGTAAAATACCTCTGTTTTGGGGTTTGAATTGCAGGGAGTCAAAGGAAATTCAACCTAAAACAGTGATCAAGAAAGAGAAAGGGAAAATTGGAAACCACAATCAGTTCATTTCAAACCAGTTCATACACTTAATAATGAGAGCTGAATGCAAAATACCTTGTGAGTAAAATACCTTGCGAGTTCGAAGATTGATGGTGATTAATGGCGATGGTGATAATGAGCAGCAGTGGTTGCACCTTGCGAGTGCGAGTTCGAAGATTGATGGTGATCAATGACGACAGTGATGATGAGCAACGGCGGTGGTGGTGAGCGGCGGTACCTACTCTTTCTCCATTGGTCGAGGGCCGCCATTTCTTCACTATTGAGACCACCGTCTCTGTTTGAATCAAATTGTTGGAAGATTATCTTTAGTTTCTCTGATCTGCTGTCTCTGGTCGCCAATTTCAGAAGAGAAAGAATTTTGAAACCCTAATCTTGAAGAAGATTATAGGTAATGAGATAGATCCACCATAGAGGGAGTTGAAGAGAACGAGTTTGGGCAGACATGGAAGAAAGAGAGTGCAAAGAATGTGAGAGAGTTGAAGAGAACGAGTTTGGACAGACGTGGGAGAGAGAGAGAGAGAGAGAGAGAGAGGAGAGAGTGTTTGGGCGGGAAAAAAATTGATCTCAACTGTTAGATATTGATTAGTAATCATCTTAGCCATTCAAATGAAATGTATCTCTGATACATTTTGATACATTTTCAAAAACTGTTATGTCTTATTATATAGATATTTATGTAATCATGAGTGGTTTTTTTTTTTTTTTTTATTGGGTTTAGAACTTCGGAGCGACGTCACTGGTGATGAACCCAACAACATGATCATTGCAAATCAATGATTGACTGACTATCTCTGTCTAGTATACTACTAAAGCATTAGATATATGGATTTGCTGAGTGTGAGAGAGAGAGAGAGAGAGAGATCAATGATCATCCATATTGTGAAACATCTCAAAAAGTTAGCAGTAAAATTTTATTTTATTTTTTTGAATTTTTTTTCTTATTTATTGTTGTTGTTGCCGGCAATTTCCCTTAGCATGTGTTTTTGTCGTTTCTAACCTAAGCTCTGATTTTTTATTTAATCCCCTAAATTTCAGTTTTGCTTGCTACTTGATGGATGACTTTGGATTAAAGTTGGGATTCCACAAATGTTGTGCTCTTATAGTGGTTGTGATATTACATTTTGTTTCTAGTTTGTTGAGGCTCTGATTTTGCTTTTGTTTTTGTTATTTTTGGGTAAGAAACCAGATGTTGTATGTAGATACAGATAGAAGATTTTAACAAATAGTTGTAGTTGTAATTATTTTTATTTAATGTTGATGTTGATGAAAATGAAATACATTACACCATTTTTTTTTTGTTCTTGTGTTGAACAGATAGGAGAGAGAGAGATTTAATAAATAAAAAAAATATGTTTGTTTCCAGTTTTTTGAAAACACATTTCAAAAAATTTTACTTTTTTGTTTTTCGTATTTTTTTGTTTTTGCTAAATTTTTTTAATATTTTAAGCAATTTTTTTTTTTAAATTTTTAGACACACCTAACATAAATACACTTAAAAAGTATAATTTTTCTGAAACAAATCTTTAAAAAATTCACCAAATACGAAAAATACAAAAATACAAAAAAAAATGAAAATTCAGTAAATTTTTCATATTTTTGTGTATTTGCTGATTTTTTAAAATATTGTTTCACAAATGTTTTACTTTTTAGATATATCTAAGTAAAGTGCATCTAAAAAAGTAAAAAAAAAAATACTTAAAATTTTAAAAATATCCACTAAAAATTAAAAAAAAACACGAAAAACAAAATACTCAGTTTTTAGGAAACTGAATTCAGAAAATTAAAATCAAACACACTGAATAATTTTTTAACATATATGTTTGGTTTGGTTTGGCTTGGTATTGCACCAGAAAACTATCTCATTTCTCTAGCAATTGCAACAAATGGATACAAAACTTCAACAGATAGAAAAGATTTGACATCTGATAGAGTTGGTTTAACAAATATGAACAAAAATTGAACTAAAAAGATTTTAAAAAATTGAACAGATAAGAGGGAAAATCGAATAGATAGACAAAAAAAAATAGATAGATAGAATTTTATTTGAACAAATATTTAAATAGATGAGGAAATTTGAATTAAAAAGATTAAAAAATTAAACAGATAGGGTGAAAAATTTGAACATATAGAAAAAAAATTTAAATAGATAGTTAACGAAAGTCAACAGATAAAGAAAAGTCAACAAATAAATTAAGGGATAAAATTCGAAACAAAATGTCATTTGAAACAACAAAAAGAGTTTTTTACCAAACTATTTCACAAATGGAGGATTTCTCACTATCAAAAAAATATCCACTAGACCTAATGTTTTAGATACCCTTCAAATTAGATTTACTATTAATTTTCTCTGCAATATTTTATAGGGCACTCGGTTCAGTAGTCTAAATCTATTTTTCTTTTTCTTTTTCTTTTTTTTGTTTAAAAGTCCTGGCGCAAAATTATTATGTCTATAAAGACATTATTTCTGCACAATGACTAAATTACCCATATATTTAAAAGCATAACTCTTTCTATTTTACATCAAATCCATCTCTCTCTCTCTCTCTCTCTCTCTCTTTCTGTTCTCTCCTGACTGTTTCTCTTCATTTTCTCTATCTTTGTCTTTCTATCGGAATCCTAGCCATCATTATCTCTCTCAGGAGCTCTGACACCTTTCCAATTGAAATCCTAACATGTCATCTCTCTCTACTCGTTCACACACACACACACACACACACACACACACACACACACACATACACACATACATACACTACCACTCCACTTCCTTCCTCCGTCAAACGTCAAGATCTCTGTGGTATCAATGACGGCAAAGCGGCCAGATTTGCTTTATTCTTGAAGATCTCGTTAGCAGCGATGCCTCTGTCAAAGATTTCATCACCAGCTCTTTTTCCCTCCGATGGTTGCATATGCTGATTGTTGATGATGACGGCGCATCCCTATTGCTTCTATGTTTCGGACCGAGATTATGAGAGATAGGTCTATGCGTGAGGTGGTGATAGATCTGTGGAGGCGGCGATTAGATGAGAGTCGTAGGCAGTTTGCCAAAGACGTGGGTAATGAAGATCGAGAAACCTAGTCGTCGATGAAGGCTCCATCGTCCATGACCTTAACAGTGAGTTCTTTGTGTCACGATCCAAACCTTCCCCAATAGGTTTAGCGTCGTAACCAGCTAGTAATTCGAGATTACCAAAGGCCCGCGTCATCGTAAACGGTAGCGGAAGCCAATATTAAAATAAATCGTCCAATGAGCTGTGGGACTTACATGGAACAAAACAACTTTATATACAATAGACAGATATTTACATAAGCCATCTCATAAATAAGTACAAACATATTTACATAACCTAGGGAACTAATTTCCATTAGCAAAATTAAACAAAACAAAAGATCTTAAACCAAAACTATTACACGTAATCACAAAGTCAAAAGGGTGGATTCCGCACCACCCAGAAGCCTTAGAGCTTGACCAGTAGGAACCTCGAAGTGACGCATAGCAGTTAGCTTCACAAAACAGAGGGTAAATCGACGCCATTAAGTTCGGTCTTGCACTTGATCACCTACATACATATATAAACAATGAGTTAGAGCCCAATGAATAATCTCAATGTAAAGAAGTGAAATGAATGAGATTCATGACTTATAAAATTAAAACAAGGTAACGTTCTTGACTTAATTAAAACAAACTTCGAAAACATATAATAGCAAATATGGATCATCAAACTTTTCATAGCTTAACATATTTCGTCGTACCCAATAGCCTTATCAAAACTTGACGGAATACTACACAGAACGTTCACGGCAAAACGAAGCATTTATTAGATATATATAATTCATAAGGTTCATCAAACCGTTCAGAGTTATTTACATTTCATGGTATAACCCAATAATGCTGAACAGAATATGAGCAAAACGATCACAATAGACCGATGACATAGGTATAACGATTACAACAGATCAATATATACATTATGATCGCAATAGATTAACATATACATAACGATCACAATTGATCGACTTAGACATAATAACCACAATAGGCCGACGTAGACATAACGACCACTATGGATCGACATACACATAACGGAGATTTCCGAATATCCAAGCATGTGTTGATGGATGCCACATTCAATAATCAAAAAGGGAATCTTATTCATTCTATTCAAAATCTCATTTTTAGAAACATATTGTATTGTACACAATTCAAAATTTCAAGCATAACTTAACAGTTCCAAAGTTCTTGTTCAAAAACTTATCATATCAACATTTCATGACAAACAAAGGTTTCACAATTTATCGAATAATATAGTCATTTCCAAAGTAACTCAGATATGCAAATATCTTTACAAAGACATTACTCACAGTACTTGGCCGAATGATACTCCTCGTGCAAGCAACCTACACAACACGTTTAAGCACAACATCTCAAATTACAATCAATTCGTTCAGTCAATTTTAAGCGTATTCGATTCATTCGGTACTTATTCGTCCGGTTATAACTATTCATTCTTTAATTTTTTTCCTTTTCATTCATTAATTTCCATCGTGTTCATAAGATGCATATGCACATGAAAAACACTTGAAAACCATGCAAACGGATGCCCGGAAGTAAAAAAAATAGGAAGAAATCAAAATTGAGCATATGCGGTGGCCTGGCCGCTCATGCGAACAGAATGCAAAGTGAAGCAGAGCAAGGTTGGTCGCTTGTGCAGTGGCCCAGGCTGCTCGAGCTGTCTGGGTTGAAACCAGTCCGAATATCTGCTAAAAATAAAACTTTTCCCTTTGCAAAAACCAACTCGAATTTGATGAAAATAAAGGCTCAAAACTCTTAAAAACATCATCAATTTCATAACTCTAACTTCAAACAAAATCATAACTTTAAAATAAAACCCATTTTACCACCCACAAAATCAAAAGCTTGAATCAAAATAGTAAAATCTTAAGCTATTTCTTACAATTTTTCTCTTTAGGGTTCTTAACATCAACTTACACCACACAACTTCTAAAATCAACCAAGATGCTATGATTTCATGGTAATACAACTTAGATTCATGAAATTAGAGGAGAATTCTTACCTTAGATGGTTGTATTGTTGAAGATTTGCTCAAATCCCCTTTCTTCTTCTTTTTCCTTCTTCTTTCTCTTTTCCTTTCTTGAGTTCTCTAGAACTCTCCCTATTTTGTCTCTATAATTGTCTCTACCAAGTCTGTAACGCCCTCAAAAATAAACCCACAATATACAATATTATCATGCATTATTATATTAAAACAATAATATAAATCCATCCATCAGAGTATTATGAAATAAAACATCAGAATAAATGCCCTACGGGCTTACATCTTGCCAAGCCAACACTTGGACACAATTCACTGAGTTCTAACTCAAAAACAGATAAAGCCCTAGGCTTGAAAGATTACATTGTTCAAATAAAACAAATAGAAATAAGACAAGTCTTCAAATTCAATTCCTCACAAGCTAAGTCCTTGGAGGGAGTGAACCACCTGAACCTGAAAAATAAAGTTCCCATATAGGGTGAGCCACAGCCCAGTAGAGAAATACTAAACCAAGCATAAGAATTAACTAAAGTATTAGCATCTGATACATGGTTAACACACTATAATCAAGTTACAATATTCATGACACGAATGTCTACACTGCCTATGACACATTGTCTATGGCACATTTTACTTTCCACTTATGGCTCAGAACCTGGCCAAATAACTCAACAGGTTTCATCTTTTATTACCATTACTTCCAATTCAACAGGAATAACAATTCAAGTTAGACCTAATCATAACAAATACACATGTTGGTATTGTATCAATCATAATCAATTCACTTCCATACTTCCCAACTGATACACATTTTAGTGATGTATCATATCAACAATAAATAGACATATATCTATTAATCAATAAGCACACATAAGAGTGATGCTACTGGAGTCCATCCCCTATCTTCTCCCAATAAATCCGGTTTAGAGGTCCATCCCCTATCTTCCCCTAAACCGTGGAGTTCATCCCCTATCTCCTCCAAAATCAAATGCATATGCAATGAAACACACAATTGCCATATACAACACATAATTAATACACAAATGTTCTGTATTAACTCAACAGTCAAACAATTGACCAATTCCAGTTATACCTAAGCCGCATGCAAGGTCTACAACAATCAATGGCTATCCTCCACCGATAGCCCAAAACAGTTATTTCTAAACAAGAAATAAATACATCAATGAATGTAAATTTAACATTCCCAATTCCATGAATTTAACCAAATTCCACATTATTCCTTTAAATTAATTTACAAATTAATCTAAACCAAAACCCTAAGGTTTCTTCCAAAATTACCAAACTACCCCCACATACCAAAATTACCAAACTACCCCCCACATACCAAAATACCAACACTTAGGATTAAAGCGTATAAATGGAGTAGGAAATCCCTACCTCGAAGATATAACTCAGAAGAAGAAGATGAAGATGATGCCCAAACTTCAAAGTGCTCCAAATCAAGAATTTCTCAGATTAAATGGAAGCCCTCACTCCCCTCTATCTTATTTGTAAAGCAACTAGGGCAAAAACCCACCCTAACTAGATCAAACCTAGGAGAGAAGGTGTTTAGAGAAAGAGAGAACTCGGAAATTAGGGTTTTGGATCAAAAGGGGCTGAAAAACTGTTTTAAAATACGCTGCTGCGTATTTATACCTGATAGGCTCGCTCGAGCGAAGACCTGGTCGCTCGAGCGACCAGACACAGAAAATCTCGCTCGAGCGAAAGAAGCTCGCTCGAGCCAAAAACTCAATGCTTCAGGTCTGCAACCCAGAAGCTCGCTCGAGCGAAAGAAAGCTCGCTCGAGCGAAGAACTCGAAAACATACACCTCACTCGCTCGAGCGAAGGAAGCTCGCTCGAGCCAAGAAACACATCCCTCAGGTCTAAGTACTGGACGCAAGGCTCGCTCGAGCGAAGGAACCCTGGCTCGAGCGAAGGAACAAAAACAAAGACCTCGCTCGAGCGAAGAAGAGCTCGCTCGAGCGACCAACCCAAAAACTGAACATGAACTCTTGGTTTCAAACCCAACCAACCTGTAAACAACCTGCCCAACAAATCCTATAACTCAAAACTGAAGAATTAAAGGACAACAACAACAACAATATGATAATATAATCTACGGAACATAAGTCCGGATACAATAATCAAATGGGAAAAGACCGGGGTCGCTATAACCTCCCCCCCTTAAAAGAATTTCGTCCCCGAAATTAAGCATAAGTTTGTAAAAACAAGTTTTTTCTCAATTCCCAATGATATCATAAAGCAATAAACAACAACTTGACCCAAAACCGGTCACTTCATCTCTAATCAAGAGGCATCTCACAATATGTATAAATCAACAATATTTCAACTTGCATCAATATTATGCATTAATCTTTCAATGTTAACAATTTCCATATCATATTCAATCTCATGATATAAACAACACATTCAATATATAAATGTTATACTCCACTTCCATAAAAAGCAAGTTTCAAATGTTAACATTAAACCAAAACATTCTCAATGTTTTCCCAACTTAAGACATATATAAAATTCTTAAGTTCAACAATATTACATAATCTAAATACAAGATTACAAATCAGTAAACAAGTCCGGATATTTCTCACGGACTTCCAACTCACGTTCCCAAGTGGCTTCCTCCACTCCGTGATGCTTCCACAAAACTTTCACCAAAGGGATAGTCTTGCCACGCAGGACTTGATCCCGCCTATCCAAAACTCGAATCGGTCTTTCCTCATATGAGACATCCTCATCAACAACTAAATCAGTCCAATCCAGTACATGTGACGGATCTGGCTCATACTTCCGAAGCATACTCACATGAAACACGTCATGAACTCCGGATAACTGCGGTGGCAAAGCTAAACGATAAGCAGCCTCGCCAATCCTCTCAAGGATCTCAAAAGGCCCAATAAACCGAGGGGACAACTTCCCGCTCTTCCCAAACCTCATCAAACCCCGCTTAGGTGATATCTTCAAAAAGACATGATCACCCACCTCAAATGCCAAAGGTCTCCTCCTACGGTCAGCATAAGATTTCTGACGACTCTGTGCTGTAACAAGCCTCTTACGGATAAGCTCAACTTTCTCCGTCGTTTCCCTCACCAACTCCGGACCCAACAAAGGTGCATCACCCACCTCGGCCCAACAAACAGGAGATCTACACGGTCGGCCATACAAGGCCTCAAACGGTGCCATACCGATACTAGACTGAAACTGTTGTTGTAGGCAAACTCCACTAATGGTAAGTGCCTCTCCCACGACCCACTAAAGTCGAGAACACAACCCCGAAGCATATCCTCAAGGATCTGAATAGTACGCTCGGACTGCCCGTCAGTCTGAGGATGATAAGCCGTGCTAAGGGTCAACTTAGTGCCTAAAGCACTCTGCAAACTCTGCCACAACCTGGCAGTGAAACGAGGATCTCTATCTGAGACGATCGTCACTGGGACCCCGTGCAACCTCACTATATCCCGAACATACAACTCAGCAAGATGATCTACTGAATCTCTAACACGCATCGGAATGAAGTGCGCCGACTTCGTCAACCGGTCTACAACCACCCAAATAGCATCACTACCCCGCTGAGTCCTCGGAAGACCCACAACGAAGTCCATAGTGACATGCTCCCACTTCCACTCGGCAATAGGCAAGGGTTGCAACAAACCCGCTGGCCTCTGATGCTCGGCCTTCACTTGCTGACAAGTAAGGCACCTAGATACGAAAGCTGCCACATCTCTCTTCATACCCCGCCACCAGAACTGGCGACCCAAATCCTGATACATCTTAGTACCTCCCGGATGCACCGCAAGGCGCGAATGATGAAACTCTCGGAGTACCTCCTCTCGGCAAGACTCCGGCACAAACAGACGGTCTCGGTATCTCACACTCAGTCGGGATACACCGTCAAACCCTTCTCAACCTTCCCATTGGAAATCTTCTCTCGGAGAGATTCTACCTCAAGATCACCCCTCTGAGCCTCTAACACTCGAGTCACAAGTGTAGGCTGTGCAACCACAGAAAACAAGGCCGCAGCCTCTACGGATTCGCCCAGATGCAAATCAAACTCCCAACTGCACCCAACATCTCCCACTCCCGGATGGCTATACTAGCTAAGTCACCAACAGATTTCCTACTAAGGGCATCGGCCACAACATTGGCCTTCCCCGGATGATAGTGCAACTCGAAGTCATAATCCTCAATGAACTCCATCCACCTCCTCTGCCTCAAATTCAAGTCTTTCTGTGTAAACAGATATTTCAGACTCTTATGATCCGAGAATACCTCGAACCTCTCACCATAAAGATAATGCCTCCAAATCTTCAAGGCAAAAATCACAGCTGCTAATTCTAAATCATGCGTAGGGTAATTCTTCTCATGAATTTTCAACTGACGTGAACCATAGGCAACCACTTTCCCCTCTTGCATCAACACACAACCCAGACCCTCTCGTGAGGCATCACAATAGACTGCATAACCCAACCCTCTCTCCGGAATAATCAAGACTGGAGCGGTGGTCAGTCTAACCTTCAACTCCTGAAACGACTTTTCACAAGTCTCACTCCATACAAATTTGACTCCCTTCCGAGTCAATCTAGTCAACGGTGAAGCTAACCTGGAGAAATCTTTCACAAACCGACGGTAATACCCCGCTAATCCCAGAAAATTGCGGATCTCAAACACACTCTTAGGCTGTGCCCAATCTTGCACTGCCTCAGTCTTGGATGTATCAACAGACACCCCTTCCCCAGAAACTACATGGCCTAAGAATTTCACCTCTTCTAGCCAGAACTCACACTTCCCAAACTTAGCATAAAGCTTATCGGCTCTAAGTAACTCAAGCACCACTCTCAAGTGTTCCTCGTGCTCTTCTCTCGAAGGTGAATAAATCAAAATGTCGTCCACGAAGACGACCACAAAACGATCCAAGAATTCCCGGAAGATCCGGTTCATCAAATCCATAAACACTGCCGGTGCATTGGTGAGCCCAAACGGCATCACCAGAAACTCATAATGACCATACCGCGTACGGAATGCCGTCTTAGGAATATCCTCCTCCCTGACTCTCAACTGATGATAACCCGATCTCAAATCTATCTTAGAGAAACGACGGGAACCCTTCAACTGGTCAAACAAATCATCAATACGGGGCATAGGAAACTTATTCTTAACCGTAGCCCGATTCAATTTCCTGTAATCAATACACAATCTCAAAGCACCACCTTTCTTCTTAGCAAAGAGGGCCGGTGCTCCCCACGGCGAAACACTAGGACGGATATAGCCCTTATCTAACAACTCCTGGAGTTGAACCTTCAACTCAACTAACTCGGCTGGGGCAAAACGGTAAGGTGCCATAGAAATCGGCGCCGTGCCGGGCACTAAATCAATAGAGAACTCAATCTCTCGCTGAGGTGGCAAACTAACAAGATCCTCGGGAAAAACGTCCGAATACTCACAAACCACCCTCGGCAACACAATCTGGGTCTCATCACCCTCACTAATCGAAAGACTAGCAAGTAGACCACTAAGCTCACTCCGCCCTCGCGGATCATACCCCGGTGGCAAAACACTACCAACCCGGTCCCCCAGAAAACGAAAACACTCCCCGTTCACGGTACAACAAGTGACCCTCTGACGGTAGCAATCAATAACTGCCCGGTATGACGACAACCAGTCCATACCCAAAATAACATCAAAGCCCTTCATGGGCATAACTACAAAAGAGAAAGGGATTCTATGATCATCGACCTCTATATCACAACCCCTAACACCTTGTTTCAAAATCAACTCACCCCCAAGAGGCGACACTACACAAATAGGAGATGCTAACTGAGCTAACTCCAACTCCAAAATAGATGCAAATGCAGCAGACACAAAGGAATGAGATGCACCCGTATCAATCAGAACACTAGCAACTGAATTGCAAAACAAGAAGGTACCTCTCACAACAGACGGAGCCGGTACTAGATCCTGCGCGGTAACAGCATACACGCGCCCAGACGACCTCTGATCAACCTGCTCACCCCTAGACTGCTGCACAGACTGGGACGAAGAAGCCCCCTGATTGGCCCTCGAGGCCTGAACTGACTGAGCAGGCAGCTGACTCTGAGTCTGCCTCGAAACAGATGCACCAGATGTGCCACCCAACTGTGGGCAAAACCTCTTCATGTGCCCCGGCTGACCGCACTGAAAACAAGAGAGCGGCTGACCTCTACTCTGACTCTGGCTCTGAGATCGAGCCGTAGAAGATGCTGCTCTCTGAACTCCTCCCCTCTGAGGACAAACTGGAGACTTGTGACCCAGCTGGCCACACTTGAAACAAGTGATGTCCCCCTGACTGCCTTTCCCAGAACTAGCACTCGGCATTGGAAAAGTGGATCTAGAAAAACTACTCTGAGGCTGCTGAGGAGTGAAACCTCTCTGCCTCCTGCCATCACTCTGGCCATCCTGACTCCTCTTGGAGCCTTTCTGCCCTTCTTCCTCCTCCCGCATCGCGATCTCAGTATGGGCTGCTGCATCAACCAAACGCCCAAAATCCCTAATCATAGTCGGCACAACTCTCAATTTGAGGCCGCGCCTCAACTTCTTCTCGAACTCTATACACCGACGTTCCTCGGACGCCACTAACTCAGGTGCGAACCTGGACAAACTAGTAAATAAGGCCTCAAACTCAGCCACTGATGAACTATTCTGCTTCAGCTGGCAGAACTGATCTCTCAACGTCTCCTGAACAGCTGGAGACAGGTACTTCTCCTGAAAAGCATTCACAAACGCCTCCCATGTACCTCCAACACGAGCCTTAATGAATTTCCACCACTGACCCGCATCCCCTTTCAGCTGGAAAGATGCCAAGGTCACCTTCAACCCCTCGTCTTCGATGCCAAGCATCTCAAACGTTTTCGTTGTCTGTTCGAGCCATTCGTCTGCCTTAAGCGGCTCGCTAGGATCACCTACAAACACGTCCGGTTGAGACCGGAAAAACTCCCTCTTCAGAAAAGAAGGCCCTGCATCTGCAGCAACTACCGGGGCTGGAACTACCTGGGCTGGATTCGCAGCCCTCAGAATGTCAACTGACGCCTGAAATGCCCCTGCTATCTCTTGGGCCAAAGCGCCCATAAACGGCTGTCCTACTGGCTCGGCCACATTGGCCTGGCCAACACCCTCCTGAACTGCCGGAATCTCCTCCGGTATAGGCACTTCCTGCCTAGCCTGCCTACCGCGCCTACCGCGACCTCGTCCTCGTCCTGACATCCTATTAAAGGAAACAAAACGTTAGCACATTAATAAATGTGCCGAAGCTAAACACTCACGTCCTAATGCATTGGACAACAATAAATCACACCACGTAAGCACATAATCACATAAGCACCTACGAATTTCATTCCTGGATAATGATAGTCCCAAAGGGTTACTATAGTTCCGGTTGGAAGCAGCATTGATCAAGTGCCTTTCCAACAAGACTACTAGAAACTCAAGGATCCAATCAATATCTAGAAACTACATTCCATACCCACATAATCACATAAACATGTTATCATATAAGCATGCAATCATTACACTAAGTCTCTATCAAACGAGACGAACCCATTGTGATACTAATCACTTCCCACGTACCCAAAGTATTCAAACCCGGTACGCTCTGATACCAAGTTGTAACGCCCTCAAAAATAAACCCATAATATATAATATAAACATGCATTATTATATTAAAACAATAATATAAATCCATCCATCAGAGTATTATGAAATAAAACATCAGAATAAATGCCCTACGGGCTTACATCTTGCCAAGCCAACACTTGGACACAATTCACTGAGTTCTAACTCAAAAACAGATAAAGCCCTAGGCTTGAAAGATTACATTGTTCAAATAAAACAAATAGAAATAAGACAAGTCTTCAAATTCAATTCCTCACAAGCTAAGTCCTTGGAGGGAGTGAACCACCTGAACCTGAAAAATAAAGTTCCCATATAGGGTGAGCCACAGCCCAGTAGAGAAATACTAAACCAAGCATAAGAATTAACTAAAGTATTAGCATCTGATACATGGTTAACACACTATAATCAAGTTACAATATTCATGACACGAATGTCTACACTGCCTATGACACATTGTCTATGGCACATTTTACTTTCCACTTATGGCTCAGAACCTGGCCAAATAACTCAACAGGTTTCATCTTTTATTACCATTACTTCCAATTCAACAGGAATAACAATTCAAGTTAGACCTAATCATAACAAATACACATGTTGGTATTGTATCAATCATAATCAATTCACTTCCATACTTCCCAACTGATACACATTTTAGTGATGTATCATATCAACAATAAATAGAATATATCTATTAATCAATAAGCACACATAAGAGTGATGCTACTGGAGTCCATCCCCTATCTTCTCCCAATAAATCCGGTTTAGAGGTCCATCCCCTATCTTCCCCTAAACCGTGGAGTTCATCCCCTATCTCCTCCAAAACAAATGCATATGCAATGAAACACACAATTGCCATATACAACACATAATTAATACACAAATGTTCTGTATTAACTCAACAGTCAAACAATTGACCAATTCCAGTTATACCTAAGCCGCATGCAAGGTCTACAACAATCAATGGCTATCCTCCACCGATAGCCCAAAACAGTTATTTCTAAACAAGAAATAAATACATCAATGAATGTAAATTTAACATTCCCAATTCCATGAATTTAACCAAATTCCACATTATTCCTTTAAATTAATTTACAAATTAATCTAAACCAAAACCCTAAGGTTTCTTCCAAAATTACCAAACTACCCCACATACCAAAATTACCAAACTACCCCCCACATACCAAAATACCAACACTTAGGATTAAAGCGTATAAATGGAGTAGGAAATCCCTACCTCGAAGATATAACTCAGAAGAAGAAGATGAAGATGATGCCCAAACTTCAAAGTGCTCCAAATCAAGAATTTCTCAGATTAAATGGAAGCCCTTACTCCCCTCTATCTTATTTGTAAAGCAACTAGGGCAAAAACCCACCCTAACTAGATCAAACCTAGGAGAGAAGGTGTTTAGAGAAAGAGAGAACTCGGAAATTAGGGTTTTTGGATCAAAAGGGGCTGAAAAACTGTTTTAAAATACGCTGCTGCGTATTTATACCTGATAGGCTCGCTCGAGCGAAGACCTGGTCGCTCGAGCGACCAGACACAAGAAAATCTCGCTCGAGCGAAGAGAAGCTCGCTCGAGCCAAAAACTCAATGCTTCAGGTCTGCAACCCAGAAGCTCGCTCGAGCGAAAGAAAGCTCGCTCGAGCGAAGAACTCGAAAACATACACCTCACTCGCTCGAGCGAAGGAAGCTCGCTCGAGCCAAGAAACACATCCATCAGGTCTAAGTACTGGACGCAAAGCTCGCTCGAGCGAAGGAACCCTGGCTCGAGCGAAGGACCAAAATCAAAGACCTCGCTCGAGCGAAGAAGAGCTCGCTCGAGCGACCAACCCAAAAACTGAACATGAACTCTTGGTTTCAAACCCAACCAACCTGTAAACAACCTGCCCAACAAATCCTATAACTCAAAACTGAAGAATTAAAGGACAACAACAACAACAATATGATAATATAATCTACGGAACATAAGTCCGGATACAATAATCAAATGGGAAAAGACCGGGGTCGCTATGATTTCATGGTAATACAACTTAGATTCATGAAATTAGAGGAGAATTCTTACCTTAGATGGTTGTATTGTTGAAGATTTGCTCAAATCCCCTTTCTTCTTCTTTTTCCTTCTTCTTTCTCTTTTCCTTTCTTGAGTTCTCTAGAACTCTCCCTATTTTGTCTCTATAATTGTCTCTACCAAGTCCACTATCTCTCTTTTTCTTTTTGTTGACTTGAACTAATAAGTTGCTTAGTCACTAATCAGTTCTACAAGTCCTAATTAATCCTAAGTTTAGATTAATAAATCAAATTCTCTTAATTAATTCGATTCTCATCTCAAACCACTTCAACTCACACTAAATTTATACTACTGTGAATCAAGCTCTAATTTCCTATTCCAAATATTTAATTTTAATCTTATGGTTTACTAATTTAGACAGGTTCAATTCTCATTCTCTATATATTTGTTCACAACATCACATGGCAAATAACACATGGCACATAATTAACACATAACCACATAATCATTGCAAATCACATGATTAACTTAATTAATTACGGAGATGGTTGTTACTAGGGTTGTGCAAATATCGCCCAATCCACTAAAATCACACCAATCTGCACCGCTCTAACCGCTGTTTAAACTTTAAAATTTATAATCTGCCAACCGAGCCGCTCTGCTCTGCTATATATATATTTTAACTTCCAATGAAATATCAATGTAAAAATGAGTGTAAGAGAAATTTAAGATATGAAATTTATTACAAATTAGTGGTAATATATATGAAACATATTATGTAAAATTACTTTGTGTTATATATTTAAAAAATATTATACAAATTAGTGTTATATATTAAGCAAATGTATGATAATTAATTAGAATATTATTCAATCCGTCAAAAACTGCCCAAACCGCAATTTATCAATTCGCTAATCCACCATTCGATTTATAATTTTACTCTCAAACCGTCCGAATCGCATTGCGCACACCCCTAGTTATTACACTTTGCTAGGCCTAGATCAAGGGTCATAGTAGCCATTGATAGGGCTGAAAACTGAAGAGGGAAAGCGAAAGAGAGAGAGAGAGATATGACAAGCTCTAAGGAGTTATCAAAAATAGAGGGGTTATCAACTTTTTTTTTTTTTAAAAAAATTTAGAGTGGAAGATCAGATTTGGTTTGGTTTTAACAGATCAAATATATATTTTTCCTTCTTTGTTATTGTTATTGATGATGATGATCAGGTTTGAAAAGATCGGATATTTTTTCTCTCTTTGTTATTGTTGTTGTTGATTTGATGATTGCAACAAATAAACAAAAAACTTATGACACAATAGATAAACAAAAAAGTTATGATATAGATTTTCAACAGATAAAAACAAAGAGATTCAATTTTTGATAGATAGAGATTCCATTTCAACAGATAGCAAAAATTGGCTTACTGAAATTTCAATAGATAGAGTTAAAAAAAAAGAAAGAAATTTCAACAGATAGATACAAATTTGAACAGATAAGTTTAAAAATTTGAATAGATAGAAAAATTGAACAGATAGAATAAAAATAGGACTAGAATTTCATACAAATATATTTTCAACAGGTAGAATAAAAAAATTTCAATAGATAAAAAAAATCAACAGATAGAAGGATAAAATTGAAAACAAAATGTCATTGAAAACAAAGCGTGGACTTATCCCTAATAAAAGAAAATATTCATTGGACCTAATATCTTAGATAATTGTTAAATTAAATTTTTCAATAATTTTCTCTATTTTATATTTTCACTTTTTCAAGAAAACAAACTTTGATAAAATGAGAACTTAAATTTTATTATTATTTATTAATTTGACGCACTATAATTGAATTAAAATTAACTCGTCGGAGGAAACGGACAAAAAAAAGACTCCACACGAACTCCACACGGCAGACAAGCGTGTGGTGGAGTGAACTGTTGGCCTCTCTATCTTACCGACCAAAAATAAACAAACCAACCAAAATTTAAATTTGTTTATACATTGCCAAAGTTGACTAATGCACACTATTTAATTAATTTAAAAATATAAATTCTGGCCATATTTAGTTTCTGAATTAAATTAAGGTGATAAAAAATTTACGATAAAATTTATTTATTTGTATATTAATATTTTGGTATTAGTTTGTTTGAATTAAATTTATAAACTCACTTAAAAGTCATTGTTATACTAAAAACAATTTTGTTATTTTTTGTAAAATTTGAGATAAAATGATACTTTCATCATATTAGATTGCGAAACCTAACGGTATAAGAATGCTATTTTCACCGTTAATCCCATCAAATTGGATTGTGAATCTCAATTGCCATAAGAATGGCAATGACATCCAATAAATTGCTAATTTAATCCCGGCTAGTTACAAAGCAAGGTGATATGAAAAAAATATACAAAGATTCTATTTATATATAAATTCATATAATTTTTTTTATAAAAATAATGTGGTAATGTCATTATTATAAACAAACTCGTCTTGATGGATATTTTGTTTTAAAGTGAAAGTGTACATTAGGTGATATTGTTATGTATAAAAATTTGGAATAAATTTTTCTAATTTGTATATCATTACTTAAAAATATATTAGGGACTCAACCAATAGTCTAATTTTAAAACTTTTGGAACAATAGCTTTAAACTCTATTCTTTTATCTTTTAAAACTAAAAAGACAAAACAATTTGAAACATCATATTATTTTTATTTATTTGTCTATTTGTTTACTGTTCACCCATCTATTCACGTGCCACCGACCAACTCTGACAAATTTTCTAACAATTTTTTTGGCAACCAATCGGTGGCGACTTGCCAATAATAAGATAAAAATAAAAAATAATTATTTATCTTCATTACCAAACAATTTCATTAATAATGTTTTTATCAAAAAAATCTTCATTTTAAATCAATAAAAAAAATCTTTATTATTACCACTGATTTGAATTATTTTTTTCAAATTCATAATTTTTATTTTTCCTTTTAAAAGAACTTTTTCCTTTAAAAAGAAAAAACATATTTTGTTAGCATCCAAACTCCAAAACAAAACAAAAGAATTTGGCAAAGTGAGGCACAAAAAACTTGGGTTTACGGATTGGATTGGACACCTTTTCGTTTTCTCTCTTTTTTTTGTCTTTTATTTGATGATTTGATTTTGACCTTCAATCTACAACGTCTACATCATCGCCCTCTCCATTTATTTCCTCCAACTGCCACTCCTTCGCTGGCCAAACAAAACCAACACCAACACCAACGAAGTACGAGCATTACCACCAGTCATTTATCGGGTTGTTGGGAATATTTTAAATAATTGTATTTTTTAATTTTTTATAAAATATGGATTGAATTTAAAGTGATATAATAGAGAGGTGATATGACTTAAATAAGATAATATTATTTAAATAGGATAGTGATTTTTTAACTTTTTAAATTTTTTAATATATGCCAAATAAGACCTAAATTTTATCTTAAAATATTATTAAAAAATTTATTTTTTATTTTAAGAATTACTTTTCTATTTACTTGTCTCTACACATTTCTTATTCTTTATTTATTTTATTAACAAATTCCCTATTTTTCTCTATTTTATTAAAATATAATTTTTAATTATAAATTTTTAAAAAATAAAAATCATAAATGTGTAGTGCAATTCTTAAATAAAACAAAGTAAAAAGAAAAAAAAATATAAAGGAGTTACAGTGACTCGCTACAAATAGGAAGTCATGACAATAAAAACTAATTTAAGAAATTACTTGGAGAAGCTGAAGCAGGTAAAAAGGGGGTTTAGGAGTTCTGGTGGAAATGCTTTAAGAAAATGGTTATGAATCTTACATAAATTATCAAATTTTTTATCAAATCTCTCATATAAATATAAAATTCATACAAATTATATATATATATATATTCCACACTTATATAAAAAATTTAATAATTTATTTAGTTACCTAACACGACTCACCAAGTAAACACAAGTCAATCTCTATCTCTCTCTCGCTACTATCAAATACTTTTCTTCTTTCTATTCTAGCTTTCAAAAACATTTCAAATTTTGGGGAAAATCACTCAACACCACCAAAATCAATCAAATACTAGAATTGTCTCCATTTTCTAGAGAGAGAGAGAGAGTATTTTTTTTTGGAGAGAGAGAGAGAGGGAGATGGCGTCGTCGGCGTTGACATTGAAGAAGATTGGGAGCGAAGGAGGGTCATCGGAGAGCGGAGCTGGGACGGAAGAGAGAGGGAGGTTCGAGTACTTCGGCTGGGTCTACCATTTGCGCGTCAATTCCATCGGCCACCAGTACTGTCATCTCCGCTTTCTCTTCATTCGCGGCAAGTATGTCGAGATGTACAAGCGCGACCCTCACGACTTCCCCGGCATTGTAACTCATCTCTCTCTCTCTCTCTCTCTCACACACACACACACACATTCTATAAATATAAATAGGGACTGGATTGTCTCTAGTGGTAGAACAACTGGACCGTCCAGTCCGGCACATTAGGGACCTATTTTGGATCCGTCTCGATAATCTGAATCGTCAAAGTAGTTCAGTCTTGTAAAAAAAGGAGCAGCTTGCCTCCAGTCCTTAATCAGACACTGGTCCTGTTTTGATAATCCGAATCTTCAATGTGTAGAACTCATCGAGTACTGTATGCCTGTAAAAAATTACGTTGATCGGATATCGATAATTTTGTAATCAAGTCAGTTTTGTATAAAAAAAAATAGACGGGAACAAATTAATGGTTGGCAAAAAAATTAATAAGATGAGATAGCTATCGATATCCGATCAACGTGATTTTTTACAGGTATATAGTACTCGATGAGTTCTACACATTGAACAGTTTAAATTATAAAACGGGACCCGTGGTGGATCCCACGGGTCAAACAACACTGTCTAGTCCGATTAAGGACTGGAGGCAAACTGCTCTCTAAAAAAAATTACTTTGATCGGATCTCACTAACTATTTGATTAGATCACATTTTTGTCAATAATTTTATTAACAGAAATGTGAACTGATAGCTATTGATCAATGTGATTTTTGTAAGTATCAAGGACTCGACGAATTCTACTCATTGAGGTTTGAATCATCGATTTGGACTCAGTGGTGGGCCAGTCCGGTTAGGACTGGAGAGAGCCTAGGCCGTATAAATATATACTAGGGTGCAATTTTACATTTAAGTTTTTTATTTTAATTTTTTTATTTTGATGATGATTTGATGAATGGAGACAATAGGTTGAATTTGATAATTGTTATCTGTTATTTTCTGACATAACAATATGGGTAATTTTGGGAAAATAAAAAAACATTATGAACATTGGAAATGAGTTTGTGTGGTTTATATAGTAGTATAGAAAATAGTAGATGTGGTGTGATCTGTTTTGGTTGCCAATATATGCATGTATATACATTTGGGTTGGGTTGTTTGTCTATGTATATAATTTGGTGTATTGGTGAGCAAGTTTGTGAAACAGAGGAATGGATCAAAGTTCTTGGCAACCAAACAGAGGGTTAGCATTTTATTTGTTTCACTTTATATTTTCCCTTTTTTTTGGGGAATTATTTTTATTATAAGGTATTGGTAGCTAAAAGAGTTGTGAATATAGAATAAATGCAGTGCTAAAAGATCATTTCTGAATTTTCCATATATATGATTTCAAAGCTAATACTTTGAACTTTAAGTTGAAGAATCACTTCTCAAGTGGTAATGTAATAGAAGCATTCAAGCATGTCGATCCATCTTTTGAAGAGTAAGTGATGGGAATCACATGAGGCCCGCCATTGATCGCATTAAGAATTGAAATTGACTAAATTAAGCTTGGTTTTAGGCCATTTTAACTTAAGGAACTATTATGTAATTTTGGGATTTATTATTTCTTTCCTTATTTATTATTTTCTTAGTTGGTCTGTAAATATTGGGTTTATTGTTATTGGAAGACATTTTGAGATATTTATTATTGAGTGCAATTTATTTGAGAATATATTTTTTTTTTTTTTTTTTTTCTCCTTATTGTTATTTCGTTGTTATCTTTTTTTCTGCCATCAGTCGAGCATCAGTATGTTTGTAGCATGTTGTATAATTATGCTATGGGAATGATTAATCCTTCTCAGTGAAGTTTTTGGGAAACAGTGAACATGGAACCCTACCCAATAGGACTACTACCTGAAAGATGAAGCGTAAAAGTTGACATCAGGAGTGGAAAATTTGTAGAATTTAGTCATATAGGATTTAATTATGGCTAGAGATGCATGGGAAATTAATTACTGATACATTGATATTTTGTACTATTACTTCCAATTAACTAGATGGGACATAAGGCTTGGTTTGGTTTGGTACTTCCAATTCACTAAGAGGAAATTCAAATAAGATCGAAACCTGAAAAAGTAAGGTAAATAATGCAATTGCTGTAGCAGCTATAAACAATGATACTTCATAGTCATTAGTCAATCATGAAAAATTTGAAGTTCCTGGATACCATTCACCTTTGTTGCATCATCTTATATGACTTCATAGAATGTGTAGTCAATTAATAAATTCCCAACTCTCTTTTGGCAGATCAATCATAGGCAGTTGCATTGAATGATCAAATCTGTCAGTTGTCAAGCTATGAGCTTTTTTGATACTACGATAATCTTTTTTTGAATCAATTGGAGCTTCAGGCATGATCTTGTTCCACACATATTATGTTAAGAAAATCTTTACATCGCTTTAATTGTTAGGAACTTGTCTGGTTGAAACCTAGGAGACAGTTTGATGGATTAAGAAAGCAGAAGTTAATATTGCTATCACCAAAAAGCTGGTTGCATGTTGTCTTCAGACCTATGCTATTGATCAACTCTGGATATTCCTCAGCATGACTTGATTGTTGAGGATATAAATAATAAAGTCATTTTTAATGTACCGTATATATGATTTCAGATCTAATAGGTTGAATGTAAGGTGAAGAAACACTTCTCTGAATTGACTATGGCTATGTTTTATGGTGTGCTAGATGATGTATTATTATAACAGAGGCATGGTAGTCGTTAGAGGCATGAGATCAGTCCACTTGTTGAGTTGTAAGTCTGCAGCTTATTGTATAGTTGGTCATTGGAATAATTAATTATGATTAATCCTTCTTAGTGAAGTTTTTGGAAGCAGTGAACATGGAAGCCTTCTCAAAAGGACTACTACTTGAAAGATGAAGGGTACACCTTTGTGGTGTTTTGCAATAACATCTTGCTTTAGTCACTTGATTATGACAAGTCTTCTTAGCTTATGCTTAATCTCATCTACTGAAGTGGAGACACTATTATTGGAAATATTTTTGCAACTAAAGGCCCAATATGGATATATGTTGAATGAAAAACAAAGGAAATTTCCCTTTTTAATGCTTGAATTTTTTTTGTTTGATCCTTTCCTGCATGATGTAGTTATGGCTGTGTATATGTTAGCTTTGGCACCATGGTTATCATAATGCCAATCCGGATCGTTGGATCTTACGATTCTATGATTTCAGTTGGGCCAAATGATCTGGATCACACTAAGATCTTAAAGTTACTAAGATCCTATTCATAAAATCATGTAGAATCGCATACGATTCCGATTCTGATTCTACTACGATCCCGATCCTAACAATTTTTTTTTGTCATTATTTATTTTTTATATACGTATTTATATGTGTATATCTATATAAAAAATTTGACTATAAATACTTTTTTCAAATGTCTCTTCTAATTGATATTAATATAAATGGCTACATGCACCAATTAGTGTACTAACTAGTGTACCAACACTAGTTATGACATTATTATTGACCCCACTCATTATACAAATTACAAATACCAAAAACATCTTAAATTATGCCACATCATCAATTGATACATTAGTTAGTACACTAATTGGTGCATATAGTATTATTCTAACATAAAACATGCATTATATCAAATTTATCATTTTTCTTTAATCTTTTTTAAATTACGTAACATATATTATCATTATTGATAGTTTTTCATTTTATTTTATATTAAGGCCTCGTTTGGCAAGTGGTTATCTTAGCTAAAAAGCCAAAAAAATACTAAAAAGCCAAAAAAATACTAAAAAAATCAAAAAGCCAACAACCTATATCAAAAAGTCAAAGATTCTAGTTTCTCTCTACTTTTTGCACATCTTTTTGTAAAAAATCAAAAAGTCATCCCAAGCATACTAGTTTTTTTTACATCATACTTTAGCTAAAAAACCAAAAAATTACTAAAAAAGCCTGTTCCCAAATGAGGCCTAAAAGTAGAATCTTACGATCCTCGATCCGATTCTACGATTTGATCCACGAGTCCTTTCCAACGATCCCACATAGGATCCCCGATTTTAACAACCTTGTTTGGCACAAAATAGCTTTGTTTCAATTTGTATTGTGCTTAGCTTTTGGCTTGCACCATAATCTCCTTTTTTTCTTTTTTGTTTCTTCTTGTTTTTTGTTAAGCATTAGTGTCTAAGGGTAGTTATGTTATTTTAGTCTTTAGTCTTATGTTATAAATGCATGTGCAAGAGGGGAGAACCCTAATTTATTTTTTCCTGTGTTAATATAACAGCAGCAAGGGGTGACAAAATGTTACATTGATGTGATTAGGGACATGTATGAAGGGGGGTAACCACTATTAGATCGCCTGCTGGAGAGACAAATGAATTTCCTATCACTGTAGGGTTACACCAAGGATCTATCTTAAGTCCTTATCTTTTTTCTTTAGTTATGGATGAGTTGATGAGAAATATTCAGGATGACGTGCCATGGTGTATGCTTTTTGCAGACGATATTGTGTTAGTGGATGAGACTAGAGAAGGAGTTAACACAAAGTTGGAGATTTGGAGAAAAGCTCTTGAATCTAAGGGATTCTGGATAAGCATAACTAAGATAGAGTACATGGAGTGTAAATTTAGTAACAGTACAGTAACAGTAACAGTAACAGTAACAATGAAAGCAGAGAAGTGAAGATTGAGAACCAAGAACTGCCTAAGAGTGAACATTTTTGTTACTAAGGGTCGATTATCACAACAACAAGGGAGATTGATGCGGATGTGGCCCATAGGATTAAGGCGGGATGGTGTAAGTGGAGAAGTGCGTCTAGGGTATTGTGCGATAAACGAATATCCACTAGAGTAAAAGGTAAGTTCTATAGAATGGCTATTAGACCAGCGATGTTGTATGGGACGGAATGTTGGACAACCAAGAAACAACATGTAGATAAAATGAGTGTGGTTGAGATGAGGATGCTAAGGTGGATGTGTGGCAAGACTAGACAAGACAGAATTAGGAATGAGTGTATTCAGGAATGGATAGGAGTAGCACCGATAGAAGATAAGCTGAGAGAGAATCAATTGAAATGGTTTGGTCATATTCAACGGAGACCAACAGAGGCAGTAGTGAAGAGATGCGATGTTGTAACGGTAGATGGAAGTGTTATGGGACGGGATAGGCCTAGATTAACGTTGGCTAGCATTGTAAATAGAGATTTGGATCTACTTAATTTGACTAACGAAATGGCCTTTGATAGGGTCGCATGGAGAAGAAGGATTCATGTAGCCGACCCCATTTGGGACTTAAGGCTTGGCTTGGTTTGGTTTGGTTAATATAATAGCAACATAGCAGTTCTCTCTATTCTTCTTTTCTTCTTATTGTTCTTCTTCTTTTCATATGTAAATCCAACATTCAACATGGTATCAGAGCTAAATCTTCCTCCTTGAAGATTGTGGTCTTTCCTTGTTCTTTTTTTTCTTTGTTTTTCTGCACAAAAAAATAAAAAATAAAAAAAATATCCCCTAGGTTAGAAATTTCATGGGCTTCTTCCCCATAATTTTCTTTTAATTTTTTGGTAATTATTTGGTGATTTTTCCAATTTTTGTTGATTTGTTTTTCGAAAAAATGGCTATTTTTCAGAAGCCATTGCTGGAGCCTTTTTAGGGCTGTTTTTTTCTATTCCTTCCGTTTCCTTGGGAGCCGACTGGACCATTAGAGGAGACTAGAGTCATAGTTTTGAAGGATTAGTGAGGTTTTTCTCAATTTCTGTTCGGTTTTTGCTTGCTTGGCTTGTTTTTGGCTCTGTTTCAGTCTGTAAAGGTATCTTCCTGGTCCTTTGTTGAGTTTTTGGCACTGTTGTTGGCTTCCTGGACTATTATTTATTGTGGGGATTGATTTTCAATGGCTGAAATTGAGGATAAAGACCCTAGGGTTAGTGAAGAGGGTGGAGTGCATCGTTTTATGACTCTTAATGATAGTCCCTCTCTTCAAATCAGTGTTGTGAAACTTGATGGCTCCAATTATTTGATTTGGTTCCGTTCTTGTAGCCTTGCTATTGTTGCTCGCTGTTTGATTGGCTACATTACCGGTGACCTTCCCCAGCCTTGTAATGATGCCGCTTCGCGTACTCAATGGGTTTCTGAGAACGCTTTGGTTATGACTTGGCTTATTAACTCTATGTAGCCCACCATCAGTCGGTCCTTTCTTCTCCTAGATACTGCTTATAAAATTTGGACCGTTGCCTCACAGATGTACTCTCAACAGGGTAATGATGCACAAGCATATGAGTTGAGAAAGAAGCTTCGAGGTTTGGATCAAAAGGACAGATCACTTGTAGTGTACTATGCAAGTTAAGCAGCTTGTGGCAAGAACTGGATTATTATCAAAGTTTTCAGGCTGTGTGTTCTAGGGATGCAACCTTATTTCAGCAGGCTATGGAGAAAGAGCGTGTGTATGACTTCCTTGCTGGCCTTAATTTGGAGTATGATCAGATTCGCGTTCAAGTGTTGGGTCGTTCCCCTTTCCCCACCTTACGCAAGGCCTATGCTTTTGCTAAGCAAGAGTAAAGTTGCTGTAGTGCTATTGTTCATTCCTCTGTTCAAGATCGTTCTGATTTGGTTGTTGCTCTATCCACTTGTGATCCTAAGCCTAGTCCAGTTTTGTTTGCTAGTAAGGGCCCCCTGGTTGATTGGGATCGATTGAAGTGTGACTATGCTGGGAAAGATCGGCATGATCGCGAGCACTGTTAGAAATTGAATGGTCGTCCTACTCGGGGTTGTGGTCGTGGTAGTACAGCTCGTCCACAAGCGCATGTGTCTGAGATTGCTACTAGTACCTCTGGTGAGCCCAGTACTCTTTCCTAAGATGAGTTACACACTCTCAGGCGATTGATGACTCGGCTTGATTCTCTGTTTACCACAGTTCATTCCACTTCTGCTTCTTCCAACATTACCAGCACAGGTCTTCCTACTAGTGCCCTTAGTACATCCTCGTTTTCTTTCTTGGATTATTGATTCTGGTGTTGCCGACCACATGACAGGTGCCTCTAGTCTTTTTTATTCTTATTCTCCTTGTTCTGGGCGAGATAAGGTTAGAGTGGCTGATGGCACTTTATCTTCTATCTCCAGCAAGGGTTCTATTCATTGCTCATCTTTACTTTTTCTTTCTTCTGTGCTTCATGTTCCTAATTTTTCTATCAATTTACTTTCTGCGAGTAGCCTTACTACCTCTTTAAATTGCTCGGTGACATTTTTTCCTACTCATTGTGTCTTTTAGGAACTGGCTACGGGGAAAATGATTGGCAGTGGTAGAGCACATGGTGGCTTGTACTTTTTGGATGTTGTTCCTCCCAGATTACCATTGTCCTCCACTCAAGCTCTTCAGTGCACTACTGGCTCTTTTCTCCATCTGCTTTATCAGTGGCATCGTCGTTTGGGTCATCCGTCCTTTAGTATTTTAGAAAGGCTTTTCCCTTTATTAGTTCAAGATTGTTCTAGGAATAATTTTGTTTGTGATGCTTGTGAACTTGCTAAGCATAAACGTACTTGTTATCTTTCAGTTAATAAAAGAAGTATTTTTCCTTTTATGCTTGTTCATATTAATGTATGGGGACCTTCCCTTGTGGTGTCTACTTTTGGCTATCGTTGGTTTGTCATTTTTATTGATTGTTACTCCTGTGTGACTTGGGTTTATCTACTTCGCACTAAAAGTGAGGTTTTTTCTTGTTTTCGCCTTTTCCATAAAATGGTAAGCAATCTCTTTAATGCTACTTTTTAAAATTATGCGCAGTGATAATGGGACTGAGTATGTTGATGGTGATTTTCGGGCATATCATGAGTAGCATGGCATTCTTTACCAAACCAGTTGTGTTGGCACTTCTTAGTAGAATGGAGTTGCCGAGCGTAAGAATGGCCATCTCCTTGAAGTTGCTCGTTCTCTCTTGTTTCCCAAGAATGTCCCTAAATCTTTTTGATGTTGTTCTTACTACTGCTTATCTCATCAACTACAAGCCTTCCAGTGTCCTCCAATTCCACATTCCTCTTGCACTTCTTCCCATAGCTTATCCTATGTCTTCTCTTCCTCCTCGGGTGTTTGGGTGTGTCTGTTTTGTTCATTTGCAACCTCGTACTCGTGGGAAGCTTGATCCTAAAGCTGTGCGTTGTGTATTTCTCAGCTATTCCGTTACTCATAAAGGTTACAAATGCTATGATCCTCACACTCGGAAAGTGTATGTTAGTATGGATGTCACCTTCTTTGAATCTGAGTCCTTTTTTACTTTTTCTCCGCCATCTCCTCAGGGGGAGAGTGCTATGGATGAGATTGCAGATGAGATGCTGTCATATCAACATGAGTTATCTTTTTTCATTCCTAGTCAGCGGGCTATTATTTGTGGTGAGGGAGAGCCTAAGAGTGGTTTTGGTGATGAGCCTGACATTGGGAGCTGTTTGGACAGGGTTGATCTTAAGACTTATTCACGGTGTCAAAAAGAGCAGTCATCCCTTGTGCCACCAAGTCAATCATCATCCCTCGTGCTGGTTCCAGATCTTGTTTCCATTGATTCTACAGGTAATGCACCTCATTCTATTCCTTCACCAATACAGCCCTGTTACTGATGATTTGAGTCTTCCTATTGCTATTTAGAAAAGGGGTTAGGGCTTGTACTCAACACCCTATTTCTAACTTTGTGTCCTATGACTAATTGTCTCCTGTATATCGTGTTTTTGTTTCATCTCTGTCTTCTATGTGTATCCCACAGGGTTGGAAAGAAGTTGCTAATGATCCTAAGTGGAAAGGAGCTATGGTAGAAGAGATGCAAGCCCTGAGCAAGAATAATACCTGGGAGTTGGTTCATTTTCCAAGTGGAAAAAAACCAGTGGGGTGTAAGTGGGTGTTCACTATGAAGAAGAAGGCAGATGGGACAATTGAACATTACAAAGCAAGACTAGTGGCCAAGGGATTTACCTAGACATATGGAATTGATTATCAAGAAACCTTTGCTCCTGTAGCAAAGATGAAATCTATTTGAGCCATTCTTTCATGTGCAGTCAACTGGGGTGGCCTTTACAACAACTAAATGTGAAGAATGCATTTTTTCACAGGGATTTAGAGGAGGAGGTTTATATGGATGTGCCACCAAGATTCTCCACTCAGTCTACAGTTGGGAAAGTCTACAAGTTGAAGAAAGCTTTATACGGTTTGAAACAGTCTCCTCGGGTTTGGTTTGACAGATTTCTGAAAGCCATGTTGAGATTTGGGTATAAGCAAAGCAATGCAGACCATACCATGTTTGTTAAATGTACTGCAAACAAGGTAACTGTGCATATTGTATATGTGGATGATATAGTTGTGACAGGGAATGATGAGGAGGATGTGACACATTTGAAGATGCAGTTGGCTAAGGAGTTTGAGATCAAAGATCTTGGTCCGTTGAGGTACTTTCTTGGGATTAAAGTTGCTAGATTTGATAAAGGCATCTTTATTTCTCAGAGAAAGTACATTCTAGATCTTCTTGAAGAAATAGGCATGTTAGGCAGTAGACCAGCTGATTCACCTGTTGAGGTCAATCATCATCTTTGTAGTGGTGTTGGTAACTCGGTGGAGCAGGAGAGGTACCAAAGACTTGTGGGACGGCTTATATACCTATCTCACACTTGGCTAGATATTGTCTACGTAGTTGGGATAGTAAGTTAGTTTATGCATGATCCTTGTGCAACACATTTGGAGACTGTGTATCACATTTTGAGGTATCTGAAATCTGTCCCAAGAAAAGGGATTTTGTTTTGTAATCATGGTCACTTGAGGTTGAAAGCATTTACAGATGCAGATTGGGCAGGTTCTGTAAATGATAGAAGGTCTACATCTGGTTGTTGCGCTTTTGTAGGGGGAAATTTAGTCACTTGGCAAAGTAAGAAGCAAACAGTGGTGTCTCGATCTAGTGTAGAGGCAGAATACCTAGCTATAGCGCATGGTACTTGTGAACTCATGTGGCTTCAATCGTTATTGAATGATATAGGAATTGTTTGCGGTGATCCTATGACTCTGTACTGTGACAATAAAGCTGTCATTAGTATCGCTCACAATCCTGTTCAACATGACAGACTACGCATATTGAGATTGATCGACAATTTATTAAGGAGAAATTGAATAAGAGTTTGATATGTATGCCTTTTGTGAAGTCGAAAGATCAATTGGCTGATGTGTTTACCAAAGGTTTTAGTAGTAAGGTCTTTCATCCTATTTGTTGCAAGTTGGGCATAAGAGATATTTGCACCAACTTGAGGGGGAGTGTTAAGTGTTAGTGTCTAAGGGTTGCTGTGTCATTTTAGTCTTTAGTCTTATATTATAAATGCATGTGTAAGAGGGGAGAACCCTAATTAATTTTTTCATGTGTTAATATAACAGCAGCACAGCAGTTCTCTCTATTCTTCTTTTCTTTTTATTGTTCTTCTTCTTTTCATATGTAAATCTAACATCTAACATTTTTGTTGAGCACTATTTATTGTTTTCTTTTTTGCTGAAGAAGTTAAAATGGACTGTGCTCATGGGTCCTATACTACACTGCCCAGTCCATGAATACTTATAAAAGAATTAAAAAAGACAATAAAGTTTCCAAGTCTTTGGGTATTTATATGACTATTTACACTTGAATTTTAAACAAATGTTTTGTCCTCAACATTCTCTTCATGCAGAAACCCATTAGGAGGGGTGTTGTTGGCTACACACTTATGGTGGAAGAGTTAGGACGTCGAAAGGTCAATCGTGGTGTAAGTTTTCTCTATTTGTGTTCCTTTAAAAGGCATTTCTTTTTTTCTTTTTGTATTTTTACTGTAGATGTCAGTTGTATTGGTTTGCTACCTTTTTCTTCTATAGTTGATTCTACCTTCTAGTGAGGAACATTTCATTCTTAGTGTTTTCTTGCTTTAAAGTACAAACTAATGTTAACCTTGGTCCTCAATTACTGTTTTAATTATTAGGATGTCTATGTTTTGCGGTTTTACAATCGGCTGGATGAGACAAAGAAAGGAGAAGTAAGTCCAATTCTCTTTATTCATTTATTTTTCATGCAAATTGTTGCTTGAAATTAATATTAACTTTTACAGAAATGCTATTTACCCAAAATAAATTCACAGAAAAGTGTCCAGAATTAGAATGTATGGTATATATTTAAACTTATGTGACGTGGCCGGCACTAAGGATGAATATAATCCGCACATTTCAAAATTGAGGAACTTTTTTGGGGATTTGTTTTGGGTATGTAGCATTTTTGTAACTTTTTATTCTTACAATTCTTAACTGTTCTCTAGTATTAAATATTACAATTTTTGTAGATAGTTTGTTTCTATGATTTGTGTTATTGGCTCTACCTTCTTGAGCAATAATATGCTAGGCTATTTAGTAAAAAAATAATATCTCCAGTTTATTCCCTGTTGGATTGGCAACTGGGAGAGTAGATTGGGTACAGATCTAACATATGACAATATTGGCACAAAGTGGTTGCCCTCAAGTTGAAACCTCACAATCTCAAGGTTAATAGGTCGAGTTTCAGCCACTGAACGAATGCTAGGCTATTTAGTTATTGAAACAAAAGATGTAATGAATACGACAAAGCCTCAACTTGCATACGATTTTTTTATGTTCACCAACAATTAAAGACAAACTATATATTTTTTGTTAATTTTCTCTTTATAAGCTCTATAGAAAAGAGAAAAAAGACATAGAAAGTTTTATATGCATATTATGGTATTTAATCAAATTGTTGGTTCAGAAGAAGAATAAAATTATTCATTCTCAAGCCATGGAATCTTGATTGTGATGTGAATGTGATTGTAGTTCCTGGGGTATACCAAACATCATTTCCCTATTAACCACAAAATTGTATGGGAGTGAATTTTTTACCAGCATGATCGACTCAGGTGTTGGATATCTATTTTTTTCTAGTTTATTTGAGTTATTATTATTATCTCTCTCTCTCTCTAATTTTATGTGATTTTTTGGAAGTGGCCTTTATATATATATATGAAACTGTTGTTCAGGCCTTGATTGGAGAAATTTTTGGTTTCATGGGATCTTAAATGTGCCGACTGGCCTAGAAGGGAGCATTACCCAAGTTTTTGGTACAATTTTTCTTGGGTTATTTACTGCCAATCATTTTTTTCGGTGGTATACTTTGACTCTGTTTGGGTGTCAGCCAGTTATTTGTTGGGTTGTGTTATTCCTAATTTGTGGACTTGTCAGAGACTAGTGAAATTTCTACTAGCTTTGAGGAGAGTGGGTTGAGTGCATCTCTGCAAAATAGCCCCGTTAGCCCCATTAAGTTGGATGACATAAATTATTTGAATTGTTTCGTGTTCTTGTAATTTGGCAATTGCCGCCAGTGGTCTGACTGGTTGTATAACTGAAGTTTCCAAGGAGCCAACAATTGATAGGCCTACACGTAATCAATGAACATTTAAAAATGCAGTAATCGTGTTTTGGTTGCTTAATTCGATGCAACCCACAGTCAGTCGCAGTTTTGTTCTTGGACACAACTCATAAGATTTGGTTTGCTATAGCTTAGACATACTCTCAGAAGGGTAATGATGTATACACTTATGAACTCAAGAAGAAGATTCATGGGTTGGATCAGAAATATAAGTCTCTTGATGAGTACTATGTAGAGTTGCGCTGAGTAGTTCGTATAGCTGTTGTCACAGGGCTAATTTTCAGTCTGTAAAATTTTCCTGCGATGGCACTAAGTCCCGACACTTAGTCTCAGTCAATGTATGCAACTCACACACACAAGTTCAGTTTTGTCAAGCACACAAGTCAAACAACACAGTAATTATGAGAAAACCCAACCTTTATTATTGCACCAACAATTACAAAGGAAAGCCCAATGCACAACTCTCAAACACTTGATGAATTTGAGTTTGCAAGGCCACGCATATATATAGGCTACAATCAAAATATTTGAAATTCAAACAAGCTACAAAACATAAGGGACAGATGCCATCTGGCATGGCAGTTGACACCCCCAACTGCCAAGGGGTTAAGACAGATTTGAAACAAGCCTACAGAAATAACTGTCACCAGCTGCTCCTTTATTTCAGCCTTCCTTGTTCCTTGCTAGCATGTCTGGTTCTGTGTATAACCGTCCACAACTGTCCCTATATTTTAGGAAGCCTTTGTCTTGTCTTAGACAATTCGAATTTCGCAAGCCACCAGCCAAACAGAGCTCGGAGTGCCCTCTGTTGGCCTTGGTTAAGTCTAACCGCCTCACTAGTCAGCCAAATTGTGCACCACGCCTTGCTGTTTATCCAAGTCAAGCCATCTGATTATGTTAGACCCCCAAGTATGCTACAACCTAGCATTCAGGTCATATTAATGCCTTGCACGTGCCATGCTGCCCATACTTTGGCCAAGGGTTGAATGCCGCCGCCGAAC
This sequence comes from Camellia japonica, assembly GCA_030407325.1. Classification (NCBI taxonomy): domain Eukaryota; kingdom Viridiplantae; phylum Streptophyta; class Magnoliopsida; order Ericales; family Theaceae; genus Camellia; species Camellia japonica. The sequence continues at coordinate 11,097,752 of JAPPVO010000059.1, forward strand.
GACAGAATTGTTTGCCCACCTTGTTGTCTTGGCATGCCTCTCTCATGCTGCGGTCCAGGCCTGACATAGGTGCAAGGTGCCACCAAGTGTCAGGCTGCCAGCTCCCAAATGTCAAGGTGCTAACAGCTGTCCTGTTTTACTATCAAAGCTTTTAGGCTGCTTGTTCTGGTGATGCAGCTATGTTTTAAGTAGATGGTGGAGAAAGAGCGTGCTTATGCATTTTTTGTTCATCTCAATGTGGAGTATGATCAAATTTGGGTTCATGTTTTAGACTCTGGTCCTTTTACCACCTTAAGACATGCTTATGCTTTTGTTTAGCGGGAGAAGTGCTGATGCAATGCTATGGTGCATGCTCCTAATTAGGTTGCTCTGCTTTAGTTGTCACGTCTACTACAGGGGATGGCAAACTGAGTCAATCCAAGTCAAGTAACAAGGGTGGCACGGTTGAACATGATCAGGACCAGCTAAAGTGTGATTACTTACTGTGGGAAAAGCGGGCGTGCTTTTGATCATTGCTGGAAGTTGAATGGTAGCCCCACCAGGGGGTGTGATAGTGCCCGGAGTGGTACTGTTCATTCTCATGCTCACATATATGAGACTTCTGCAAGTTCATCTGGTAATATTGGTGCTCTCTCCCAGGATGAGATGCAAATTTTAAGGCATTTGGTGGCTTAACTAAGTGGCCTCAATTTTCAAGAAAAAATCTTTTCACTTGATATTGTACTCTAATATTCTACCCAATTAGCTGTCTTGAAATTCTAATAGAACATATGAATTTGCTTGGCTAAATGAGTTTAAGGTGACTATGTTTTGGAAGAATTTGTGTCAGACTATTATTAGGTTTGATTATTTTTTAGATGCTTCTTGTTTTAGTGGAAAAACTTTTGTGTTAGATCTTCTCATGCTTACAGGAAAAAAATGTTAAATCTTCTCACATTTAATTATTCTGGTGCTGCAAGATTGCTTGTGCCACAGCAGGAGAAGCCCGTAAATGGATGGAGGCATTTGATCATGCCAAGCAACAGGTACGAGAAAATTGATCCCAGCAGTGCCACTATTATATTAAAGTTCTCTACATAATATAGTTACTAATTTTGTCATTATCATTATACTTCACAAGCAAATATTGTCATTATCATTGTGTCCACATCTGAGGTTTGTCATATAACACATTATTGTCTTAATTCTATTTTTGCTAATTTGTATGTTTCTTTTCTTTTTTATTTTATTTTGTAAAAATTCTTCCACCATAAGAAACTAAAATATTTTGGTGTTCTTGCTATTTTATAAGTGCAACTTTGTTTCTCAATTATGAAGATATTTTTTTTCTACTTATACTGGGGATTTACCAAATTAAATTCCTTGAGATTTGAGGCAGTATAGATATATCTTCTCAATGTCAAATTCTTTTTATTTGTAGGCTGAATATGAGCTTTCAAGAGGTGGTAGCGCGAGAAACAAACTAAACATGGAGACTGAGTATGCTTTCTTTCTTTGGATAGGAACAAATGGCTGCATCAATCGTCAATTGTCGATATCATTTGATTTTCTTTAATTAATTTTTGTCAATAGATGTATTTTATACTCACCCATACTTGCAACAATATAGGGAGTAGAGTATTCCATTCACTTTCCTGCAATTTTTTATTATTATTTTTTTATGATGGATGATATTTCAATCAATTATCTTCCAATTTGTTTTTTTTTTCTTTATGAAGGATCAATCTTGAAGGACATCGACCTAGGGTAAAGCGTTATGCACATGGTTTGAGAAATCTAATAAGAATTGGACAAGGTGAGGTGGTATGCATATGGTTTGATTTCCATGGACTTATTCTTAAGTACTAGTTTTTAATTTTTTGGATAGAGTGCATGTTAATGGTTGCTTTTTCAAAGAGAGAGAGAGAGAGAGAGAGAGAGTAAATAAGTTCAATGGGTTTAGTTCAGCTTGGTATTCGTTGAAACATTACAAATTGAGCTTGAACACCACATACTTGATCTTGTTATAGCTGAAAAACCTGCCACATACTTGATCTTGTTCAATGAGTTTTTGTTTTTTTTAACCCCCCCCCCCCCCCCCCCACAACAAAAAAAAAAAAACCTGCCACAGACTTACTGAACCAAGACAACGCCTCCCTAGGAATAGCCATGCCCAGGTTGTTTCTGTCCCTAGCTGCTGTATTAGACATGCACTTGTAGATGAAGAAGCATGGACACTTCTGAGAAGGTGACATGTCCGTTTCAGACATTGACACTCATCAGACGCACATCCACATGTGTCCTAATTTTTTAAAAATATTTTTAGATGTTGGCACATTTCGAACATTTGAGGCACACACATATGTCCGTGACTTAGACACATGAAACACATTACTAGTTTGAATACAAAAATTTAGGATCCAATGATTAATGAAACAATATAGATTTATACTTATTAATCCATCCTTTAAACTTCAGAAATTATTGTTATGTTGCATCTTTTTAGTAGCTTTGGAAGAAATATCCATATATTTTATTTGTTGCTGAGAAAAAAAGTAATATCTATATATTTAAATATATCACAAAATAAATATATAAAACTATACATTTTGTGTGCATCCCACACGTGTCGTGTCTTGTAGTTTTTTCAAAATGGTTGTCAGCATGTCCATATCTTGTTCGTATTGTGTTGTGTGTCTCTGTGTGTGCATCTTAGCTGATAGTTTTGTGATGCAGTACCCATTGGGCAGTTAGAACAGACATAGTGTGAAACCAATACCTTGGGCCCACCACTCAATGGGGCTTTTTGGTTGAAAGGAAAGCTTCAATGGTAGTGAGTTGAGTCTTTGGGAGTTGGGGGTGTTGTTGCAACCTAGACTTAGGGGGTGATTCCTATGAAATTCTAGGACTCCTCTCTTTAGTTGGCCTATTTCTTTACGAAGATTCACACGGTGCTCTCTGCGCTCTCATCCTAAGTTTGAGTGGAGGTGTAAACTATGTTGTGTTTATGTTATTTAGTTTAGTCATTAAGGGTAGTTTAGTCTTATCATATGTAATTAGGCTTTTAGGTTTTCGATTGTTTTCCTATTTATATTGTACTTCAGACTTCGGTTATGATACATTCAATACATGCGTATATTTTGCTCTCAACTTTGTCACAAAATTAAGGACTAATAAGATTTTTGTGCTGTCTTATCGGTTCTAAAATCTTTAAGAGCTGAAATTTTAAAAATGAAAATTTAATGATAAATTTGTTCTTCAAGATGAAATTCAAAACCACATTCAATGAACTTTCTAGTGTTCACTTGCAAGTCAAGTCAATTTGACTTAAATCCTAGAACCTTCTTTCAGTAGTTTTTTATATCGAAATCATGGCTACTTGTTCATGCCATATATGTTAATAAAGATATAGTGAAATTGTTTTTGAATTGCGTAATTAATGGGGTTGTCAAACAACCCCATAGTAAAGTGACTAATTGCAGCCTAGAACATTGTCTAATTTTGTGATCAAAACTTATGTCTATCATGTGCTAGTTAACCTCAACCTTTTCCCTTAGGCTTTAGCTTTTAAATTTATAATTATTATTATTTTGGACAACTATATTAAAAAGCACGCCAGAAGGGCATAACATCTGTGAACCAAATGTATACAATCAAACTATAAACCAAAAGAGATATCTCCCAATAAATCTACATTAGCAAAAAAATTTCTTTTAAGCCTAAAATGAAAACTATGAATTAAATGTCAGATTATTATTCGATTATTAGTTGGGTTATTATTCAATTGTAATTATTTTATGCCTTAGGGCTTCCTTTGTAATTATTAATCTTCATTAATATAAAAAGGAGATGATATCACAATCATTCCCTAATCTTGGTATTCTCTAAAATTACACGGTATCAAAGCCATAACCCTAAACCTATACACCACCACACAGCCAATACACAACCACTACCGCAGGGCTTCTTGGTCTCGTCACACCCAGTTGGCACTGCCGAGGGCTCTCCTAACCCAGTCGGCCACTGCCAATAGGCCTCCTAGCTTCGTCGGCCATTGGTGCTGGATGCCCAAGCCTTGTCGACTGCCACTGGTGGTTTCTCTGACCCAACCGACAACTCCTCTGCCTTTTTTGGCGTCATTTGACACCCTTTACTGTGTCGTCTGTCTGGTTGTTTGAACCTTTGCTGTTTGTCGGCTTCAAGAAGGTCAACCCATCTCTATTTCTCTTCGTGATGCTATATTGATTGCTGATCTCTGTTTCTCTTTTTTTTTTCTTTACCCCCCCCTCCCAAAAAAAAAAATCTCTATGAGTTTTTAAATCTTTAAGTAGTTGTGTTTTTCCTTCCAATCCCACCTTTCGGGTTTGTGATTGGTACTAGTTTTGTTGAGGGTTCGGTAGTACAGTATCCATGGCAGATTCCACCAATATGTCCACTACTTCTCAGACATCTAGGAGTGAGAGTTCCACTATACCTACTACTATGACTGATAACCCAACCCTAGTCTTAAAATCACTATTTAATGGTTAGAACTATCTAGCGTGGTCGCAGAGTTTGACTATTTTTTTGAAGAGCAGAGGGAAGATGGGGTATGTTGATGGCAGGATACCAACACCCAACACCGCTAACTTGGGTTATGACCATTGGGATATTACCAACTCTTTGATTATGGGTTGGCTTATTCATTCGATGATACCAAAATTGGTGAGGCTACTTGTCTATGGAGATTGCCCAGGATGTTTGGGATGCTGTGGTTGCCACCTATTCCTGCAAAGGGAATTTCTCACAGGCATTTGAGTTGTGCCGCTCTATTGAGAGCTCTGTTTAGGGGGAACAGACTGTTTTTCAGTACTTCACCTTCTTCACCAACGGTTGGAAACGCCATGATCACCTGCAGGACTATAAGCCTGTTTGCACTGCTGATTTAGTCGGGTACAGTAAGTTCATTGCATAGGAAAGGGTCTTCAAGTTTCTGGCAGGCCTCAATGTGGAGTATGATCCAATTCGGACTCGGGTTCTAAGTATGGATACTCTTCCTTCACTTAAGGAGGCATTTGCCTAGTCGCTGTTCTGCTATGGTGTCACCTGTCTCTATTGACTGCTCAGCATTATTGTCTACCCCTAGAGATGGCCTCAGCCTGACTTCCATTCCTCCGTCTGCCACCAAGGAGTCCGTCTTCTATGATTACTGTCGCAAGTCGCGGCATACTCGTGAGACATGTTGGAAGCTTCATGGGACTCCATTCGGGGGTTGAGGTGATCGGTCTGGTTCTAGAGGAGGTCGGTCAGGCCAGTCTAGAGGACGTGGTTCTCATCCACGAGCTCATCAGTCTAGTGCCGTTGATACACTTGATTTTACTTCGGTTTCCGTTAGCCAGGCTTCTGATGGTCTCTCTGGCATGACTATTCATGAGCTTGAGGATGTTCTGCGTCACTTGTTAGACCGCCGGTTTTCTACTGCTCTCATTACATCTTTCTCGTCGTTTGTCCACTTAGGTAACTTAGGCTCTTCTCCTCGTGTTTTCCTTTCTCATAAGTCTTTGCTCTGGATTATTGATTCGGTGCTTCAGATCATATATCTGGATCCTCTGACCTTTTCTCTGCCTATAAGCCCTCTTTAGGCAGGACAAAGTTAGGATTGCAGATGGTATTGTTTCTTCTATTTCTGGAAAAAGTTTAGTCTATGTCACTCCTACCATACCTTATCTTTTGTACTCCATGTTCTTAATTTTTCTGTTAATCGGTTATCCTTGAGTCGTATTACTAAGGATTTGAATTGTAGTGACATTTTTTTCGTGATCATTGTCTTTTTTAGGACCTTGTCACGAGGAGTATGATTGGTAGTGGTAGTGCAGAAAATGGTCTCTATTTTCTGGATCAACTGGACAAGCTTGATCATTCTTCTACCACGAGTCTTACTACCAAAGATGATTTATGGCTGTGGCATCAACATCTTGGGCATCCTTCTTTTTATTTACTTAAGCATTTATTTTCATTTGTTTTTACAAACAATAATATGTTTGAGTTTCTTTGTGAGTCTTGTCAATTTGGAAAATAACACAGAGCTTCTTTTGCTCCCAGTTTTAATAAAAGTTTAGTTCCTTTTTCATTAATACATTCTGATGTTTGGGGTCCCTTTCGTGTTATGTCTGTGAAAGGTCATCGATGGTTTGTTACATTTATTGATGATGTTTCTCGTACTACTTGGGTGTATCTCATGAAAAACAAGAGTGAGGTTTTCTCTGTGTTCCGCAATTTTCATGAGATGATTTGTACTCAGTTTGGGGCCACTGTCAAAATCTTCTGTTCTGATAATGGGGGTGAATACATAGATTTTCGGTTAGGATAATATTTTTCTACTCATGGCAGTATCCATCAAACCTCTTGCACTAATACCCCTCAACCTAGAAAAGCACGGATATGGATACGGGATACGGCGATACAACAAAACTTAAAAAAGTAGGATACGGATACGGCTAGGATACGTTTTTAAAAAATAAAAAATAAATAAATTATTAGCAGTGAGTTACACATAAGCTCAAGAATATTGAGAAACCACAGTAACTTTATAATGCAAAATACTAATCTTTAAGAATTAGATATTAATTTAAGCCAATAGCTAGTTTAGTTTTTAAATTTTCAATAGGTCTTGCAAATATTTCATTTCAATATCAAGTCTAATATGTTGATATTATAATATCAAAACAATCCACAACTTGAGCCTATGTTTTTTTCTTTTGCACTAGTCAAAAATATTCTACGTAAGTTTATTTGCTTATTTATTTATTGATATTTAATTTTTACTATTTGTATATTATCTTATTAATTCTTATTTCTATGTAGTTATAGGGGACATGCATGATACACTGAAGATATGTCAATTTGATGAATTCTATTACTTTAGCTTACTATGTTATTTTTATAAAACAACTAAGCAAAATATTGTATTTATTCTTGCAATTATTTTATATTATGATGTTATGCAAGAAATTATACAATTCTAATTTCGTAAAAGGAGTAATACGTGACTTTTAAAATTAATTAAGAAGTATCCGATAATATGTGACTTGGAGCATCCGATACTTCAAAACTAAGTATCCGATACTTCAAAATTAATTAAGAAGTATCCGATACTTTTAATAAGTATCTGATACGTATCCGTAAGTATCCAAGGAGTATTGGTATCCGATACGGATACGTCTCCCTATTTGAAGTATTTGTGCTTCATAGCCCTCAACAAAGTGGGGTGGCGGAACGCAAGAATCGTCATCTTCTTGACATGGTTCGGTGCATGTGTTTTTCTGAGTGTGCCTCGATGTTACTAGGACGGTGCTATTCTCATAGCTGCCCATCTTATTAATTGTCTTCTTACCTAGGTCTTGCAAAAATAAGCTCCCCTTCAAGTCTTCCTAGGCTCCGAGTCCTATTTCTTTGAGTCCCAGTCCTATTTCTTGTCATCTTTGGTGTTAGAGTCCTCCCTTCAAGGGGAGCCTTGGTGTGAAGTGATTCTTGTGATTCCTATGGTGGAACCAGTTGTTCTTGCACCACCACCTCTTACTGGGACTACAGAACCCAATGTCACCAAGGATAGGGATGGACAAGTTTATGTCAGGGACAAAGATAGACAGAAAGTTAACTGGATACAAGAGACCACTTTTGCTCACCTACTCCCATTCCTGCTTCTGATGAGAGTCCAAGTAACTTTGAATCTCTTGAGTCCACTGATCTTGATACTCCTATTGATCTTGATATTCCTATTGCCAAGAGAACGGGTGTGATATCTTGTACTCAACATCCTATCTCAAATTTTGTGTCCCATTCTCTTTTTTCGTCCTCATATAGAGCTTTTTGTGTCAAATATTTCCTCTGTTAGCATTCCTAACCATTTTCAGGATGCTCTTGCTATCTCTGAGTGGAAACTTGTCATGATTGAGGAAATAAAAGCACTTAGGAAGAATGACACTTGGGAATTGATTGAGTTACCTAAGGGTAAACGACCTGTGGGATGCAAATAGGTGTATACTGTGAAACACAAAGCGGATGGTTCTATTGAGCGTTGCAAGGCTAGACTTGTGGCAAAAGGATTCACTCAGACATATAGCGTTGACTATCAGGAGACCTTTGCACCCGTGACTAAGATGAATTCAGTCAAAGTACTTCTCTCTCTAGCAACTAATCTAGATTGGCCACTTCATCAATTTGATGTAAAGAATATCTTTTTCCATGGTGACCTAGAAGAAGAGGTATATATGGACATTCCTCCTAGTTTTGAGGATCATCAGACAAAGGGTAAAGTATGCCGGCTTCGGAAGTCATTATATGGTTTCAAACAGTCTCCAAGGGCTTGGTTTGAGAGATTCACTCAAGCTATGCTTAAATATGGCTTCAATTAGAGTCAAGCATATCACACCTTATTTGTGAAACATTCCTTATGTGGTAAGACTACAACGCTCATTGTTTATGTGGATGACATAGTTCTTACAGGCGATGATAGTGAGGAAATACCATTGTTGAAGAAATATTTAGCAAGTGAGTTTGAAATCAAAGACTTGGGGAGCTTGAAGTATTTTCTGGGAATTGAACTTGCTCGCTCCAAGGATGGGATATTTATCTCACAGAGGAAGTATGTGCTTGACCTATTGAAGGAAACTGGGATGCTTGGCTGCAAGGCCTGTGACACTTCACTGGAACCCAATCAGAAACTGGGAGATGATAAAGGAGCAGCTGTTGATAGGGGGAGCTATCAGCGATTAGTGGGTAACCCGTCCTGATATTGCTGTTGATGTCAGTGTGGTTAGCCAGTTTATGCATGCTCCTCATTAGATTCACTTCGAGGTTGTCATAAGAATTTTGACGTACTTGAAGTTTGCTCCTGGTAAGGGTCTTTATTTTTCAAAGCATGATCATCTTCGTGTGGAAGCCTATACAGATGTTGACTGGGTTGGATCAGTAACTGATAGGAGATCAACTTCAGGGTATTGCACCTTTGTTGGAGGCAACTTAGTTACTTGGAGGAGTAAGAAACAAAATGTGGTTTCCAGGTCAAGTGCAGAAGTTGAGTTTTGAGCTATGGCACAAGGAGTGTGTGAGCTCTTATGGATCAAGTTATTGTTGAGTGATTTAGGTATTGATCAGACGGACTCCATGCGATTATACTGTGATAATAAGGTCGCCATCAACATCGCTTACAATCCGGTTCAACATGACAGGACAAAGCATGTTGAGATTGATTGTCACTTCATTAAGGAGAAACTCACTAGTGGCAAAATATGTACTCTATTTGTGCAGACTAGTGAACAACTCGCTGACATCCTTACCAAGGGAGTTGGGAGTAAGCCATTGCATGACATTCTAGGTAAGCTGAGCATGAGAGATATCTTCGCACCAGCTTGAGGAGGAGTGTTAGATTATTATTCAATTATTAGTTGGTTATTATTCAATTGTAATTATTCTATGCCTTAGGGCTCCCTTGTAATTATTAATCTTCTTTAATATAAAAAGGGGATGATATCACAATCATTCCTTAATCTTGGTATTTTCTAAAATTATATTAAATACAATTTTAATTTGTGTATGAACAACTTTATCTCCTCAAAAGTATGCTTTCATTCACGCTGCGCTACACACTCCACATCAAGCACAAGGCACCCACCACCTTCCAAGTTAAAAGGTACCCTGCACTCAAAATTGAAGGAAAAGCCAATTTGAGGTTGAGATATCCCAAGCAACACCAGAAGTGGTAAAAGGACAACCTCAAAGCTCTCTCGCCGCCTCGTAATGTAGAAGCAAGTGGTCCATTGATTCTCATCTTTGCAACACACGAAACTCCATTTAGCTATGAAGTATGGGTACTTCAACAAACATGTCGTACCCGTACCAATACCAGTACCAGCACCAGGAATTTACCGGGTACTGGTACTTCATGTGGTACTTCTGCATATGTACTAGATACATGAAATACGTACTCAAAATTTTTCTTCTTAATTTTTGTCGTACCGCAAACATACCTAGTGTTCAAAATATATATATTTGTTCTAATACAAAGGTACAATTAGTTTCATTGGACATTTTTATAATTATTATTGTACTAAGTATTTTTTTAAAATTAAGCTATGGTTTGTAAGTTATTTAATAATGACATTTAATTTTGGTTTACGCATTTACTTTTGGCATTAAATGTGAATTGTAAGTTTGATCGTAACAAACTAAATCATTTAACTAATTTTTACATTACTCTAAATTAAAAATGAATATATTTTTTTTTATAAATGTACCCATCCGTACCAGTTAGTACCTGTATCTTTTTTTTAAAAAATTTTACCGTATCGATATACTCATATCATACAAGTACCCGTACTTGTACTTGTACCTGTGCCTGTACACATGCTTTCATCGTTTTTTTAGGATGGAGATGATCCCACTTCCATATTCAAAATAGCATCCAAAGTTGCTCTCCGAACTACTAGTCTTTCTGAGCTAATGCCATTCTTGCCTCTTTGGAAGGAAGGAGAAAGAGGTATAAAACACCATCAAGCTCTTTCACATGAACCTCGACAGACACCGTAGTCTCTGTTGACCCAGATCCAACCTTCTCCTTGTCTAGCCGCGACATACCCGAACTCCCAAAACAGCACACCAAACACATCTGTAGAAACTTAGTCAACTCATCATATGATGTGGGATCCACCTCCACTCCTGTAGGTTATGTAATTCCCTATTGTAGAACCCTAATTGGGCATTTTGGCCGTCTTTACAACAGTGCGACCTCTAGAAAGTCTCCCTCTTCTTAGTGAAAGTCGGTTCTCCTTCATTGCAAACACTCGCAAAGTCCTGAAAAGGCCTTTCCATCCCACATGATCACCTTCTTTTGTAAAACTAATCTTCTTATTGCCCTCATACCTCTAACTCAAAAAATCTCCCCCTCCCCAATTTAACACTCCACCATTTGACTCCCCCCAAAAAAATTGCTTGAAAAACTCTGCTCTGCCATGACGTCTCTGAGAGTTGCTCACACAACAACGCAGCTAATCAAAATTTTGAGAAATGGCCCTTCCAAAACCTTTGCTCCTCTTGATCAGAGTCAACTCCTTTTATGCTCCCCATTCTTCCACCTAATCAAATGTGTAGAGAAATGGCTTTTTGACAACCTTTGTCCCACTTGATTTTTTTTTTTTTTATAATTTTTTGCTGTGTGCCTCTCTTGATTAGAGTCTACTTTTTCCTATGTGTGCCCCCTTCTTCCGCCAAATCAAATGTTTTCCGTCCTAAGTCCTAACTGAAGTATTCTCCGGCTAACACCCCTTATCAACAACCATCTGAGAAATCATTTCAATTGCTTTATGTTTTACATTTCAATAGTGTCTAAATGTGGAAAATAATTTTTTGACTTTAAATTTAACATCCTCTACACTCATTTTTTGGAAAATGAGAGTATAGCTAAGATGAGAATGTTTAGATGGATGTGTGGTAAAAATAGGAAAGATAGATTTAGAAATAAATATATTTGTAAAATGGTGGAAGACTGAAGTGGTACCAAATTGAAGTTAAGCTGAGAGATAACAACTTAAGATGGCTTGATGTACAACAACGACATATAGATGCAAGGATAAGGAAGAGTGATATGATCACCATAAATGGAAATATTAGGGGGAGGGAAAGACCTAAACTAATATGGAATGTGATTGTAAAAAACGATATGAATTTATTTAATTTAACTGAGCCTATCATCTATGCACTTAGCTATGGTGCTACAACATTTGAGGATCCAAGCATCTGCACGTTTGGTATCCTATGTTACTGTAGGAAATTAATGTATAGATATTATTGATTGATATCAATATATATTTTTTGTGTGTTTACAATGGAGAGAATGAACTCTCTTTTATAGAGAGAATGGGTACAATGGAGTAATCAAATTAATGGAGCACTAAACTAAATGGAGCACTAAACTAAATTAATGGAGCATTAACCTAAATGGAGCACTTGCTTGTGGAGCACTTGCTTGTGGAGCACTTGCAGTATTAACATATATTAACAGCCCCCCGCAAACTCAAGGAGGGTAGGGACTAACCAACTTGAGTTTGGAGAGAGTAACAAAATAGGAAAATAATCTGACAAATAAAATAAAAGTGGATAGGAGACACTGTATGGTCGTGTCAGACCGTTGTAGAAGACCGTATGGTTATGGCAGACCAAGGTAGAAGACAGTTTATGGGGTCATGTCGGACCGTTGTAGAAGATAGTTTATGGGGTCATATCGGACCGATGTAGAAAACAGTTTACGGGGTCATATCGGACCGTTGTAGAAGACACTATACGGCTGTGTCGAACCGTTGTAGCTGAGAACCGAAATCAATGTCGGAACAGTTTACCGAGTCTTGTCGGACCCATATAGGAGCTAACCGGAATCAATGTCGGGACAGTTTACCGAGTCTTGTCGGACCCATATAAGAGCTAACCGGAATCAATGTCGGGACAGTTTACAGAGTCTTGTCGGACCCATATAGGAGCTAACCGGAATCAATGTCGGGACAGTTTACAGAGTCTTGTCGGACCCTCAAAAGACGTGCCCAATTTTATCAAAAGGCGTGCCATCAAAAAGATGTGCCCGACAGCCATCAAAAGGCGAGCCATCAAAAGGCGCGCCATCAAAAGACGTGCCCGACAGCCATCAAAAGTCGAGCCATCAAAAGGCCCGCCGATTTGTCGTCTGGCGTTGAGAGGCGCGTAAGGCGCGTGTCTGCCTTGCCTATTTAAACCAAGGCGAGGCTGCCGCTGAGGCTGAAACTGTGACAAAGAACTTGCTGAAAACCTTTGAACAACTCTTCGTTTTCTTGAGAGAGATACTCTGTCACTCTGTTGCCTAGAAAATGGCTTTTTCTTCCCGCCCTGTTACCCAGAACATAGCCTCTTCGTCCCGTGGTCTTACCCTCTTTCCCGACCTCAACGAGGCCACAACTCAGAATATAGCCCTTGAACCTCAACCAAGCCCCCTGGTTTTGCGCCTTTGAACTTTCCGATGCTGTCTGTGGAGCAAAGAATGGCTGCACAATCGGATATTGAGGCGAATTATTACACACTGAAGTCATGTGTTGAGACCATGACTGCGGTCTCAAACCTGTCGCACCGGCTTCAGAGTAGGACAAATGAGGTGCAGCAGTTAAACGCCCAACTGGCTCTGCTCCAGGGCATGTATAAGGATGCCCGAGCAGAGATATGTGGGCTGAAGGCAGAAAATAAGGAACTGAAGCGGAAGGCCACCGTGATGCTCAGATTTGGAGGCCCGCCATATGTGACGGTTGAGGAGCAACGGGAAGTGAACGTGCTCGGCGGCGTAGGAAACACAGACGCAGCACCGGCAAGGGACGCCCAAGACAAAGGCAAAAAGAAGAGAATAGCTGAAGAGGCGAAAAAATGAGGCCGGTTTTTGTTGTGGTGGTTGTGGGTTGTGGTTGATCTTCTTCTTCTTCTTCTTCTTCTTTTTTTTTTTTTTTTTTTTTTTGTGTGTAAAATAGTGATCGGGTTTGATCCCCGACAGGAATAAAATGAGTTTGTTGTGCAAATGCGAATGGTAGGAAGGTACAGGACTGAGCAGAAAAATCAATTGGATAAAATGAGTTTTTTTTTTTTTTTTTTTTTTTTTTTTTTTTTTTTTTAAATGAAATGAAATAAAGAGTGAAAAATCATAAGATGGTTGGAAAGAAAAAAAAAATTAAAATAAAAATAAAAAACATAGATATAAAATAAAAGAAAGGTGAGTGGGAGACAAAAGGTGGTATGTTTATATATGGAGATTATATATATGGAGCATATCTGCACTTGCAGATTTGCACTGATGCTCTCCCTCGCTCCTTTAAAAAATTTCTGATGGCCCATTATAATAAAGAAACCCACTTACTTGATTTTAAAATAGCAACTATCCCAAGTGTTGGGTCCATAGAGAGAGAGAGAGAGAGAGAGAGTAGGAAAAGATGGGCAAGGACTTAGTTGCACGGTTTTGATGTGCAACAACAGCAGCTCCTAAATGAATTATCCCGTCTCTCTCTGCCGGGTATTTCTTTGAACCGGTCTGCTCATTCAAAAACACTAACCCCTTCAAACCTCGAAGATCTTGGAAGAGTGCGAAAAGGTGTGATGAGGCACCACCAATCACCCAGAACTGTTCATTTCTCCACCAGTCATCAATGGTAACACCGCCCCATTGCATTTCCAGGATGCTAGTCGCAGCAATGGATATGAACATTGCCATGAACACAATACTGGCATAGTTGCTAATCTGGGGGACAATGAACTTCCCAGTAAGGAGACAGACTGCTGGTAACGTACAATAGGCGATCAAGGGTATAGACGTCAATGGATAAACAACTGAGTTTATATATGAAAACCGCTCCAATGGTTTTAAACCGCACCCATAACCATACCAGATTGGACAGTGTCTGCTCAAGAGAATCTCAACGGATCCCAAGGCCCATCGAAGAACCTGGTGCAGACGATCTGAGAGATTAATGGGAGCTGACCCCTTGAATGCAGGCCTTTTGGGCATGCAGTACACTGATAGGGGTTGGAAGGCCTGAACAAGATTAAAAAATCGACGAACCGATCGAGCTCTCTGAGCAAGAATCCATGGTGAGGTCTGGAAAAACTTGGTCTTCGTTGGCAGCCATTGTAAAGGCAGAGAAGAGCTCAGCTATGGAAAAAGGTATGTGTAGAAAAAACAAGCGGAATAGGTTGAGGTCCGGCGGACGGCCAAGGCAAGGTTGCCGTCCGCCGGTAAGGCGAAGAACACCAAGAGCTTAACCTATAGCTCTGATACCATGTAGGAAATTAATGTATAGATATTATTGATTGATATCAATATATATTTTTTGTGTGTTTACAATGGAGAGAATGAACTCTCTTTTATAGAGAGAATGGGTACAATGGAGTAATCAAATTAATGGAGCACTAAACTAAATGGAGCACTAAACTAAATTAATGGAGCATTAACCTAAATGGAGCACTTGCTTGTGGAGCACTTGCAGTATTAACATATATTAACAGTTACATTTTGATTCTTTGCATTAGCTTCATGTTATTTTTGTTTGTGCTCTGTTTGGGCCAATACAGATTCTGTTGGTTCTATTTATTCAACAGCTGCAAATGTGCTTTTGTATACAATTCTAGATAGTGCGATGTAACATAAATAAATATCTTATATATTTTATATTGATAAATACTTTGGTTTAATCTTGACATTGCATCAAACATGCACGAATTTCATTTGAATTTTTAGATTTAAAAAAAAAAAACCTTGTTACACAGGGCCGGAGACTCTTTTACGTAAATCTTCAAATTTGGCCACAAATGTTGGATCAGATGGATACTTTCAAGGAGATGATGGAGATGTAATAGAAGCACATGAGTGGAAATGTGTCTGTATGGTTAATGGTAATTCTTTTTGTTTTTTGTCCTTTCATCTTATCTTGATAGATGGTTACTTGGCTCTATTTTATGTTCTCCGTTGATATATTTACGTCTTTAGTTTTCATTTTTTATCTTGTTAGTCTTTAACTTCATAGTTTGTGTGGCATTGTCAACGTCCACACAGTGTGAGTGTGCTCCTATGTTGGGAAAGTTATGGATACTGTGGTTGTTTATGTGGAGGCTTTTGATGCTTATAAGTACAATGAGGGTAAGCTTTTGTTAATTGGGTCAATCTGAACATGGTAGTATTAATTAATTGTGTCAAATACTCAGCCCTGACTGAAGTTGCTTTAATATGGTTTGACATAATATAATCCTCATAACCTATTTAACAAACGAGTGTTGCTAGGATTGACATTCTTAACTTGTCCAGATGATTGCTTTTGATCCGTTCAACACATTAATCCATAATTCTCAATGACAGAATATGAGAAATCTCTAGTTCATATTCAACCAAAGAATGTACAGAGATATATAGGAACAAACTAAGGTATAAAAGGAAACTCTCCTAAGACCTAATCCCCATAAGTCAGGGATGTTAACATTCTAATTACAGGACATATACACAGCTGTAATACACATTTTTCCCATCTACTGAGCTGTCAAATCTTCACAGCCTATTCATGCCATAATTACCAATTCTAACACTCAATAAAATACGAAAGGATTTTTTTTTATTTATTTATAAATTCACCCTTTTATACGTTTACATCTGATGGGTTAAACCTTTCATTTTTACCTGGTTAAGTAGGTGCTATCTACAATGGTTCACATGAATGTTTTATTAAATGGAATAAATTATGTTAAACAAGTTGAGGTATAAAATGTATTAACCCTTTTATTTTATTTTTTTGTTATAAGAGTTAAGTGTGTTGACCCATTTATAAGCAACTTGAACCCTCTTAACTTTGTGTTGGGTAGGAATGCTGTTTATGGATCTTATAAAAAATTAATACACCTAATTTAGGGCAATATTCTCATTACTAAGGCATTCTTGTAGCTAAAGAACTACAAATACTTCTAGTGAGTTGTGTCCATGTCTGACACACGGCGGATAATGTCACTTCTTAGATACTCCTAGAAATGTGTCCAACACTCTTGAGTATTGATTTTGTCTTAATTTAAAAATGAAAATTTAAAATTATGGAAACTTTGGGTGACACTTCTTGGGCACTTCAACAATACTTCTCAGAAGCTCTTTGGCATGATCTATGTGGTGTTTTTTTGTCTGCTTCTTTTTTTTTTTGTGTGTGTGTTGGGGGGGGGGGGGGGGGGGGGGGTGAGAATTGATAAGTAAATATCGTATAAAAGAGGCTAGAAGGAGCAAAACCTCTGAACAACATCTATACAAACAAAATCAAAACTCATCTACAAAGTCAATCTCTCCCATGAAATCTATGAAAGAAAGTTTTGAGTCATAAAACTTCCTTGTAATCCAAAAAATGAAGCATATGCAATAAAGTTGCTTCCAATCTAAGCATAAATAAATCTATGCCAAACTTATTTGGTGGATCTATTAATTGGAATAATATAGTATGGAAATGCAGCTCATACACCCAAAATTTATCTTAAACTTCTAAAAAGAATTACAAACTATGTGTGACCAAAATAAAGTATACAATGGACAACTTTTAGCATAAGAAAAAATATAAATAAAGTTAAAAGAACAATGTAGTAAGAAAGCTAATGGTAAGAATACCTACTATATACATGACACAATTTTTTGATAAGCAAATGGCATATATATATAACTACCAAAAAGATGCATCAAAGGGGATGCAACTCGTTAAAATTGGAAGAAATTAGCAAAATTCATAAATTGATCAAGGGCAAGTATCATTGCCCTTGACAGCCAAGCCCTCCTGACAACTACCTACATAGGTAGAGCTATGGTGTAATGAGTGGTATCATGGGGATGCAACTCATTAAAATTGGAAGAAATTAGCAAAATTCATAAATTGATCAAGGGTAAGTATCATTGCCCTTGACAGCCAAGCCCTCCTGACAACTACCTAAACAGGCGGAGCTATGGTGTAATGAGTGGTGTCAAGTGACACCACTCAACTTTGAATTTTTTTTAGAGTAAATGTTAAATTTACCTAAAATATTTTGGATTTTAACAATTGAACCCAGTGACATTAAAGAAACAAAAGAGAATTGTTGTTTTTATTTCACTTTATTATAAATACATTCTAAAAAATTGCCTTTGCTGTTTAAAATTACATATATATGATTCTTAATGCACATTAGAATACAATTTTTGGAGAAAATTTACAAAAGCATTGTAGTGAAAATAACAACTACAATTATCATGGTCATTAATTCTACCAATTACAATTACAATTGTGAAAAGGTCTTTAGTTTTGATGCAATTTATAAAAAAAACTCATTAGTGATGATTTTTTATTTTGTTTAGAGTAATGATTGAATCAATGATTATTTGGCCACATATATTGAAAAAAAAATGTATTGCATAAGTAACAAGGTTATCATATATATAATGATTCAAAAAATAAAAATTTGTGAACAGTTGTGTAATTGTAGATCTTTGCTTGATTTTTTTTTAAAGTATTAATGTATCAACTTTTAAAATACCTTTTGTCGATGTGATTGAAAATATATAAAATTATAGTGTAAAATTTGATTTTGATATAGGTTGTGTAGAACTTATACTGTCATAATGATATTGATGATACTTTTTAACTAAACCCAGTAAACTACAATCCTGGCTACGCCACTGACTACCCATACGAAATAGCCAAAAAGAACTTTCAAGTTTCAATCCATACATTGGCTTCTCTTCATTTTGAAAGGTTCTACGATTTTTCTTGTCATGCCCCGAATTTCTTGATGTATAAGATTTAGAGTGTTGGCATGTTTTTAGGTTGGTTAACTATACATGAGTAGTATTAAGTGGTTAGTTGTGTCTTTAGCCTATAAATAGGTGGTTTAGGCTCCTAATAATCAGTTTATGACATTTTGGTATTGTGATATTCAGAGGAGCTTTAGCTCTTTGTATTCTAATTTGGTATTTTTCTCTCTAGACAGTTCTCCTTTAGGCCCAGTTTGATTAGGATGAAAATGGTAGAAAGTGAAAGAAATGGAAAAAAACAAAATTTTTCTAAGTTTGTTTAGCATAAAAGTGGTGAAAATTACAAGAACATTAATTTTCTTGTACAACTCATAATAGTATGGTAACTAAGCTTCCAGTTTCTTGCAAAAAAACGCAGGAAAATACTAGAAAGTTTAAATTTGTTATAAAAGTAGTTACTTATAATTAGAATTCCTATTTTCTTACAAAATTTTCATCATAATCAAATTCATGTGAGAAAAGATATCTTCTTTTCCTTTTCTTTTCTTTCACTTTACTTTCTATCATTTTCACTTTCCATAAATTATTTCTTTCTAGTCAAATGGAGCCTTAGATTTGATTGCATCATTTGGTATTAGAGCTTTAGATCCCATTTTGTTTGTCACTTTCCATTTTGGGATGTCCCAAAATATTAGTCCTATTTGAAAAGTAAAAAGTGTTTTGTTTTCCAAAACTATACCTTTTAAGTGATTATAAATATACTAAAAAATGCAAAGACAAGGGCATTATTGGAATAAATGTTTTCAAATTTGAATTCAAATGCAATGATTGCATGTCCTCTAAAAAAATCAAAGCTCCCAAAAAGGACTAACAAAATGGGACAAAGGGAGTATATATTTTGCTTTCTTTTATGCACAAAATTTGGATGTCCGTATTTGAAAATTTACTGTGTTGGCCTGCTAACCTTCCATTGTTTTGGTTTTCAGGTGTAAGAATCTTTGAGGATGTGGCTAACACTAAGGTACCTAAAAAATTCATTAATTTATAACTTGTATTGACCTCCTTGTGGTCTTTTATATCTTTATATTCTCTTTGAACAATAATTAAAGAAACATTGTGCAATGAAGATAGGGAGAAATAAAAAATTAGGTGTACATGGAAAAAGGCAAGATGGATAGGAGTTTTTTTATTTATCTGTTGCGTAAGCTTCTGGTTATTGAGATATGAGAAATAGGACTCCATGGTACCACCAAAAAAAAGAAAAAGAAGAAGGTAGTTGTTTATTATGAGGAAAATATTTTGCTGTGATTAGAGATGAAGCTAGAGAAAAGATCTAGAATAAAGAGAATTTAAGATAAGACTGAAACTTAATATATGAAGCTTTATAAAAACTAGATTTACAAATGAGGGTGTCAGGTGGCTTTGAGTTACCAAAGATTGAACGATTTCTACTATTTAGACTTTGATTATATGAAGGGATGGAGACGGGTGGAGCAAGGACTATATTATGGGGAGGGGGGAGAAAAGGCATTGGGGAAGGTCCCATTGGGCAGCGGGTCCAATCTGGGTTTCTTTTTTAATTAATAAAGGATTAAAGATCATATTATAAAGTGCCCAACTCAATTCAAACATAAAATCAAATAAGATCAAGTATTAACTTACTGAAATTTAATCTTATGCAATGCATCAAACTATAAGGAGAAAAGGAACTATTTTCGACATTTTGAAAACAAATATATGTTGGCCAGAAACTTCAAATTTGGCCCAACTCTTGAACCAAGTTACTGAAGGGGACAGTAACAACTTGTTTTTTTGGAGACTGTTAATTTGATAGTTAGGCCAAAAGTTACTAAATGAACTCAATTATCTACTTCCTTTCTTGATTCTAGGATTTGATTAAGTCACTTGTATCTTTTTAGATACAAGAAACTAATGACTTCATCATACACAACTCATCACATTATATTAGATCCTTCTTATTTTATTTTATTCATTATTCCAAAGTTTGAAAAGGTCCCACAATAAACCATCCTTATTTTTATGTCAATTGTTGGAGAGTCACATCACATGCAATTATTTAAAATGAGATAGCTAGTCAAGTTTATTGTACACAAATCTTATTATTATTAGTCCTTGTTTTACTCTACACAATGCTTTAGAGTTTGAGAACCTTTGTCTCCCTCCCCTGCCTTGGAGAGATTTTGGTAATATACTCATTGAATAGGAGTAGAATGGATTAAGTGAAAAGTACTTTTGCTTTATTTCATGATATGTTTATGCATATGAAATTGGAGGGAAAAAATAATGGTTGTGTTGTGACATCAACTTTATGATGTAGAAAGAAAGGAAGAAAGGGGAGACAAGAAGAACACAAGGGCTACAACCCTAATCGCACAAGGCCACAACCTTATCAATTCAAATCTATTAATCAACATTGAATAAGACAGTACAAAAAACTTAATATTTATAGATTAGAACTTTAATCAAAACAGAAAACTAAAACCCTAATAGAATAGGAAACCAAATACTCCTAATTAAACTATAACTAAAAATAAATAAACATAAATATTAAAGATATTAAATTATAAAATCTCCATAACAAAATTACTGAACACACGTTTTGCATCACCTACCCTATGGGGCAAAATGTTGGTAGTTAATAAACCATGAGTTTTTTTTTGTGTGTGTGTGTGTGTGTGTGTGTGGATATTCCAAAAAATCAAATTAAACTATTTATATAAATAACCAAAATTTCTAACTATTTATCAAATTACCTCACTTTTTAAAATCGTAGGTTCAAAATATGATTTCATATTGACATGACCCACATCTACACACCAGTAAGCATAGTTGTTAAATTGTGAATCGAATCGTAAATTGAAATTGCCTTGTACCAAATCGCGAATCGAATCAAATCGTGAATCGTAAAGAATCAGTCACTTTTCTAAATTACTTAGAAAAATATATTTACACACTTGGATGTTAAATATATCTTATGAATATAAAATATTTAGACTTAAATCAATAATAATGTTGTTTTGAATGATGATCCTGTAGCTTAATAGGTAACAAGATAACAAAGGTTCTTATGTAAGATCACCATCTTACGTCTTCCCTTTTTTAGATATTTCTTATCTACCATTTTTAATAAAATACGATAAACAAAGATAAACTCTCAATTTTCGAAGTAACAATAATTTAACAACAATATTGATATTTGGACAATAAGCATACATACTTTTCCAAGTAACAAGGACCATATAATAAGAAAGAATTATTTAGAATTTTTTATTTTAAAGTTTAAAACATTTTAAAATGTATAACTAACCTCACTCATGCAATATTTAATTATATGTAATTTAATAAAACAATAATAGATAATTGGTGTAAGTTACTTTAATGTTAAACATCTTTAGAAGAAATATTATTATTTTTTCTACCGAAAAAAATGAGAAGAAATGTTAAAAATATGTTGGGTTTGACTGAATCTGATTAGATCCTATTAAAAACTCAATAATTACTAAGATAACAACAAATCATGTATATATATTGGTTATTTTGGTAGTAAACGCAATTAGAAGTTGTATTATGTCATTTTCACTAAAAAGATGGAGAAAAAAAGAATCAAACGATAATTTTAAGAATTGTATGAATTGTAAAAAATGAATCAAATCGTAAATTGATTGTGAATTGTGCGATTCACTATAGATTTACTCATAGATTTGTATCGATTTTGCAAAAATTGCGAATCAAATCGTAAATTGAATAGCAAATCGTAATATTATGATAACAGAGCCAGTAAGTCATGTCAACATGAAATTGCATCTTGAAGAAGCGATTTTACCATGAAATTGTATTTTGAACATACAATTTCATAATGAAGTCATATTTTGAACTTGCGTTTTTTAAAAGTAGGTTAGTTTGATAAATAGTTTTGAGTTTTTAGAATCTTAAAAAAAAAAAAAAAAAAAAAAAAACTCAATAAACCATCTGCTCATAATATATAGATGATGAAATTTTGATGCTCGGATGTGTGGTAAAACGAGAAATGCTAGAAGTTATTGGAGATAAAATGAGAAAAAAAAAAAAACTAGTATGCTTTGGTTATCTGGAAGGCCTCATTTGAATTTTATTTATTTATTTTTTTGGGGTTAGGTTATTTAACTAAAAAATGTGAAACATTTGTACTTTGAATTTAGCGTAAAATTAAAATTCTCTTGTTTTAGCTCAAACAACTAACTTTTTTCTAAGATGGGTTTGAGATGTTTTTTTTAAAGTTGCAAACAAGTTTTGCCAAACAACCAATGAATAAGTGATATTGTTCTTGTTGCAGATAATTTAAGGGCAAATGGTAACACATTGTATGTAACGCCCCGAAAATAATCCAACATGAACAACCCATATTTGTTAACTTCCACTAGACCATGACAATGAACCATCCATCTTTACATAGATAATGAGTGAGTTTATACAAAAGTTCACATGCGAATATACATTCAACGATAAATATTTATCAAAAAAAAAATATATATACATTCAACGATAAATGATTCACTTGAATCTATAGCATGTGAGGCATCTAATCTAAAAAAAAAACAATAAAATGCCCTTAAGGGCTTACATCTTCCAAGGCAATAGCCCGGTTACATAAAATGGTCTCTCGGATCCAAACATATTAGCCCTTGGCTTACAAAAAAAATGTCATAACAAAAATAAGAGCAAGACTACACTTCACCAAAACATATCCAGACCCTTGGCCGGCGGGATCACAACATCTTTACCTGCACCAAATCCCATAGGGGTGAGCATAAAGCCGAGTAGAGAATTCTCACAAAGTATATACAGTTATGCAACTTCAATTTAAAAAAAATTGCAAAAGTTAATGCCATGCTATGCACTTTTAAAACAATTCTACTTCATGCTCTTTTAAAGATTACCATGTTTCAACAGAAGTTACAATCTCAAATTATTTCAAAACCTCCAATTCTTAATCAACAGGGGCGGTAAATACGGCATTGGTAATCTCTAGGTTGGTGTCTGCAAGTAGACTCTACAAGTGCTACCAAATCGTCATTTTTACTGGTATTAACCGGACGGCTCGACACCTATCCGCGCGGTTTTCTGGTCTTTCACCATGGACACTTAGGCCAACTTATCAAGTTCAACTACACCCCCTATCCGGACTTACCACGTATTTACCCCATGCCACCTTTCTATAGTTCTCATTACAATATAATTCTTTCTCAAGATAAACATTTTCTAACTCATTTCATGATGTGCAAGAATGACAATAATCAATTTAGAACATGAAGTAATGCATATTGTTTCATAGCGTTTTTCCATTTCAAACATCTCTACAACATAATTTCACAATAACCAAACCATCGATTCACCACAACAATAACTTTCTCATGATGCTCAACTCTCAACAAGCTAGCCTCTTCAAGGCAATAAGTGATGTTCTCAAATTAACCTCTTTAAACTTCTACTACATTCACATTCTATGGTGCACAATCATTCACCACTTTCCAACAACACAAGTTCAAGCATTTATTAACATGTTATAACAACATTCTTGTTTGTCTCATATATCAAATAGGTTTCCATTTCCACTAAACAACTATGAGATTTATTCTCATTTAATCTCTTGACACAAAATAACAAGAGTTTCATAAGTACATCTTTTGCTTGCTAAAATCCCCCAATTTTCTAGGGTTTTCATCAAATACCCAAAATTGTCCCATTTCTTGGTGAAAACCTTAATCAAAACATCCTTCTTTAATTAACAAGATAGAACCCTTCAAGATTGACCAACATTTTTTTTGAAAGTTTAAAGAAAAGTCCTCTTTTGAAAAAATCTCTACATTTTTGAAATTTCAAAGTTGAAATTCATCAAAACCAATGGAAGACTCTTAAATCATCATCAAAATAGCAAAACTATATATATAACTCAAGAATCCCTACCTCAAGGTCTTGGAGAAGATGAGAAGATGAAACCCTAGCTCCAAGATGGAAATTCTTCACTTTCTCCTACACCAAGAAAGCCCTAACTCTAGATTTCCAAAGCTTGAGAGGGAGAGATGAAGAAGATGATGAATCTAGATCCAAGGATTGTAAGAAATCAAAGTGTTTAAATGTTTTCGTTAGGGTTTCTAGAGAGGAGGAGAGAAAATGGTCTTTAGAGTGAGAGAGAGAGGTCCCAAAGTGAGATACAACTCGGCTAGAATAACACAAAAAAGCATATTTTCGGACCCAGGCCGACCGCACGTGCGGCGCCCATCCCCGCATGTGCGGAGTGTGTCCTCCCGCACGTGCGGCACCTCCCGCACCTCATCTTCTGCACGTGCATATTAGACATAATGCACTGCCCAGCCTCCCCTGAAATCCGCACGTGCGGCCCTCCATCCGCACGTGCGGCCCTAGTTTCCTCAACCCAGAATTTCTTCTACCCTATTCTAGGCACTTCGGACTTGACCTCTCACCCTCCGGAACAAAAGAAATCCAACACCGGAACAAAGAAGAATAGGGAATAGAGGTACGATTTCGACTCACCACAAACCCAAAAAGTTAACAAAACCCCAAGTGAACTTAATACGCTAATGAGGCAAAAACGATGTTAAATAAAAAGATTGGAACAAGTAACACTCGGGTCATCACATTGTAGGATTTTGTTCAAGTAAAGTGGCCCTTAATCTAGCAGAATGGCCAAACAGGATTATTGAGATCGACTCCACTATGTTGGGACAATGTTTCATTGAGTGAAGTTCTAAAAAATGAAGGCTTTATTGAGTCGAGTTGGGTTATGTAATTAGGTGCAATTATTGTCATAGAATATTTAGCTTCTTTTTTTTGCTTTTTCTTTTTTTTTAAAGTATGGGTCCAGTATGATGCACTTACATCAAACTGAAAATATGACTAAAAACCATAATAATTTTTCAATTTTTTGTGAACTCTTTTTGTTGCTTGAAAATGAAGGTTTTCTGCATTCATAGAGCAGTAAAATATGGTGATAGTTTTCGGATCATAGGTTTAAGTTTTTAAGGATAACCATTTATCCTTTGTTTTGGTTAAGTTTTTGTTGTAGTGGGAATGGTAAAAAGAAAAAAGAGAAGCTAAATCTTATAATTACTTGCCTTCTAGATGACGGTCTTGTAGATTGACTCCACAGGAAGGACAAACTCATAAAAATAGTAGTCTCATTATAGAAGAATTGAGAAATCTGCAGAGCAACTTTATTTACAGAAAAATTGTTGAATGGTCTCAATAGGACTTTTAAAGAGGCACAATTCTCCAAAAATGAAACTTCAGAATGCATAGAGTATGAGTAAGAAAAGGGTTCCTAGATAATAAAGATCCATTAGCTCTAGACTAGAAAGAACTAAACAAAATGTATCAACAGAAAATTCACCGAGCTGAATCCGAAGCATGGATAAATATATAGAAATTCTTAATTTGCAGAATGCATAGCATATGAGTAAGAAAATGGTTCCTAGATAATAAAGATCCATTAGCTCTAGACTAGGAAAGAACTAAACAAAATGCATCAACAGAAAATTCACCGAGCTGAATCCAAAGCGTGGATAAATATATAGAAATCCTTAATTTGAGGAATGATTTGTAATACATAATGTATAAATATGATTTTTCTATGTAAAAACAACCAAGAATCTTTGTGGGATCTGTGCAATTGATCCAAGACTGGTGGATCATGTGTCTTCTTAGTAAAGACTCGTTAGGCCATTGATGATCATGTCCACATGAACTTTCTTGTCTTTTGTGCGTGCGCACATGTGAATCTGTTCTCTAAGCACGTTCTTTAAGGGGGTTGACCCCAATCAGTGTGTTTGGATGTTCTTTTGAGTTGGTGTCTGATATATTGTTTTTTAGAACATGAAAGGACTCTTTACTGGAATGAAATAATTTTATTTCCATTATAGACCAACAATTCCTGTAATGATTGGGAAAAATTTGAACTTCTAATTATTGCAATAACACACACTAATTAACTTTGAATAATTATCATAAAACCTCCAGAGTTTTCTAGTTACTTATGTCTAGACCTCTATCGGTTAATTTTTTTGCTCGACCGGTCGCCTTAGTTTGCATTTACTAATTCCCGAGACCTGAGGGACAGACCCTCTGTGCCCAGTAGATGATGTTTAAATGATAATAGGATGCATGCCATTAAATTTAAATTCCCTTAGTTGTTTTAGAAATGCAGTGCGCCAATCACCTCGGTTTGCATGCACCGAAGCTCAATTTGGCTCAAGATTCGAGAGATGGACTCTCTTGGTCTGGTATATTATGTTACAATGTTAATACAATATAATTTATTAATTTAGAGCCGTTCTGGTGATTTGGAAAATTGGTGTATAGAACGTCTCAGTTTGTGTGCACAATGGCCTAATCCGGTTTGAGATTTAGGAGATGGACTCCCTGGGCCCGGTATATATTTTTATGTGTTATTATCTGTGTTTAATTTACTTGAGATGATTTTGTAAGTATGGTGAATTAATCACACAGAAAACGTACTTTAACTGTATTAATTTTGTACAGAAAGTGTGTAGGGTTTTGGAGGGAAAAAGGGGAAACCTTTATAGTGCCCTTTTTTAGACTTTTTGGAGTCCACAATGACCCCAAAGTTGAATCCCATTTCTCTCTTCTCTTTCCAAAATTGTGGACTTCTATTTCTTACACCATCTCTTATACCATCTTAGATATCACCAATAAGGTAAAAGCTATCTTTCTTTTGTATAAACATGGTTACATATGTATAATGGTGTAATAATCGTATCAAGTTTGAATTGGAGGGTTGTGATTGATGTGTTTATTTCAAGATTTGTTTTGGGCCTTTGGATTAGAAATTAGATTAGTGGCTAATGGTGGTTAATGCCTAAACTAATTCTGACCCTTGTCACACCTCGGATTCCTAAGATTTGAACCCAAGAGGATATTCTTGAATATTTAAAAACGACAACAATATTGATAATCAAATGCTACGCTCTGTGTATATATATATATACATAAATGATTTAATACATGAGGTTTGTTTATTACATATATTCTATATTCAACATCTATGTAGCGTGAATATACAACAAGTAAATCAAAAGAATAAGCATTCAATTACAAAAGAAATGCCCTCAGGCTTACAAAAGAATAAGCATTTAATTTCTTTTAGACATGTAGCTCGGAATGCACACTGTATGCAACCCTACCACAAAATTACGTAAGTTTTTACGAATTTAATTAAATAATCTTACAAAAATGTGTAAGTCGAACACAAATTGCATAAGTTCGTGAAAACTTAAGGTTTACGCAAATTTGTGTTCAACTTACACATTTTTGTGAAATTACTTATGTAAGTTCGTGAAAACTTACGTAATTTTGTGGTAAGGTTGCATACGGTTTGCATTGCACACCGGAGAAATTTCCTATTAAAATATCAAACTTAGGTTAATTTTTTTTGGGTGGGTAACTCAGGTTAATTAGTTTTCTCCTAATTAACATTTTTAAAATCGAGAAGTCATGTTTCTCATACATTTATAATATATACACATTGTCATGTTACTTTGCTCATATATGATAGTTTGATGTACATTAAACTTTTGAGATTAGTTGTCATTTAACTTGGTATCCGAGCTTAGGTTGGGGCCTTGGAAAGGTCTTAGGTTCAAGTCTCTTCGTTTGCATTATGGTTCTCTCTATGAATGAATGTTTCATCTCCATGATGGGGTTGAATGTGAGGGAGGGTGGTGGATAGCTTGATATGCATTGTTGGGTTCATTTTTTAACTGCTTCAGCTTTTGGGACTAGTGGTGATCTAACAACCCTTATGCTATTACAATTACTTTCTATACCTCTTCTATCCCTTCTTATCAGATATGAAATTTAATTCTAAGATTATTTAATTATTTTTATTTGCACCTTTTAGGAAACATTTAAATTCTCCACATTTTTTTAAACATGTATAATATGATGTGGAATAGGAACACGAAGAGCGACTATTCGTTGCCGGAGTAAAAGAAAATATCATTCTTTTTGGGTTTCAGTTGTGCTTTTTTTTTCTTTCTTCTTCTTCTTCTTAAAGTATTGTCCTCAATGATCTGAAATGTTTGTGTAAAATGATGCATCTTCCCTAATATGTTGGTAAATGTTAAGATGCAAAATGCGTTGTTTCTAGCTAATGTCAATGTATGTGAAATTTATTGGGCTTTTTGTGTTAGTATCTTTCCATCTAGCTACTTTGTTGTCTTTTAATGAGATTAGATTTCATAATATTGCTTTAATTGGAATAGAAGAGATTTTGAAGAATCTCAGTTAAATTTTTACATTTTGCTTCAAAAGTTTTTTATTTTTTATTTTTATTTTTTTGGTAGAGTGGTAAAAGTGTTCTAGTGAAGGCTGTTGGTGTTGTCAATGCAAATGCTGATATTGTGTTTGAGGTGATTCTGAATGTTGATCGACATCAAAGATATGAGTAAGTTGCACACATAATACTTGAGGTGCATAACTATATTTGTCCAGTCTAACAATTATCTTTGCAGGTGGGATATGTTGACTGGTGACTTAAAGTCGATTGATTCGTTGAATGGACACTATGATGTTGTCTATGGTACATATGATCCTCAACATTTCTCAAGGTAAAGTAATTAAACATGTCTATCTACGGTTTAAATATGATCACCTTCTCTTATCTAGATCTCCTCTTCTTGTAGTTTGAGTAGTAATCCATTAATTGGTAGGAATAACCAATGGAAGTGGGTATTTTAGTTGACTTTTTGGTTTTTTACGAAAATATGTGCAAAAAAGTAAAGAGAGTGATGTGACAACATGTAGTGGCTTTTTGGCTTTTTAGCTGAAAATCATGGTTCCCAAGCAGGACCTAAGAGTTAGGGGAGAGATGGTTTGGTTTGGTTCATTTTAGAAGTAAACCAAGGACCGATCCACTACCACTACCACTACCACTACCACTACCTACGGTTCTGTAAAATTTGGAACCAAACCAAATCAGTATAACATAGTTCGGTTCGGTTTGGAATCATGGTTTTTAGAAATCTTGTCATCATTCACAACACGATTACAAAATATGCCAAACATCAAGCAATATGCCATCATTTTACAAACAAAAATGGTTTAGAACTTAAAGCACGGACATGGGCATGGACACATCGACGTGCAAAATTTTTAGAAAATGTAGGACACAACACGTGGGAAACACATGAAAAATATATAATATAGTATTTGTGGGTACTTGTACCAAGCTCAATACGTGGCAAGCCCTACAGGTGCCACATCACCAAAACCCCACCTACGTGGCAAACCAATAAGGCACCACAACGGGCATGTCGTATGTTTGATACATGGCGAGCCCTATGGGCGCCATGTGCCAAGGCAACCAAAACTATATGCTTAGCCTAAGCGGGAGCATATATACAAGCCCAAATATATCTAGATATGAAGAGCCCTGCAACAGGCAGCACCATGGCCCCGCAGGATCCATGGTCCCGCAGGATCCATGGTCCTTCATGCCTCGCTCCAAGACCAAACAACAATACAATCAGTCCCCAGTTCACTTGAACTTGGATTGATAAACACTGGATCTTCTAAACATTGAAATAAACCCGCGGCCCATGCTCCTATTTAGTCGCTTAGAAGCAAGCCCCTCTCCTAAACATTGAGATAAACCCGTGGCCCATCCTCCTACTTGGTCGCCTGGAAGCGAGCCCTCGGCTCTCCTAAACACTAAGGTGGGCCCTAGCCCATTCACCTACTTGGATGCCTAGGTTGGGAGCAGGACCCAGGCACTAGTGCTCGGGATCATCAGAGGATACTAGACTGGCGGCTGAGGTCATAGGATCGTCGAGATGGTTGTCTTCTTGCTAAGACAACTCCATCTCGACCAGGCTTGGAGAAGAGGCAACAATGACCTTACGTTCATGTCATCCGATGCCATGAAATGTTGCTCTCTGCCTGCCAGTAAGCCACAGACAGCAGAAGGGCTTATATCACTTCTAGCAGAGTTGAGGAGAACGAGCCACCTGTCCAACAGTTTGCTTGGGCTCCAATACTCCTGTGGCCTATATAACGTATCGTATATGCAGCGAGACACAACAACGACAATACAACCAAGTCTCATGCTTAAACACCCTCTCTCACTTTACATTAGTGTTCAAGGTCTATCACTGCCAACCTCTCCCTCTCCAAGCTTGCCTTGATATCCTCCTCTCCACCTCCGGTGATCCCAAGCCATTGAAGTGCCCGCCATCTTCCCGGACTACCTCTAACCACAACTCTCACCCACAGTATTTATTATCATGTCATATATAAAAATAAGTAATTATTATGTGTCATATATATAAATATTTAAATCAAATATAATAATTTTTAAAGTCCAAAGGAGGAAAATATGTATAAATTTACATTGTTTTTGGTTTATCATTGGATTTCAAGTTATTTTATTCAAACTGGTAATGTATCTAAGTGTTGGGAAGTGTCCGACGAGTGTCGTGTTGTGTTGATGTTCGACATTGTGTTGTATACGACACGTTACCTTCTTAGAAGTGTTTATGCTTCTTAGTTTAGAACTAGTTCTACCGCTAGACGAAAAACATATCTCCAAGAATAGAGGGTCAACGACTTATGTACAAAAATGGGATACTAATCAAGTACTTGAGTGTCTACAATAAGTAACAAATTATATATGTATATACTAAACAGCTTGGTTTGGTCCAAAACTAGAATCATAACTATAGAAGCACCGACCAAACCATGAAGTATGGTTTGCCTATTTTAAGAACCAGGATTGAACCATGTATTGAGAAAATCAAACTGTGCAGTTTGACATGGATCGGATAAATTTGCAATTTTTTCAGTTTTTTGGCTCAACCCTACGAAGAGTGACCTAAGTGTGATGTATTTGTGGTTTTTATTGAAGCACTCATAGAAGGAGTTAGATTGTAAAATGAAGGAATTTAGGGATGGGATTTAGGAGGAAGAAGAAGAAGAAGAAAGAGTAATTTTATATATATTGAATAATCATTGTTTCTCAACTTTACATCAGCCAAATATATATGCAAACCTTAACATAGCAATATGACCATCGTACCCTCAACTTACGTAAATATTAACAAGAGAACAAAAGAACAAAAATAAGTATTCTAACACTCCCCCTCAAGCTGGAGCATAGAGATCGAACATGCCCAGCTTGACGGATAAACGATGAAATGAAGACCGAGCCAACAGCTTGGTTAGAATATCACCCAGTTGATTTGCAGGACGAACATAAGGGGTCATAAGTTGCTTTCGAAGTAAGAGATCACGAATAAAATGGCAATTAACTTCTATATGTTTGGTGCGTTCATGAAACATGGGATTATTGGCAATGAAGATAGCTACCTGATTGTCACAAGACATGCTCATAGGAGTAGGAACAGAAAAGCCAAAATCTTAGAAAAGAGACTGAACCAAAAGCATCTCAGAAGCAGTATGAACCATGGCACGATACTCAATCTGGGCACTAGAACGAGCAACGACAGTCTGTTTCTTGCTACGCCAAGTAACAAGATTACCACTAACAAAAGTGCAATAGCCCGAGGTGGAACGTCGGTCAGTCTTATTACCAGCCTAATCAGCATCACTAAAGCTAGTGACAAACATAGAGGAAGATGGGCGATAGAGCAAACCCCGACCTGGAGCACTCTTCAAGTATTGCAAGATACGACACACAGTCACAAAATGGGGTTGGCGGGGAGCATGCATAAATTGACTGACCACACCAATGGCATAGATAATATCGGGACAAGTGATAGTGAGATAGATTAACTTCCCAACCAACCGACGATAACGACTAATATCGGGAAATTAGTCTCCAGTGTCACCATCAAGCTTGACACTAGAATCCATGGGAGTATCACTGGGGCGAGTGCCTAAGAGGCCAGTCTTAGTAAGAAGATCAAGAACATACTTCCGTTGAGAAAGAAACAAGCCTTGAGAAGAGCTGGTAGCTTCAATCCCAAGAAAATACCAAAGATGGCCCAAGTCTTTGGTGTGAAATTGTTGTCCCAAATACTGTTTCAAATTAGCAATACCATTGGAGTCACTCCCTGAAATGATGATGTCATCCACATAGACAATAAGAACAATACTCCCAGTAGATGAGTGATGAACAAAAACTGAGTGATCGAAGGTGGAACGGTGAAATCCATAGGCAAGCAAAACAGCACTGAAGCGATCAAACCAGGCATGAGGGGACTGCTCAAGACCATACAAGGCCTTCCGCAATCAGCAAACAAGATGCTCTTGGCCGAGAACAACATAGCTAGGGGGCTGATCCATATAGAACTCCTCTTGGAGATCACCATGAAGAAAGGCATCCATGGGAGTGTCACTGTCAGAATTAGGTCCACTACTACCTCCACCCCTGAAACCACCATGGGAGCCACCACCACGGGAACCAGGCCATGAGAACCCCGTGAACCAAAATAAGAGCCCCGTTGACCAGATGTGCCAAGAAAACCCCCTCAAGTAGACCCACGATCAACACTACTCGAGACTAATGCAGAAGATGACAAGGTAAAGGACCCGGAGGTAGATTGTGCCTGTCCCAAAGAAGAACGTAATAGCCGAGAATAGGCAGTAGCAGCAGAAGGTAAAGTCTCACTGGCAAGAATCTGATCCTTGAACCCCCGCAATTCAAGATCTAAGTCAGAGAGTAAAGAAGCCATCATGAACTCCTCCCAATGTTGTTTCTATTTGTTCACATCAATAGTGAAGGGTTGATGCTGCAATAATTGATCCCACAAGGTCTTGAGACTACTATAATAATCAGGAAGGGACCGGCCAGATTGGCGCATAGCAAAAATCTGCTCATATAGCTCATAGACCCAATAGACATTACTCTTATTCGAAAAGGAGTCAGCAAGGGAGTCCCAAATTTTCTTAGAGGTATCACAAAATTCCACGGTAGTAGCAACTTGTGGTTCCAAGCTATGCCAGATCCAACCCATAACACAGGAATCATCACTACACCAATCATCATAAGCTTTGTCGTAAGTGGCAGGAGGGAGTTCGCTAATGAAGCGGGATTTCTTCTTACCACGTAAGAAAATTTTTACAGCATGAGCCCAAGCTAAATAATTGGCACCATTCAACTTCTTGGTAGTAATAGATTTGGGCATGTCATCATCTTTACTCATGGCCATTGCCTTATTCTCAATTTCAGCCATGACAATCAATCACACAAAATACTCAACATGAGTATGAAAGCAACAGAAATCTTGCAAATAGAAATTATCTACACCAATCAGCTCTTACAACCATGAGTATAGCCACTGGAAATAGTTCAATCAACAAGAATCCAAGATTATAGAGGCATGAGTGGAGAACCTATGTCTACCAAACAGATTTGGATGCAAATTCAACAAAAAACATCAACCCACCAACACAAATCAACACTTTAAGATCAACCAGACCTTGCTAGATAATTTTCAACCCCTATACAGTAAGTTTCAGTGGGTAGAGGTTGGAAAATAACACTGCCGATTATGTATAGTACCAGAAAGAGTCCAAAAACGAATCAAACATCAACCCAACAGTAGTAAATCAACAAAATAATAGCAAATAACACTGAAGGAGGGAGTGTCGGCTCTCAGAGATAGGATTCCAGCAAGTAGATTCAGCAAAAAACAGTCCTAAGAGCAGATTTGAAAAACAGTCTCAAAAAACATGAAATATTTTCAAAAATCGAAAACTCACATTAGGGATGATCAAAAAATTCCACAAAAATCACCATAAATCTCAGGAGGCAATTTCAAGTCTAGGAGTGAAGGACCCGTCCATACAGTGCTTATGTCATGCTGACGTCATCGTACGGTTGATGGCATCAGCATGTCTCGGTTATCTCAGATCGATCTCCAGAGTTTGTAGAAACCTTTCTGAAGAAGAATAGATTGCTCTGATACCAAGTTAGATTCTAAAATGAAGAAATTTAGGGTTGGGATTTAGGAGGAAGAAAAAGAAGAAGAAGAAGAAGAAGAAGAAGAAGGGAGTAATTTTATATATATTGAATAATCATTGTTTCTCAACTTTACATTAGCCAAATATATATACAAACCCTAACATAGAAATATGACCATCGTACCCTCAACTTACATAAATATTAACAAGAGAACAAGAGAACAAGAGAACAAAAGAACAAAAATAAGTATTCTAACAGAAGGCTTTCACAAATTGAAGTTCATCATCATGAGATTATTCTATGAATATATGTAAGCAAGGTTTCTAAGGTGCTTAAGGACTCTAGGGAAGCCAGGGATAGTTCATCATTGTCTCTTTGTGTACTGGAATTTTAAAAATCCACACAAAACATCTCGACTGGCCACTTGGCATGCTTCACACGTTGCCTTTTAGGGTTGCCTAATCGACCCTGTTTCAAACTAGGTTTAAAGGCACAGGTTTTATTAACACCCCACATTTAACTTTCTATTTACTTAAATATTACTTGTAATTAATGGAATACCCCCATTTGAATTAATTGAAATTGTCAAAACAATGAAATTCCAAATAAATGAAAAGACAAACTGCCCTACCATTCTGAGTCCATAACTTTTGTGAGCTCACAGGCAATTTGACTTGGTAAACACACATGTTATATCTTCTTTTCCTACTTTGAATGAGAATGAGTGTTTGAATACGAATGAACTAATTTATGGAAATCAGTTTTTCTTAAACATGTAAAAGTTGTTCTAAATTCTATCTTGTTTCTTTTGTCACTACCTTATGGTCAAGCTGTTTTGCAGATGGCAATCTAAAAGAGATTTTGTCTTCTCCAGGCAATGGTTTCGAGGACAAGATGGAACTTATAGTAAGAGACTTCTATTTAGATCATGATTTTAGAATTCTAGTTATTATATGTGCATGTGTATAATAACAATTGCATGATGCATAAGAAAGTTTACTCTTTTTTTTTTTTTTTGGGGGGGGGGGCAACAAAAGTAGTATTAATAGGAAAAGAAAAGCACAAAAAGAGGGGACAGGGAGTCCATATAAGCAAAGACAAAAACAAAAGAAAATAACAAAAACCAGCATATCAAAATCTCAACCACAAGTCAAGTCACACTCCGCTCTCCAATCAGTAGAAGGAAAAAATAATGGAATCCCCTAAAAAGGAGGAGAAATCGATGCCCAAAAAGAGGATAAATAACAAAATCTATCACATAAAGAGTCAATATCATCAAACTTATCCTAAAAAATCCTGGCATTGCGCTCCAACCATATACAAAATTTTACTTCCAGAATGATGTGGCAGTGGTAAAATTGTAAATTATGCTCATGATGATGAGCCTTATCTTTTCAAATGAACCTATCACAATAAGACACATCATTTTGTATAATAATTCCATATAATCTTTGTGTTTGTAAAGCACTATTCTTCCATAAAACTTTTGCTTTCTTGCTAATGCCAAAGCTCATAAAATCAATCAAAAGCAATCGAGAACAAGTAGTGTCACCCCACAAAGATCAATCAGTAATAAAGTTTGCTTCTGTGTATGATCATTTAACAACATGCAATGGATATCATAACGTGCGTTTTATCTGCAGTGTCTCTCCCTTTATTATTTCTACGTTGGAAAATAGAGTCTCCATTCGAATATTACATTTATCAATAGCCATTTTTATACACAATGTATCACAGGCTTATGGCTGCATTTCTCCATTATACTGTTGCCATGGACAAACTAACATCAGAATGGTCCGATCTACAACATGGATGCTTGGGCTTAGTTGGTTGACAGATGACTAAAGTGGCAATGACCTTTAGATTTTCTGAGGATCATGTGAACTGATTTTTTCTCTGTTTACTTGGCAAGAAGGGGTTCCTGAATAGATGTGTGTGTGTGTGTGTGTGTGTGTGTGTGAGTGAGAGAGAGAGAGAGAGTAGTTTCTTGGTTATCTCCAACATCTGATCCTCAGTCTTGATTTCTAATTTGTGCTTCTTCCTTTGGTCTTTTCAGATCCTCTAGAAGGTTGTGTCTAGGAAATACCCTTTCTCCTTCGCATTTTATTCTCATCATGAGGCTTTGGACCAGGTGAAAGTATCAATCTTATGCAAGGTTTTTTGTGATAGTGGGATAAAGGTAAGTTCAAAAATTTGTTGCATCTTGTATATGTGGAGCAATATGATTACTTTCAATGAGGTAGGCTCAAAGTTCCCTCACCATCACTTCCTCCATCCTCTCTCTATATAGTATGGCTGGCATGGAGATGAAGCTTTGTTGGGTATGGATATCATATTCATGAGATACTTGTTGTCGCAAGTTTCTTTATGGAGACAGGTTTTGGAGGCAAATAGGCAGGTTACTATGAAGTGTGGTGGCAGCATTATTGTCTAGGTAATAAACGGTGGCTCTTAGAGGTTAGAGGTGGTGGTGGAGTTGAGTCTTCGGTAAGCAGTTGAGTTGGGGCTTGTGGACTTTTGCAATTGGTGGTCTTAAAGTGGGACTGGTTAATGTACCTAGTCATCCAATTCCAGTAGATTTTTATTGATTTAACATTAGTTATGGATAAACTTACTAGAACATTCAAGAGGACATCCCTTGATGTATGTTCTTTGCAAACATTATAATTTTTAGTTAATTAAATAAGAATAGGAGTGAAATCTAAGTTAGAACTATGCAAGTATTCTTTAGACGTGCATGGTTTTAGGTTAAGTAGGATAAAGACAAAGTATATTGAGTGTAAATTTAGCAAAACTAAACACAAAAATGAAGATAGAGTAAAACTTGATGACCAGTGATTCTTAAGTGTGATTATCACAATATCTTTGATGAATCGTTCTTAAGGGAGGGATATTGAGGAAAATGTGGCTCATAGACTTGGAGCATTGTGAATGAAATGAAAATCCATTAGGGGTGTTATGTGTTTGTAGGAGTCCTATTAAGTTAAAGGGAAAATGTTACATGACTGCTATGGCTAATTATATGCATTGCATGTAACACCAATTCAGAAGAACTTTCTTTCTTTTAATCAAAATTTGAATTATATGAATCTTCAACGAGCTGCCTTCCACTCGTAGAACGTTGGAAGAAATCTTGGCACTTTGTATCTATACTAGGAAGGTCTCAAGGTGTCTTGATTTGATCAGGGTGCTTAGTAGTAGAACAAGCTATGGTGCCTACTTTAGAATTTGTTGGTCAATAGTACCTTAATGCTTGCACTGTCTTCCTGTAGTAAAGTATTTTTAGTCTGGATTAAAAAATTGAGTCATATTTGTGATTTGTTTCCACATTCTAGCACTTCTGGTAATTGCTGGTTGTTCCTTGAATGCAGAACAAAATTCTTTATTGTACCTGCTTCATTTTCCTTCATTTTTTTTTCTTCTGTTTTTTGGTGTCTTAGCTGCCAAAAAGCCCAGCCTGTTCTATTTGTAAGATTCATGTTATTGAGGATTCTATCATAGTTCACATATTGCTATTATGTATCTTGAAATTTAGTATTGGCCTCAATAATGGTTTTGGTTGAACATGCTAAAATTCAATTTTCTTTTACGCACGATGACACCCAAAAAATTATTTCAATTTCTGTTAAAAAGAACGAAGATATTTTACATGTATGTTGACTGACAGTAGTATGCATTTATTGATGCAGCAATATTGCAGCTTCCAACTGTACACAAAAAGTACCCTCCAAAATCAGGATATCGACGTACAGAAATTAACCGTAAGAAGCTCCCTTGTACTCTATCTTAATGTTTATATCATATATAAATATAATATTATCCTCAAGTACTCAATGCTTTCAACTGCTGCTTAAAGTTTGCCTAACTTTTGTCTTCTGGAATCAGTTTGAACTGTTGTCGTCATTAAGTGACATTTCCACTGCATAGTTGTGTATGTTTCCTAAAGTAAAAGGACTCTCAAAGGACAGTCATGCAGATTTTTTTTTTTTTTTTAATTTCAGATTTTGCTGATCCTTGTTTTTGTTTTCTAGAGAGAGAGAGCCATCAGGATTCAGGAGCGATAGCTTTTCTATTCCTATTTTAGATGGGGGAACTAAAATTTACCCTAGTTTCATAAAATTACTCTTGACACTGCTTCCCTAAGCTAGAGCATAGCTATCTACCATGCTCAAATTATTACCAAGGAAGAACTTTTTTTTAAAAAAAAGTTTTGTACAATACAATTTAGTCAATCTAAAAATTTAATTTATGCTGTAACTATCTTCTTTTAAATCACCACCTCTGTTTCAAGGTGATAGTCTTACCATTACATGTTTGGTTCTCTCACAGACTATTGGATTATGAGTGACATACCTAGTAGACTGATTATCATGAGACATGTTGATGATTGATTCAGAAACCCTTTGAAATTGCATCTAAAAAATGAAAAACTGTGTGCTTTTACAGTTTACCAGCATATTGTTTCTCCCCTGCTTCGATGTTTTAAAATTGAATTCATATCTTACACCAATTTTCTATTTTTTTTTCTGCTTAATGGTATTTCCTGCTTCCTTCTAGTAGAGCTGTCAATTCATGTACTACGTCACAAGTACTCTCATAAAATCATATTGATTATTTGAATGCATAAGATCGTCTTCAATGCTTACTCAAAATTTTCATCAAATGTAAGTAAAAATTTGATGCAAAGCTTGATCTGATATGATGCACTCCAATGGTGAGCGGAACTTTTCATCAAATCCGCCGGTCGTCTGGCTAGTCATCCACCCGGTCATTCACCAATGGTCACCTATTTGATGAAAGGATAAAAGCTCCCTTGATTTGATGAAAAATATGCCCTTGCCTTCATTTCATATGAGGTTGATGAAACGGTTGGAGTGGAAAAAGTTGACATTTTTCATCAAATTCAAATTTGATGAAACATTTGAGTAAGCGTTGGAGATGGTCTAACTAGTGTGTGTATTGAGTAAGCGTTGATATTTTTTTGTAGCTTCAACATGGGAGATCAGAAGTTTGAACACATCTCCTGCTTCAAATTTTGCAAGATGTCTTGTAACACAAATACTAGAGATACACTCTGTTGGCTGGCGCAGGTGGAAGAATATTCGATGGTCAAAGTTAGAAAAGACTGTTCCTTATGCAATGTTGAGCCAAGTGGCAGGTGGGTCTACTTACACCAATTCTGTGTGAATGAGTTGAAAGCGGGACTATTCTG
This sequence comes from Camellia japonica, assembly GCA_030407325.1. Lineage (NCBI taxonomy): Eukaryota > Viridiplantae > Streptophyta > Magnoliopsida > Ericales > Theaceae > Camellia > Camellia japonica. The sequence continues at coordinate 11,137,175 of JAPPVO010000059.1, forward strand.
AAGCCACTAAGTAGGTGGCTTTGAACACCAATTCTGTGTGAATGAGTTGAAAGCAGGACTATTCTGAAGCCACTAAGTAGGTGGCTTTGAACAATTAAACTGTGATCTTTATGGATGACTTAGTTTTTTGTTAAGATTTTCATAAACATGGTTGATACCAGATTGGTGGAACCAATCTCCTATGGTTATTTTTGCTTTTTAGAACGAACTGGCAGGTTGAGTATAGTTGTCATTTCTTGCTCGACTTCTGTATAACTGGTTCAACTCAGACAGTTCCAATACCTCCAGAGATAGGTGATTGCAACCTATTAAAACTATGATCTTCATGGAATAAATTTCTTTCTTAGGTTATCACATACATGGTTGATGCCATATTGGCTAAATTGCTTGCTCTGGTGGTCAGATCTGAGGAACTTTAAACTTCTTGACCCTCGTTTTTCCAAAATGAACTTTGTATGAAGGTTTCATGTGTTGTCAGGTTTATTTTTCACTTATTGATTGATTCTTCAACTGGAAGGGAAGTTTGAGAAACAACCAAAGTGATTTTATGAAAGTACCAAAGTTTTCTGTTCAGCAAGGTTCTCAACAATCTCCCACCTTTTTTAGCATTATACTGGAACAACAAGAATGTTCTAAAATGCTGGTCTGACGTCTTCATTGGCCAAAGTGGTCAATTTTACAAAGATTCCATTTAGAAAGAAGAAGACTGTTCTAAAAATTTGGTTCCCAGGATTGGTGTCTTTAGTGGGAAATTTGACAGAGATTCTATTTTCAATATGAGCCCTCTAGTTGTACTAACTAGAAGCAAATAAATCTATCTTTTAGTGTTAAAATGTATTAATTATTAGGTAGGAAAAGATAAATAAGTTTTTTTTGTGGGTTGGACTGAAAGTTTCTAAGGAAAAGAGAAGATGTATATTCAATTGTATCAAATACAGAAGAATTCCAACAGTATTTATAGCCTAGGCTAACTCTAAAATAGAAAAGGAAATAATTTTTAGAATATTACACATAAATAATATCTAAACAGTATTTCTACAGAATATCTACGATATCTACAGAATATACATAATATCTAAAGAATATCTACAACATTCTTGTTTGTTTGGGAGAAAACTAACTTAGGGAATGATGAGACAATCATCCCCTTTTATATTGATAATATGTAGCTTACAATGAAAGTCTTGAGGCACAGATAAGGTAAAAACATAATAAGGAAACTACAGCTAAAATAGAAAATAAGAATAAAACAAAATACTATTCTAACATTCCCCCTTAAGCTGGTGTGAAGATGTCTTGAAGCTTGGGTAACCAGCTTAGGGTATGATAGAATATCACCCCCTATTTATAAATGAAGATTAGGGTTTACAAGAGAGACAATTACAAGATGAGCCCTGAGGGCATAGAATAATTACAGACCCTAGTGCAACTTTCGGCTAATATAATATGCTAACACTTTCGGCTAATATAATATGCTAACACTCCCCCTCAAGCTGGTGCGAAGATATCTCTCATGCCCAGCTTGCCTAATATGTCATGAAATGGTTTATTCCCAACCCCCTTGGTGAGAATGTCAGCAAGTTGTTCACCAGACTGGACAAAAGGAGTACAAATGGTACCACTAGTGAGTTTCTCCTTAATGAAGTGGCGATCAATCTCAACATGTTTTGTCCTGTCATGTTGAACTGGATTGTGAGCGATGTTGATGGCGGCCTTATTATCACAGTATAACCGCATGGAGTCCGTCTGATCAATACCTAGATCACTCAACAATAACTTGATCCATAAAAGCTCACACACCCCTTGTGCCATAGCTCTAAACTCAGCTTCTGCACTTGACCTGGCAACCACATTCTGTTTCTTACTCCTCCAAGTAACTAGGTTGCCTCCAACAAAGGTGCAATACCCTGAAGTCGATCTCCTATCAGTCACTGATCCAGCCCAGTCAGCATCTGTATAGGCTTCCACACGAAGATGATCATACTTTGAAAAATAAAGACCCTTACCAGGAGCAGACTTCAAGTACCTCAAAATTCTCATGACAGCCTCGAAGTGAATCTGATGAGGAGCATGCATAAACTGGCTAACCACACTGACAGCAACAGCAATATCAGGACGGGAGTGAGATAGGTAAATGAGCTTACCCACTAATCGCTGATAGCTCCCCCTATCAACAGCTGCTCCTCCTTCATCATCCCCCAGTTTCTGATTGGGTTCCAGTGGAGTGTCACAGGCCTTGCAGCCAAGCATCCCAGTTTCCTTCAACAGGTCAAGCACATACTTTCTCTGTGAGATAAATATCCCATCCTTGGAGCGAGCAACTTCAATTCCCAGAAAATACTTCAAGCTCCCCAAGTCTTTGATTTCAAACTCGCTAAATATTTCTTCAACAAAGATATTTCCTCACTATCATCGCCTGTAAGAACTATGTCATCTACATAAACAATAAGTGCTGTAGTCTTACCACGTGAGGAATGTTTCACAAACAATGTGTGATCTGCCTGACTTTGTTTGAAGCCATATTTAAACATAGCCTGAGTGAATCTCTCAAACCAAGCCATTGGAGACTGTTTGAGACCATATAATGACTTCCGAAGCTTGCATACTTTGCCTTCTGTTTGATGATCCTCAAAACCCGGAGGAATGTCCATATATACCTCTTCTTCGAGGTCACCATGGAGAAAGGCATTCTTGACATCAAACTGATAAAGCGGCCAATCTAGATTAGCTGCTAGAGAGAGAAGTACTCTGACTGAATTCATCTTAGCCACGGGTGCGAAGGTCTCCTGATAATCAATGCCATATGTCTGAGTAAACCCTTTTGCCACAAGTCTTGCCTTGTAACGCTCAATAGACCCATCTGCTTTGTGTTTCACAGTATATACCCATTTACATCCCACAGGTCGTTTGCCCGTAGGTAACTCAGTCAATTCCCAAGTGCCATTCTTCCTAAGTGCTTTCATTTCCTCAATCATGGCTAGTTTCCACTCAGAGGTAGCAAGAGCATCCTGAAAATGGTTAGGAATGCTAACAGAGGAAATATTGGACACAAACGCTCTATATGAGGATGACAAATGAGAGTATGATACAAACTGTGAGATAGGATGTTGAGTACAAGATCTCACACCCTTCCTCTTGGCAATAGGAACATCAAGATCAATGGACTCAAGAGATTCAAAGTTACCTAGACTCTCATCAGAAGCAGGAGATGGCAGTGGAGTAGCAGAAGCGGTCCCTTGTATCCAGTTAACTTGTTGTCTGTCTATGTCCCGGACATAAACATGCCCGTCCTTATTCTTGGTGACAGTGGGTTCTATAGTCCCAGTAGAAGAGGGTGGTGGTTCCACCATAGGAAGCACAGTAGAAGAGGGTGGTGCAAGAACAACTGGGTCCACCATAGGAGGCACAGGACTCACTTCGCACCAAGGCTCCCCCGGAAATGAGGATGGTGACAACGGAGAGGACAAGAAATAGGACTGGGACTCAAAGAAAGTAACATCCACGGACACAAACCACTTACGAGAAGAAGGGTGGTAACATTTATACCCCTTTTGAGTAGGAGAGTAACCAAGGAAAACACACTTGAGGGAGCGAGGGTCCAACTTACCACGAGAGGGAGAGTGATTATGAACAAAACAGACACAACCAAATATTTTGGGAGGAATAGAAAACAAGGACTGAGAACCTAGGAGGACGTGAAGAGGAGCCTGTTTGTGCAAGACCTGGGTAGGGAGACGATTAATAAGATGGGCAGCGGTGAGAACAGCGTCGCCCCAATAGGGCCGAGGCACATTCATAGAAAAACACATGCACCGAGCCATGTCAAGAAGATGCCGATTCTTGCGTTCCGCCACCCCATTTTGTTGAGGGGTATTGGTGCAAGAGGTCTGATGGATAATGCCATGAGTAGAGAAATATTGTCCTAACCCAGAATCTATGTATTCCCCGCCATTATCAGAACGAAATATTTTGACAGTGGCCCCAAACTGAGTACAAATCATCTTATGAAAAGTGCGAAACACAGAGAAAACCTCACTCTTATCTTTCATGAGATACACCCAAGTAGCACGAGAAAAATCATCAATAAATGTAACAAACCATCGATGACCTTTCACAGACATAACACGAGAGGGACCCCAAACATCAGAATGTATTAATGAAAAAGGAACTAAACTTTTATTCAAACTGGGAGCAAAAGAAGCTCTGTGTTGTTTTCCAAGTTGACAAGACTCACAAAGAAAGTCAGACACATGATGATTTGCGAAACCAGAAGGGAATAAATGCTTAAGTAAATGAAATGAAGGATGCCCAAGACGCCGATGCCACAGCCATAAATCAGCGGGGGTAGTAGAAGACGTGGTGGAAGAATAAGCAAGTTTGTCCGGTTGATCTAGGAAGTAGAGACCATTTTCTGCACTACCACTGCCAATCGTCCTCCCGTGACAAGGTCCTGAAAAAGACAATGATCAGGAAAAAACGTCACACTACAATTCAAATCCTGGGTAAGACGACTCAAGGATAACAGATTAACAGAAAAATTGGGAACATGGAGAACAGAAGATAGATGTATGGTAGGAGTGACTTGGACTAAACCTTTTCCAGAAATGGAAGAAACAGTACCATCTGCAATCCTAACTTTGTCCTGACCTGAAGAGGGCTTATAGACAGAGAAAAGATCAGAGGAGCCAGACATATGATCTGAGGCACCAGAATCAATAATCCAAGGCAAAGATTTATGACACAGGAAAACACAAGGAGAAGAGGCTAAGTTACCTGAGCGGGCAAAGGACGAGGAAGCTGTACTGAGAGCAGTAGAAGATCGGCGGTCCAACAATTGGCGCAAAGCATCCTCCAGCTCAGTATCAGAAGCTTGGCCAACAGAAGCAGAATTAGAATCAAGTGTATCAACGGCACTAGACTGATGAGCCCGGGAATAGGAACCACGTCCTCTAGATTGGCCTGACCGACCTCCTCGAGAACCAGACCGATCACCTCGACCCCCGGATGGAGTCCCATGAAGCTTCCAACACGTCTCACGAGTATGCCGCGGCTTCTTGCAATAATCACAGAATACAGACTCCTTAGCAGCAGACGGAGGAATGGGAGTCAGGCTGAGGCCATCTCGAGGAGTAGACAGTAATGCTGAACGGTCAGTAGAGACAGGGGACATCATAGCAGACCGGCGACTCTCCTCATTCTGTACATAGGCAAATGCCTCCTGAAGTGAAGGAAGAGTGTCCATACCCAGAACTCGACCCCTAACTGGATCATACTCCACATTTAGGCCGGCCAGAAATTTAAAGACCCGTTCCCGTGCGATGAACTTCTTGTACCCGACAGAATCAGTAGGGCAAACGGGCTTATAGTCTTCCAGGTGGTCAAGGCGTTTCCAGCCGTTGGTGAGGAAAGTGAAGTACTGAAGAACAGTCTGCTCCCCCTGAAGTGAGCTCTCAATAGAGCGGCGCAACTCAAATGCCTGTGAAAAATTCCCTTTGCGGGAATAGGTGACAGCCACAGCATCCCAAACGTCCTGGGCAGTCTCCATAGACAAGTAGCCCTCACCAAGTTCTGGAACCATCGAATGGATAAGCCAACTCATAATCAAAGAGTTGGTAATCTCCCATTGGTCATAACCTGAGTCAGTGGTACTAGGTGCCTGTATCCTGCCATCAACATACCCCATCTTCCCTCTGCTCTTCAAAAACATAGTCAAACTTTGAGACCATGCTAGGTAGTTCTGACCATTAAATAGAGAGGTGGTGATTTTCATACTAGGGTTGGGGTTCTCAGTCATGGTAGTAGGTATAATGGGACTCTCACTCCTCGGTGTTTGAGAAGAAGGGGACACACTGGTGGAATCTGTCATGGATACAATACTACCGAACCCGCAACAAAACTAGTGGCAATCACAAACCCGGAAGGTGGTAGTGAGAGAACAGGCACAATGACCACTATAAAGACATAACAAATTTAAAAAACCATTTTTTTTTTTTTTTTTTTTTTTTTTTTTTTTTTTTTTTTGTTTTTTTTTTTTTTTGTTTTGTTTTGTTTATATATATATATATATTTATTGATTTATTTATGTATACATGTATGGTACGGTATTTATATATAAAAGGCTATAGCAGAATATATATATTTATATACTAGGGTGATACAAAAGAGAGGCTATATCATACCAAACAGTGGACGAGAGTGAGAGATCGACGATCGACGATCGACGAAGGCGACAGAGGAGCTGAGGACGACGAGCGACGAAGACGAAGCAAAGGAGCTGGGACGAAGACGAAGCAGAGGAGCTGAGACGAAGACGAAGACGAAGACGAAGCAGATGATCCACCGGTTGATGAAGACGAAGCGGAGTGACGACGGCGACTGAAGATCGACCCAGCAGATGATCCAACTAGGTACGTTTCGAACCCTAACCCTAGAGGTGTAGCTCTGATACCATGAAGCTTGGGTAACCAGCTTAGGGTATGATAGAATATCACCCCCTATTTATAAATGAAGATTAGGGTTTACAAGAGAGACGATTACAAGATGAGCCCTGAGGGCATAGAATAATTACAGACCCTAGTGCAACTTTCGGCTAATATAATATGCTAACACTTTCGGCTAATATAATATGCTAACATGTCTCTCATGCCCAGCTTGCCAAGTACATCATGAAATGGTTTGTTTTCAATTCCCTTGGTGAGAATATCTGTCAGCTGTTCACCCGACTTCACAAAAGGAGTACACATGGTGTCACTGGTGAGTTTCTCATTAATGAATTGACGATCAATCTCACATGTTTCATTCGGTCATGTTGAACTGGATTGTGAGCTATGTTAATTGCAGCCTTATTGTCATAGTACAGCCGTATGGAATCAGTCTGACTAATTCCCAGTTCATTTAATAGAAACTTGATTCACAAGAGTTCACACACACCTTGTACCATGGCTCTAAACTCGGTCTCTGCACTAGACCAGGCGACTACATTTGGTTTCTTGCTTCTCTAAGTAACTAAACTACCTCCAACAAAGGTACAATAACCAGATGTGGATCTTCTATTAGTTACTGATCCTGTCCAATCAGAATCTGTATGAGCTTCCGCCCTAAGATGATCATGTTTGGAAAAACAGTGACCCTTCCCTAGAGAAGATTTTGAGTACCTAAGAATCCTCATTATCGCATCCAAGTGTGTCTCATGAGGAGGATGCATGAATTGGCTAACCACATACCTAGGAATAAGTAAATGAGCTTATCCACTAGTGAGCTTACTTATTATCGCAATGAATAAGTATCTAAGAATCCTCATGAGCTTACTTATTATCGTAGTGAATAAGTAAATTGGCTGCGATAATGAGTATGTAGCCAAGTACCATTCTTACGAAATGCTTTCATTTCATCTATCATGGCATGTTTCCACTCAGGAATAGCAAGAGCATCCTAAAAATGATTGGATACACTAACAGAAGAAACTTTGGACACAAATGCTCTATAAGAAGGAGACAAATTAAAGTGGGACACAAAGTTAGAAGTAGGATGCTGAGTACAAGACCTCACTCCCTTTCGTTGAGCAATAAGAATATCAAGATCAGTATACTCGGGAGGAATAAGAGTTTCCGAGTTACCTAGACTCTTATCAGAAGAAGAAGATAGCAGTGAAGGATCATAAGTGGTCTCTTGTATCCAAGTAACTTTCTATCTGTCTTTGTTCCTGACATAGGCTTTTCCCTCCTTTAATTCATTAGATTTTGTATTTCCACCACTAGTAGCTGGTTCACCCTCTGTATTCTTAACCATTGATGATAAGCCAGGAACTAATAAAGACCCAAGAATCTCTTCACACAATGGCTCCCCCTAAAGGCAGGACTAGGACATCGAGGAGGATTAGAAATAGGACTGGGACTTAAAGAATATGACATCGATGGATACAAACCATTTTTGAGATGGAGGATGGTAACTGTTAAGTGTTATGTGAGGGTACTTTGGTACTTTGTGTTAGTGTTTATTAGTATAAATATATGTGCTTATGATGTAAAACCCTATGATTGAATAATAATATTTTGATAGCCATTTATCTCTCTCTCTCTCACTCTTTCTTCTTCTTCTTCTTCTTCTTCCTCTCTAAAGTTGACATGGTATTAGACCTTATCTTCCTCATCGAAGATTGGATCTTTTTTTTCCTTGTTTTTCAATTCCTGTAATTTTTGTAACTTCCAGTTTCTATCACCCATAATAAAATAAAATAAAATTCCCACATGAACGAAATTTGATGGGCTCTCTCCAAAATTTTCGTTTAATTTTGTGATCATTGGTTGGTTGTGTTTCCATTTTTTGTTGATTTTTGGGAAAAACTGGCTGATTTTCTAGAAGTCCATTTGTGGCCCTGTTTTGTTTTGATTTCTCCCTCTGGTGCTTCGCCCTGGGAGCCGAAATTCCCTCTAGAGGGGTTGGGTGGCCTGGGTTTGAAGGTTTTTGAGGCTTGTTCGCGTTTACCAGTGATTTGGCATAGAGTTCTTCACATGCTCTGTCTCTGGGTGCTGGTTTTGATGTATTTTGTTGTTGCTTTGCATTGTTTCCTCCTCTAGTGGTGAGTTGCTGTCTCCAATTGGAGTTGTTTTCAGTGTTTTTTTTTATATCATGCGTGTGATTCTGCAGTCTACTTCTCTCGTCATATGGCTGAAGGTGATAGTCAGGTATCTACGGGCCATGAGTGGACTGAGTCATGTTATGACTCTTGGTGATAGTCCCTTTCTTCAAAAAGCTTGATGGTACTAATTACTTGATTTGGTCCCACTCTTGCAGTTTTGCTATTGCTGCTCGTCGTTTGACTAGCTATATTGATGGTACCCATCCACAACCTGTTGATGATGGTGATGTGTGTACCCAATGGATTTCAGAAAATGCTTTGTTAATGACCTGGTTGATTAACTCCACGCAGCCTTCTATTAGTTGAACCTTCCTTTTGTTCGACAATGCTCATAAGATTTGGACCACTGCGCCACAAATGTACTCTCAAAAGGGCAATAATGCACAGGCTTATGAGTTGAGGAAGAAGGTTCAACGCTTACATCAGAAGGATCGCCCTCTGGCGGTATATTATGCTGAGTTGTGTAGCTTGTGGCAAGAATTGGATTAACATCAGAGCTTCCAAGCTGTGTGCTCTAAGGATGCTTCTTTGTTTCAATAGATCGTGGAGAAGCGTGTTTATGATTTTCCGGCTGGTCTTAATTTGGAGTTTGATCCGATTCGTGTTCAAGTATTGGGTCGTTCTCCGTTTCTCACCCTACGTGAGGCTTATGCTCTCGTTCAGCAAGAGGCGAGTCTGCGTAGTGCGAAGGTGCACACCCCTCTCTTCCGGATCGTTCTGCTTTGCTTGTTGCTCCTTCTCCCCAAGACACTAAGCCTAGTCCACCTCCGCTTGGTGGTTAAGGTTCTTTGATTGATCGGGATTGCTTGAAGTGTGATTATTGTGGGAAGGACAGACATGATCAGGAGCATTGTTGGAAATTGAATGGTCGTCCCACTAGGGTCGTGGTCGCGGTGGTGGCAATCGTCCCCAAGCACATGTGTCCAAGATTACTGCTAGCACCTCTGCTGATATTAGTCCTATTTCTCAGGATGAGCTATCCACTCTTAGACAGTTGATGGCTTGGCTAGATTCTTCACCTACCATCGCTCCTTCTTCCACTGCTTCTTCCAACTTTGCTCATACAGGTATTCTCTTGTTTTCAAATTTTTTATAAAATGGTGACCAATCTTTTTAGTGCCACTTTAATTTTTTTTCGGAGTGATAATGGGACTGAGTATGTTGATGGCACTTTTTGGGCCTACCTTGAGGAGTATGTTATTCTTTACCAAACTAGTTGTGTTGGCACTCCTGAACAGAATGGAGTTGCTGAAAGCAAGAACGATCATCTTCTTGAGCTTGCTCACTCCCTCTTGTTTACCATGCATGATCCTAAGTCTTTTTGGGGGGATGCTGTCCTTACTGTTGCTTACCTTATCAATCGCATGCCTTCTAGTGTCCTCTAGTTCCAAATTCCTCTTGAGCTTCTTCGTGTGACTTATCCTACCTTGTCTCTTCCTCCTCAAGTCTTTGCGTGTGTCTGTTTCGTTTATCTGTAATCTTGTGCTCATGGGAAACTTGATCCTAAGGCTGTTTGGTGTGCTTTTATTGGCTATTCTGCTACTCAGAAGGGTTAAAAATGTTAGGATCCTCACACTCGTAAAGTGTATGTTAGTATGGATGTCACCTTCCGTGAATCTGAGTCCTTTTTTATGTCTTCTCTGCTATCTCCTCAGGGGGAGCGTGTCCCGGATGAGAATGCGGTTGAGTCCTATCAGCAGTCATATCAGCATGAGTTATCTTTTTTGCTTCCTAGTCAGAAGACTGTTATTTGTGGTGAGGAGGAGCCTAATAGTTCATGTGATGTGGAGCCTAACATTGGTGGCCGTTTGGACAGAGCTAAGCTTAAGACTTATTCACAGCACCAGAAAGAGCAGACTTTGCTTGTGCCACCAGGTTAATCATCATCCCTTATGCCAGTTCTACATCCTGTTTCAATTGATCCTACAAGTAATGATTCTCAATCTATTTCTCCACTAGTAGTTAATAATCCTATTGTTGATAATTTAAGTCTCCTTATTGCTCTTAGAAAGGGGGTTAGGGCTTGTGCCCAACACCCCATTTTTAAATTTGTGTCATATGATTCATTGTCTCCTACATATCGTGCTTGTGTGTCATCTTTGTCTTCTGTATGCATCCCACAGGGTTGGAAAGAAGCTATTAATGATCCTAAGTGGAAAGTAGACATGGTAGAGGAGATGGAAGCTCTGAGCAAGAATAACACTTGGGAGCTGGTTCCTCTTCCTAGTAGAAAAAGACCAGTTGGATGTAAGTGGGTGTTGACAATTAAGCATAACGCAGATGGGACAATTGAACGGTACAAAGCACGACTAGTGGCCAAAGGATTTACCTAGACATATGGAATTGATTATCAAGAAACATTTGCTCCTGTAGCAAAGATGAATTCCATTCGAGCTCTTCTTTCATGTGCTGCTAATTTGGGATGACCTTTACAACAACCGGATGTGAAGAATGCATTTCTTCATGGTGATTTAGAGGAGAAGGTATATATGGATGTACCACCAAGATTCTTATCTCAGTCTATAGTTGGCAAAGTTTGCAAGTTGAATAAGGCTTTATATGGCTTGAAACAGTCTCCTCGAGCTTGGTTTGACAAATTTTTAAAGGTTATGTTGAGATTTGGGTATAAGCAAAGCAACGCAGATCACACTATGTTTGTCAGACACAATGCAAATAAGATAACTGTTCTTATGGTATATGTGGATGACATAGTTGTGACAGACACATCTTAAGATGCAATTGGCCAAGGAATTTGAGATCAAAGGCCTTGGCGCATTAAGATACTTTTTTGGAATTGAAGTTGCCAAATCTGACAAATGCATCTTTATTTCTCAAAGGAAGTACATTTTAGATCTTCTTGGGGAAATTGGCATGTTGGGCTGCAAACCAGCTAATTCGCCCATTGAGGCTAATCGTCATCTTTGTAATGGTACTGGTAAACTTGTGGAGAAGGACAGGTACCAGAGACTTGTGGGAAAACTGATATATCTATCCCACACTCGTGCAAATATTGCCTATGCGGTTGAGATAGTGAGTCAATTTATGCATGAGCCTCATGCCACTCATTTGGATGATGTGCATCACATTTTGAGGTACCTTAAATCAGCCCCAGGCAAAGGGATTTTGTTTTCTAATCATGGTCGCTTAAGGTTAGAAGTATTCACAGATTCGGATTGGGCAGGCTCTATAGATGACAGAGTATCTACCTCTGATTACTGCGCTTTTGTGGGGGGAAATCTAGTCATCTGGTGTAGTAAAAAGCAGGGAGTGGTATCCAGGTCTAGTGCAGAAGCAGAATATAGAGCTATGGCACATGGTACATGTGAACTTACGTGGCTTCAGTCCTTGTTGGGTGATATCGGAATCATTAGTGGTGAGCCCATGACACTGTATTGTGACAACAAAGCAGCCATCAGTATTGCTCACCATCCTGTTCAGCATAATAGGACTAAGCATTTTGAAATCGATAGACATTTCATTAAGGAGAAACTAAATAAGGTTTTGATATGTATGCCTTATGTGAAGTCCGAAGATCAATTGGGTGATATATTTACTAAAGGTCTTAGTCATAAGGTCTTTCACCCTATTTGTTGCAAGTTGGGCCTGAGGGATATATTTGCACTAACTTGAGGGGGAGTGTTAAGTGTTTTGTGAGGGTAGTTTGATATTTATGTGTTAGTGTTCATTAGTATAAATATATGTGCTTATGATGTAAAACCCTATGATTGAATAATAATATTTTGACAATCGTTTCTCTCTCTCTCTCTCACTCTTCTTCTTCTTCTTCTTCTTCTTCTTCCTCTCTAAAGTTAACAGTAACACTTATAACCCCTTTGAGTAGGATAGTAACCCAGAAAGACACACTTTAGAGAGCGGGGATCAAACTTACCACGAGAAGGAGCATGATTGTGGACAAAACAGACACAACCAAAGACTTTGGGGGGGAATAGAGAACACAGACTCAGAATCTAAAAGAACTTGGAGAGGAGATTTTTTGTGCAACACCTAGGTTGGAAGATGGTTGATGAGGTAGGCAGTAGTGAGAACAGCATCCCCCCAGTAAGACTGAGGCATATGCATAGAAAAAGACATGCAACGAGCCACATCAAGAAGATGACGATTCTTGCGTTCCGCAACCCCATTTTGTTGAGGGGTGTTGGTGCAAGAAGTCTGATGAATAATGCCATGGGTGGAAAAATAGCTCACTAGACCGGAATCAATATACTCACCCCCATTATCTGAACATAATATTTTGACAACCGCTCCAAATTGAGTACAAATCATTTGATGGAAGTTACGAAACACAGAAAAAATCTCATTTTTGTCTTTCATAAGATATACCCAAGTAGGACGAGAAAAAACATCAATAAAAGTAACAAACCATCTATGATATTTTAAAGACACAACACGAGATGGACTCCAAACATCAGAATGAATTAAGGAAAAAGGTACTAAATTTTTATTAAAACTTGGAGTAAAAGAAGCTCTGTGTTGTTTCCCAAGTTGACAAGGCTCACAATGAAACTCAAAGACATTATTGTTTGTAAAAACAGTGGGAAATAAATGCTTAAGTAATAGAAACAATAGGTGCCCAAGACGCTGATGTCATAGCCACAGGTCTTCCTTGGTGGTTGGAAACTTGATGGAATGATGGGCCAACTTGATGGGACGATGTGTTAGCTTGTCTGCCTGATCTAGGATATAGAGACCATGTTCTACTCTACCACTGCCAATCATCTTCCTCGTGATAAGGTCTTGAAACAGACAATGATCAGGAAAGAAAGTCTTACGACAGTTTAGGTTATAAGTAAGACGACTCAATGATAAAAGGTTAACAGAGAAATTGAGGACATGCAAAGCAGAAGATAATGGTAGAGAAAGAGTGGCATAGATTAAACCTTTCTCAGAAATAGAAAAAATAGTACCATCAACAATCCTAACTTTGTTCTAATCTAAAGAAAGCTTATATTTTGAGAACAGATCGAAAGACCCAGACATCTAATCTAAGGCACCAGAATTAATAATCTAAGGTAAAGACTGATGAGTTAGGAAAGCACTCGGAGAAGTGGCTAAGTTACTTGAGTGGGCAAAAGACAAAGAGGATGTAACTGATTGAGTAGTAGAATAATGACAATCTAATAGGTGGCGCAAAGCATCCTCTAACTCAAAAGAAGACATATCAGATATATCACCACTAGGAGGAGCAACTGAAAAGGCGTTAGGAGTATCTACTGCATTGGTATGATGTGCATGTGGATTAAACTCGTGTCCTCGAGACCGTTCGGAGTGACCCCCACGACTACCAGAACGGTCACCACGACCATTAGAAGGAATCCTATAAAGCTTCCAACAAGTCTCACAGGTATGTCTCGACCGGCGGCAATAATCACAAAACAGTGTATCCTTCTTTGAAGGACTAGGTGAAGTACAAGACAGACTAGTACCATCCCTAGGAAGAGCAGAAAGTAAGGTTGAGCGCTCTGTAGAGGTAAGTGGCAACATAGCAAAATGACAACTCTCCTCATTATGTACATAAGCAAAAGCCTCCTGAAGGGAAGAAAGAACATCCATACCAAAGACACAACTCCTAATAGCATCAAAATCTATGTTGAGACCTTCCAAAAATTTGAAGACCCTTTCTTGTTCAATAAACTTTCGGTAACCCATTGAATCAGTTGTGCAAACAGCCTTATAATCCTGTAGATGATCAAGACGTTTCCAGCCATTGGTAAGGAAAGTAAAGTACTGAAGAACAGTCATCTCCCCCTGTACTGATCGCTCAATAGAACGACGCAACTCAAAAGTCTGTGAGAAATTTCCTTTGCGTAAATACATGGTGGCAACAACTTCCCAAATGTCCTGAGCAGTATCCATGGACAAGTACCCCTCACCAATATCAGGAACCATGGAATGAATAAACCATCCCATAATCAACGAATTTGTAATCTCCCATTGGTCATAACCAGGATCAATGGTGCTCGGTGCTTTGAAGTTATAGCTCTAATACCATGTTTGTTTGGGAGAAAACTAACTTAGGGAATGATGAGACAATCATCCCCTTTTATATTGATATTATGTAGCTTACAATGAAAGCCTTGAGGTATAGATAAGGAAAAAACATAATAAGGAAACTACAGCGAATGACAACTAAAATAGAATAAGTATAAAACAAAATATTATTCTAACAATTCTCATAATCTCCAGAATATCTACAGAATATTATCTAGAAAATATCTACAATATTCTCATAGGGACTACTAAAAAGTGAGTGAAAGGAGTGAAAGAAAGAAAGAAACAAGATAGTGAGTTTAATTTCTCCACCCTATTGAGTCAGTAATGCTGTATTATACTTGCATGCTAAAATATTTCACGACCTTTAAAGTTTATGCCTGAAAACTAAGAAACACGGACACTTCTAAGAAGGTAACGTATCCGTGTCGTGTCAGTGTCGGACACCAACACTCTTTGGACACTCTTAGGACACATGTCCGACACTCTTCAAAATGTGTCCTATTTTTTAAATTTTTTTAAAGACCTGGACACTCTTTGGACACTTGGAGGACACACGTGTCAATCGCTTAAACACACGTGTCTATCGATTAGACACATGTGAAATTAATTATAAGTTTGAACAAAACAACTCAAGATACAATAATAAAACAAAACACATATAAATTTATAGGAATTAGTGTCATATTGCATTTTTTATTATCTTTGAATGATATATTTATATATATAACATATAATGAATATATAAAATTATATATTTTATGTGTGTCCCGCACGTGTCATGTCCTGCATTTTTTGAAAATTAACGTGTTGGCGTGTCCATGTCATATCCATGTCGTGTCATGTGTCCATGTCTATGCTTCTTAGCCTGAAAATTCATACAAAATATAAAGGAACATTGTTCCCTATCAAGGATCAATGAAGATCATGTTGAGTTAGAATAACAAGAATGGGTTCATGGGATAAACTGATTTTTAGCATCAATATATGCATTACTAGATCATGTTGTGGAATTGCTGGATAATATCCATGATACTTTGTAAGCTGTACAATGGCAAAACTGTTCTATCACACTTGAAATGATGTTTTTTGGGTTGTGATCTGCCAGGTTTAAAAGAATATATTGGAGGAAATCCATCACTCATTTCTGAATCTTCGACCACATTTGTCCATTCAAAAATTTCCGATTTTTCTTCATCTAATAGTGAATATGAGGATTCAGAAGTTGCTGATGAGTTCTATGATGCAATTGCTGATGATTCATCGTCTGATGATGAAGATGGTGACAATGAAGAAGAAGCTGACAATAAGGTTTGTCTTCTTTCTGCTTTCTTTTTGTTGTAGATTGGAAACTGTCAGTTTTTGATTAATGCATATTCATTAAGTGATGTTTATATTGAAGGCCTTTTGGTTTGAATCTATTTAATGTTCTTTATCAGGACAAAAAGGTGAAGCTGAAAAACATCTCATGGGCTATTGTGGGCTTGGCATTGAAGCGAACTTCAGGTCCCCTTCTCTTCATTAAACATTTTATAAAATTGCAAATCAACCAGTTTTGCCACTTCTATTTTGTCACACTAGTTTATGTTATTTATACAAGTGTTTTTATTGACTGTTCTATTCATATTTATGTCACAAGCAAATATGCTGCAATAGATGGGAGTATTAATGCATAAACTCCCTTGATTTCTTATGTCCAACTTGACTGTTGACACTTGACAGCTTATGCATGGAATATAGGGAGTGGTCATTCTGGTAGTTTTACTCAAACACATGCTGTATTTATCATTTCATCATTTACCTAATATGATTTCTCGGTAATTTTGAAAACAATTGAATTAATATACAATTGGGTATTCTCATGTGATTCTTTATCTTATGATTGCCGTTTATAATTTTCTCAGATGATATTTCTGTGTTCCGGCTTATGTGTCATGCTTGTAACATAAAGCTTCAAGTATTAATGCATATGTTATTTCTTATCCCTTAGACTTAACCTGTTTATGGAACATTTTACTTATCCTTGGATACAGCTCCAGGTTTGAAAAAGGAATTGGATACAACCATACCTCCGACCATTCTTGATCCAACCAACTATCATGGGTCCATGTGCCAAGGGAAGGATGAGACCGATACTAATTGTTGGACATCTCCAAGTGGTACAGGATTTATGATCAGAGGGAAGACATATCCGAAAGATAATTCGAAGGTGGGTATTTTTTTGTACTTCAGAATGATTGCATTTGTTTGAACGTAGTCCAGAGACGAATAAGTAGTTTCAATATATAGTCACTCTGAGATGCATTATCTTTTTTTTTTTGAAAATTTCTCATATTTAGTTTCTATCATGGGCCCCAAAAGGCCTGCATTTCCCTGATGCATTCTTTTTCTTTGTCATTGCTATGCATAAGAGCATGACCAAATTTGAATTCTTGGGCATCTTGTTAAATGTGAAAAATCTTGAGATAGCCAATGATGCTATGATTATTTTTATAATATTTTACGACTTAGAAAAAAGGTTGTCTTATTTGGATTCTGGTAAATTTTACCGTTCGAAGTGCTTTTTTTTCTTTTTTTCTTCACTTTGAAGAATAAAGCTTCTGGGGATTTGGTCAAAAATCACATTGCTGAAATTGATAGCATTGTATCTGACCTTTTCAGGTTATGGGAGGAGATCCGCTTCTAAAGCTCATAGCAGTTGACTGGTTTAAAGTTGAAAATTGCATCAGAAAGGTTGCATTGCATCCCAGCTCTCTTGTTCAGGTAAGGGATAGATTTTCTAATTTCTGTTTTTCTCGTATGATAGGCGAGATTCTGGAATAATTTCTTCATATGCCATGTCATTCAAATACTTGTATCCATACTACTACAAACTTATTCCAATTTTCAGAAGAAGCCAAGTTTTGCTGATGTTGTAGGGTAATAAAATCGCAAATTCACATGGAGGGACTCCAAAACCCTATGACTTCTAAGGACAATATCTAACACCTTATATATGCATTTCTCTTCTTGTATTTCTTCCTTCTTTTTCAATTATTTCATTTATTTTGTTATTATCATCATTATTACTATTATTATTATTTTTTTTGGAAACTTGAACTTGTAAATGAAAATGTAGATTTCAGTGTTTATTTTCTTTTGTGACTTTGAAAATGGCGAAGACACTCTTGCTAATTTTTGTTCTACTCTGAGCAGAATTTGTTGTTTCTCTTCGAGGGGTAATTTCTATGAAAAGAGAAGTAGTTTATAACTGGTTATGATTAGATTGGCCTCTTTTTTCTTTTTATGGATTTTTTTAAAAATAAATTGGTTGTATAGAACAACCCCATGCAACTGAAGGAAAAGTTATCCCCTTCAAAGGGAGAGTGGAGTTTTGGAAGGACAAAATTAAAAAAAATAGTCTATAATGCTCTTAAGATGTGCTTGTTCATGATTATTTATTTATTTTTTAAATAAAAAAAACTATATTATTCGATGTCTAATTATTATAATAAAATTGTTCTAGATGTACCTCAAATTCAAATAGTGTAATCTATACAAGTTTACCCCTATCATACCACATTCTTTTTCTCGTTTCACTATTTTAAAGATCTGTGCTCCAAGTAACATCAGTTTGTTTCGACATAAATAACTTCCTTTTGGTTGAAACTTTTTGATAGGATTGACATGACAATTGGATTCACTAAAAACTTAGATTTACAAGATAAAAGACAAAAAATGTTTTTTTAGATCAAAGCTTGAGGGCTTGGTGCTGGTGTTCATGTCCTTATTAGGTGCATTTTTCTTTTTTCTTCCTTTCTTTATGCTTTACCAGAAGACTGAAACCCTTAATCAGTCACACTTGCTCTCTTCATCTCTCATTCTGAGCTTCGTGTGACACGCTTCACTTCTTTTGTTTTCTTCTCCTTTTCATTTCATTCATTTATTTAATGAGGTATATATGTCTTAGTATAAATGTAAATGGTCCCACTTTTAACAGTTGCTTTTTTTTTTTTTTTTGCCCTTTCAATTTCTTGTTCTTGTCCTTTTTCTATCATTGTTGTCGCTATTATTATTAATTACTATTATTTTGACAAATATTTGTAACTATTATTTAACTCCTTTTTAACTTTATTTATCCAGAGAATTAATGTTATTTTTTAAGTGAATACCTCCCCCACTAAGCAAGAGGCCTAGAACCCTTTTCTCCCTCTCCTTACGTTATTATATAGTAATTATAAAAAATTAATACTTTATAATTTTGTGGTTGTATTATTTGATGTAAAGGTTTAATAATTGTTGTTATATTTACTCTACACCAAAATTTATAGATATTTATCTAAGATTTGATACATTAAGAAAAATGCTTAACTATCAAATTATCTATTAACCAGGAAATATTGGCATTATGTTAGCACCTATGAAAACAATTATTAAATGAAATTAATAAAATTAATTCATAACTTATTCGTAGAATAATAGATCAAATTCAATAAAAGTTTTGGCATTACTTTAATTTCTAAACTACCTTTAGTTCGCATTAACTATAAAGTCCAATTCTAATATACTTTTCTTTAGTACCAAAGAATCTCCAAACTATAGTTTATTAATCTTGAAAGTATAGACACAAGTTTTCTTACATCATGAAAAATGGTCCAATTTGATTTGAGAAATCATGTACTTCATTTGAGAAATCAAGTTTTGGATGGTTGTTGTTTGTATCTAACATTGTTTCTTCAATTCCAGTCAGAAGCTGGGAAAAAACTCCCATTCATTCTCATTCTAAATCTTGAGGTATGTATAAGTACGTCTTTTTTATTCTCCTTTTACTTAATTTGTGTTTAATGAGATTCTATGCATGTCCTATGAATTAATTTGTTTGGTTTTTACAATATGAAGTAGTAATCCTAATTTTTCATTTGATAACTCCCTAATTCATCTCCTTACAAAATTTAGCGGAGTTATAAAAAAAAAAAAGGCCACACTTGAGCTAGCCATTGTGTAGATAGATTTGCATATCTAAAGAACTGCACATGTTTTAGAAGACAGTTTGGCTCAAAAAATAGGACTAAGTATTTAAGTCAGTGAAAACTCAAATGGAGTCATCAAATGATTTTGCAAGATGGAAACATTATTTTGTGCATTCTTGAGACGTTCAATATATCATAAAACTTCTCCTTATCAATTAATTTTTGAAACCTGATAGCATCAGATGGACAATTTGCTTGAAAATCCTGATAATAATCTAACTCTTGCTAAAAGACTATTAAGCTCTACATAGTACTGGGTAACTTTCATATCCCGTTGTTTCATTTCATGAACCTTTCGTAGTTCATAGACTTAAGCATCATTATCCACTTCTGAATAAGTCTGAGCAAACAACATTCCAAATCTGACATGCTGTATCAAGAAGTAAAAATCACGAGTAATATATGGTTGTGTAGAAGTAAATAACCATGACATAACCAATGAATTCTCTTAATGCCATTGACTATGCAAAGGGCCATCTGTTTCCGGCTCCATCATTTCCCTTGTAATATATCCAGTGAGGCCTCAAGCAGAAATCGATAAACCACAAGACCTTGATCAAGATAAGTATTTGTTGCCATCCAAATTAAAAGGACTAATTTGAAGAGGGGTTATCAGGAACAGTCCCAACCCAATTCAACACTAGTAACACTAGTACTCGTTTTTGACATGTCTTCAAATCAGGGATAACACAACCACAATGTATATTCACAGAAAATAGCCAACAAAAAACAGTGAACCCAAAAAGCAACTTCACAGGCTAAACACACTTTGAGCAAGAATTAACCCAGAACTTGTACCAACCAATAGAGCTAGGCATAGATCAGAAATAGAGCCAAAGACATACTACCAAGAGAAAACAACCTACCAAAAACCCTTAGAGAAGTGTACTGATACCAAAACACATGGGCGTCAATCGAAACCATTAGAAAAGCCTCTAGACTCCTGAAGTTAAAGTCGACACGTAAGGTAGAGGTGGGTGTAAGTTTTATGAATGATTTTTGTATATTCAATTGTAATTGTAATGCAAAGAGTACAACATCTTATATAGAACTCTAACCCTAAGACTAAAAAGGAAATACGAATAATGCTAAATTACACGGAATATTTACACAATCTCAAATATGTGCAATATATACACTAATATATTCTCAGTGTGATGCGATCAATCCTCCAAAAAACTCTCCAGCAGGTAAATTGAAAAAATATGCAAAAATCCCCCAAAAAAATAAAAAAACCTACCAAGTGGCTTCAAAAAATTCCATAAAAAATACATGATCCCTAGATGAGAAAGTGAATCCAATGGTATAAGCTGGAATCACTGACGTCAAGTTCGTGCTAATGTCAGCATGGTGTCAGGATGATGTCTACCTTAGCCCTCTGTTGCTGACGTTAGCAGTACAATTGGCTCTGATATATATATATATATATATATGTGAAGTTTTAGTGCATATGAAGATGATTAGACTCAATCAGAGGCTTGGAAACCAAGTTGCAAGTAGAAAAGAAAAGATAGAGGGAAGAAGAACGTAATACAGAAATAGGGTTTTAGAATGAGTTACACTCACTCATCCCTCGACCTATGTATTTATATTAAATAGTCTGAGAAATTACAGGAATACCTTTAATGAAATAACATAAAGTCTACATCCTCTTTAGTGCCATTTGATAGAATTGAAGACTGTAAATTAAGCACTGAAAATCTAATGCTGAATTTCAATATGAAAAACTGTTTGATATGTACTAAAATTTAAGCATTAAAACTTGAGGTGTGATTTATTTATTTTCAATTTTCTCTTCCACTCTACATATTGTTGGTGGAGTGGTGGTGATAGTTGTGGTGGTGGTTGCGTAGTTAAAACTGTAGCATAATAGTTGAGAGAGAGAGAGAGAGAGAGAGAGAGAGAGAGATTGCTGGAAGAGGAGGCACAAAACCTAATTAGGTTTGTTACCTCACTAAGCACTTGTATTTATAATAATAAGAGAATAAGTATAATGACACTAATACCCTCAAGTACATAACTTAACACTCCCCTTCAAGTTGGTGCATAGATGTCTCGCATACCCAACTTGCATACAATAGGATGAAACACATTACTCCCTAACCCCTTGGTAAACACATCACCTAACTGATTTTTGGATGTGACAAAAGACAAACAAATGATGCCACTAGATACTTTCTCCTTAATAAAATGTTGATCAATCTCGATGTGCTTAGTACTGTCCTGCTGAACTAGATTATGAGCAATGTTAATAGCGGCCTTATTATCACAATATATCACATAGGACCATCACTCAACAACCCGAGATCAGCCAGTAAAATTTTAAGCCACATCAACTCACAAATGCCATGTGCCATGGCACGATACTTCGCTTCCGCACTCGATCTAGCTACAACTGACTGCTTCTTACTCCGCTAAGTCACCAAATTCCCCCTTACAAATGTACAATAGCCAGTAGTAGACCTTCTATCTTCAATAGTGTTAGAATAGGAAATAAGATTTGTTATATTGTATTCTTATTTGATTTAATTTCCCTTGATTGATGTAATGGGTTGGCCCATAATTTATATCTAATGGCACTCCTGTAATTACGTATTATTATCAATATAAAAGGGGATGGGGTCTCACTCATTCCCTATCTCTTTCTCTTCTCTAAACTTACATAGTATCAAAGCCATGACCAAGCTCTCTCTTCCTCTTCCCTACCCATCCCACACAACTGTTCCTGTTTGCCTCCTTAGCGCCCCAAAAAAACTTGTAACTCACCCAGCCAAGCCGACAGCCCCTCTACCCCACCAGAGTCGACAACCCCATTACACCACACCATCAGCGCCAACAGCTTCCCTACAGCTCACCACCAACGCCGAGAGCCCTTCCTTCTTCTTCTCTTCCCCTCGGCAAGCTTCTCCAGGTCCTGCCGAGGGCCTTCCTCCCCCAGTCAGTTGCTAGAGAAGGCAGCCCAAGGGTTGGATTGTAGCAAAAACAACCAAAAGGCAGAAATCGAAAAATAGGTCTGTTTTTCCAAAAAATAAAGCAAAATGGGAAAAACTAGGCATCCAAGACCAAAAATTTTTGCAAATTTTTCTAAGAACTCCTCTACCCTAGTCAATCATGGTAGGGATTTTTTTATTTTTATTTTTATTTTTAACATTATGCAACAGGAATGGAATAGGAATAGAAGGAATAAAAAAATAAAGGAAAAAAAAAATAAAAGAACAAAAAATAAGAACCTGCTCTGATATCAAGTTAAAACTGTAGCATAGTAGTTGAGAGAAACTGTAGCATAATAGTTGAGAGAGAGAGAGAGAGAGGGAGAGAGAGAGAGAGAGAGATTTGCTAGAAGAGGAGGCACAAAACCTAATTAGGTTTGTTACCTCACTAAACACTTGTATTTATAATAATAAGAGAATAAGTACAATAACACTAATACCCTCAAGTACATAACTTAACATGCGTGATGGTAGGATAGTGGTGGCAGACCAGTGGCAGAGTACGGGTGATGGTGTTGGTGGCAATGGTGGTTGTGTGATGATGGGATGGTGGTGGCTGTAGATCAGTGGTAGTGGTGGTAGGGTATGGGTAATGTTGGTGGTGGTGGCAAAGTGGTGTTGGTGGCAACGAGATGGTGTTGATGGTGATGGTGGGGTAGTGGTGGTATAAATTGTAATTATTAAACACACTCGATTCATTTTCCATTGAAGTGTATTTGTAAAGTGTTAGGATAGTTATGTAATTTGTGTCTTCCTATTATTATTATAAATAGTTGTGTGTAAGGGGTGAACCCTAAGTTTTTGTTTAATATTATTTTAGCAGCTGCTCTCTCTCTCTCTGTTTAACTTCTTTTATGCATTCAACATGGTATTCGAGCAACATATTCCTCCTTTCGAAATTTAATGGGTTTATACCCTATAATTTTCTTTTAATTTTTTGCTTATTGCTTGATTGGTGTTTTAATTTTTTCAATTTTTCATCAAAACTAGGTGATTTTTGGAAAGTCTTTAATTGAGCCCCTTTTGGCTAGATTTTTCCCTCCCCTCTCTTCCTTGGGAGCCAACTGGAACCCTATAGGGGTTTGTTGTCCATGTTTTGAGATTTTTTGGTCCTTAATTTGAATTTTTTTGAGTTTTGAATGGTCTGCTTTGGTTTTCTTGCTTCAAGTTGATCTGGTTCCTTTGTTCTGGGGTAATCTTCCACTGTTTCAGCCTCTGAAGGTGAGTTGCTATGTTTGTTGGGTGTTTTCTGGATTTGTTTGATATCCTACTTGTGTTTTTGCACCTTCTTTCTCTTATCACATGGCTGAAAGCGAGGATCAGGCATCTAAGGGCAAGGAGGAGAATGGGCTGAGTCGTGGTATGACTCTTGGTGATAGTCCTCTCTAAATTAGCCTTGTCAAGCTTAATGGTACCAATTACTTGATTTGGTCCCGTTCCTGCAATCTTTCTATCGCCACCCGTTGTTTGACTGGCTATATTACCTATAGCATCAAGCAACCTGATGCAGATGAAGCTTTCTCCTTTCAATGGATTTCTGAGAATGCTTTAATTATGACCTGGCTGATCAACTCTATGGAGCCTACCATTAGTCGGACTTTTCTCTTATTGGATTCTGCTCACAAGATTTGGACAGCTGCAGCTTAGATGTATTCTCAAAAGGGTAATGATGCAGAGGCCCAAAGTTGAGAAAGAAGATTAGGGGCTTGCGGTATACTATGCTGAGTTGAGTGGCTTGTGGCAGGAACTTGATTACTACAAGAGTTTCCAGGCTATTTGTTCCAAGGATGCCATTATGTTTCAGCAGTCCGTGGAGAAAGAGCGTATTTATGACTTTCTTGCTGGCCTGAATTTGGAGTATGATCAGATTCGTGTTCAAGTGTTGGGCCGCTCTTCGTTTCCCACCTTGCGCGAGGCTTATGCTCTTGTTCAGTAGGAAAAGAGTCGACGTAGTACTATGGTGCATACCCCTATCCAAGATTGGTCTACGTTGGTTGCAGCTCCTAAGTCATGTGATACTCAGCTTAGTCAGCCTCAGGTTGGTAGTAAGGGCTCCTTGGTTGATCGAGATCGGTTGAAGTGTGATTATTGTGGAAGAGACAGACATGATAGGGACCACTGTTGGATGTTGCATGGTTGTCCTACTCGAGGCCGTGGTCGTGGTAGTAGTGTTCGTTCTCAAGCTCATGTTTCCTAGATTACTGCTAGTGCCCCGGTGGTATTGGTCCTATTTCCCAGGATGAGCTCCACACTCTTAGACGTTTCGGCTTGATTCTTCATCTACCTTAGCTCCTTCTTCCTCTGCTTCTTCCAACTTTGCCCACACAGGTATTTCTACTAGTGCACTTAGTACATCTTCGTTGTCTCCTTGGATTGTTGATTCTGGTGCTACTGATCACATGACAAGTGCCTCTAGTCTTTTCTATTCTTATTCTCCATGTTCTAGGTGAGATAAGGTTAGGATGACCGATGGCACTTTGTCCTCTATGTCCTCTATCTCCAGCCAGGGTTCAGTTCATTATTCCTCTTTACTTTCTCTTTCATCTATTCTTCATGTCCCTAACTTTTTCACTAATTTTCTGTTCGTAGCCTTACCACTACTCTTAATTGCTCTGTAACCTTTTTTTCCTACTCATTGTGTCTTTCCAGAACTAGCTACGGGAAAAATGATTGGTAGCGGTAAAGCACAATGTGGACTATACTCTCTAGATGTTGTTCCTCCTGCATTATCTTTGTCCTCCCAGGCTCTTCAATGCATTACCAGCTCCTCTCTTCATCTCCTTCATCAATGGCATCGTCGTTTGGGTCATCCTTTCTTTAGTATTTTAAAGAAGTTTTTTCCTTCATCTGTTCGAGATTGCCCTAGGAATAATTTTGTTTGTGATGCTTGTGAGCTTGCTAAGCATAAACATACTTGTTATCCTTCAATTAATAAAAGAAGTAATTTTCTTTTTATACTTATTCGTACAGTTGTTGGGGGGGGGGGGCAGAGGGCCTACCCCTATGGTTTCTACTTCTAGTTATCGGTGGTTGTTACTTTTATTGATTGCTATTCCTGTGTGACTTGGGTTTATTTATTTTCGAACTAAAAATGAGGTTTTCTCGTGCTTCCAAATTTTTCATAAAATATTGTTCAATCTCTTTAATGTTACCATCAAAATTCTTCGGAGTGATAATGGGACTGAGTATGAGCATACCTTGAGGAGCATGACATTCTTTATTAGACTAGTTGTGTTGGCACTCTTGAGCATAATAGAGTTGCTGAACGCAAGAATGGCCATTTCCTTGAAGTTGCTCGCTCCCTTTTATTTACCATGAAAGTTTCTAAGTCTTTTTGGGGGGATGTTGTTCTTAACGTTGCTTACCTTATTAGCCGTATGCCCTCTAGTGTCCTCCACTTCCAAATTCCTCTTGAACTTCTTCTTGTGACTTATCCCATTGCTTCTCTTCCTCCTCAGGTTTTTGGGAGTATCTGTTTTGTTCATCTACAATCTCATACTCGTGGGAAGCTTGATCCTAAGGCTATCCGTTGTGTCTTTATTGGCTATTATGCTACTCAAAAGAATTACAATTGCTATAACCCCCACACTCGTAAGGTGTATGTTAGTATAGATGTCACCTTTTGTGAATTTGATTCTTTTTTTATTTGTCCACCGCTATCTCCTCGGCGGAAGAGTGTTACAGATGAGATTACGGATGAGGCAATGTTATATCAGCATGAGTTGTCCTTTTTCCTTCCTACTCAACGGGCTGTTATTTGTGGTGAGGTGGTGCCTAAGAGTTCTATTGATGAAGAACCTGACATCGGTGGTCGTTTGGACCGGCTTGATCTTAAGACTTATTCCCAGCATCAAAAAGAGTAGATTTCTCATGCACCACCAAGTTAATCATCATCCCTCATGCTAGTTCTACATCTAATTTCCACTGAATCTACAGGTAATGATCCTCGGCCTAATTTTTCACCAGTTGTTGATAGTCCTATTGTTGATGATTTGAGTCTCCCTATTGCTCTTAGAAAGGGCGTTAGAGCATGTACTCAACACCTCATTTCTAAATTTGTGTCATATGATTCATTGTTTTCCACATATCATGCCTTTTTTTCGTCTCTGTCTTCTGTGTGTATCCCATAGTGTTGGAAAGAAGCTATCAGTGATCCTAAGTGGAAAGTAGCTATGGTAGAAGAGCTACAAGCTCTGAGCAAGAATAACACTTGGAAGTTGGTTTCTCTTCCTAATGGAAAAAAAATCAATAGGGTGTAAGTGGGTGTTCATCATTAAGCAACAAACAGATGGGACGATTGAACGGCACAAAGTAAGACTAGTGGCTAAGGGATTTACCCAAACATATGGAATTGACTATCAAGAAACTTTTGCCCTTGTGGCGAAGATGAATTCCATTCGAGTTATTCTTTCATGTGCTACTAACTTGGGATGGCCTTTACAACAACTAGATATGAAGAATGCCTTTCTTCATGGTGATTTGGAGGAGGAGGTATATATGGATGTACTTTCAGGATTCTCATCTCAGTCTACAGTTGGAAAAGTTTGTAGGTTGAAGAAGGCTTTAACTGGTTTGAAACAATCTTCTCGAGCCTGGTTTGGCAGATTTCTAAAAGCTATGTTGGGGTTTGGGTATAAACAAAGCAATGTAGATCACACCATGTTTGTCAAACGCAATGCAAATAAGATAATAGTGCTTATTGTATATGTGGATGACATAGTTATGACAGGTAATGATGAGGAGAAAGTGACACATCCCAAGATGCAGTTAGCCAAGGAATTTGAGATCAAAGACCTTGGCCCGTAGAGCTACTTTCTTGGGATTGAAGTTGCCAGGTCTGACAAAGGCGTCTTTATTTCTTGAAGGAAGTACATTCTAGATTTTCTTGAGGAAACTGGCATGTTGGGCTGCAAACTAGTTGATTCGCTGATTGAGACTAATCATCATATTTGCAGTGGTGTTGGTGATCTTGTGGAGAAGGAAAGGTACCAAAGACTTGTGGAAAGAATTATATATCTATCACATACTCATCCAGATATTGCCTATGCAGTTGGGACAATGAGTCAATTTATGCATGATCCTCATGCAACCCATTTGGATGCAGTGTAACGCATTTTGAGGTATCTTAAATCCGTTCTTGGAAAAAGAATTTTGTTTTCTAATCATGGTCACTTCACAATGCAGATTGGGCAGACTCTATACATGACTGACGGTTTACCTCCAATTACTGTGCTTTTGTAGGGGGGAAATTTGGTCACACGGCGTAGGAAGAAGCAAGCAATGGTATCTAGATCTAGTGTTGAAGCAGAATACATAGTACATGTGAACTGATGTGGCTTCAATCCTTGCTAAGTGATATAGGGCTTGAATGTAGTGAACCCATGATTCTGTATTTGACAACAAAGCTGTCATAAGTATTGCTCACAATCTTATTCAACATGACAGGACTAAAGCATATTGAGATCGATAGACATTGCATTAAGGAGAAATTGAATAAGGGTTTGATATGTATGCCTTTTGTCAACTCTGAAGATCAGTTGGTGGATGTGTTTACTAAGGGTCTTAGTAGTAATGTCTTTCACCCCATTTGTTGCAAGTTGGGCATGAGAGATATCTTTGCACTAACTTGAGGGGGAACGTTAAGTGTTAGGGTAGTTATGTAATTTGTGTCTTCCTATTATTATTATAAATAGTTGTGTGTAAGGGGTGAACCCTAAGTTTTTGTTCAATATTATTTCAGCAGCCGTTCTCTCTCTCTCTCTCTCTCTCTCTCTCTTCAACTTCTTCTATACATTCAACAGTATTCACTATTCAGTTTTAAACAAACATTACGTTAGGCTATCACACAGCCCTTTACTTATAATCGTAAATCACAATGTGAAATACTATCATTTTGCATTTTGTATTTTTCTCATGCTAAAAATATTAAATCAACAATTTAGGAACTATGGTGTTTCATTGTTTCAGGTTCCAGCAAGACCTAACTACAGCATGGTTCTATACTATGCTGCTGATAGGCCTGTAAATAAAAATTCTTTGTTGGGTAAATTTGTTGATGGGTCCGATATGTTTCGTGATTCAAGATTTAAACTAATTCCAAGAATTGTTGAGGTATGAACTTTTTTTCCAGTATCAAGACCATGTGTAATTTAGCGAGCTTATCTTGTCATGTTTTTGAGTAACAAATGGTATTGACAGGGATATTGGATGGTAAAGCGTGCTGTTGGAACAAAAGCTTGCATATTAGGGAAAGCAGTTACCTGCGAATACCTTAGACAAGACAATTTCCTAGAGGTAATAAGATTCAATTCCGGCATCCTTGAATGTTTATCACCCTTTTGTTAGATACAGTGATGATCTTAATACAAAAGTTATCTTGTATGTCTCGTATTGGAATCACATCAAGTCAAATGTGAACTTATATAATGAATGTTTTAATTAGTAGAGTATGTAGAAGGTAGAAGTGATTAGACTGTTTCTTCCCTTCCTTGTTTCACTATCTTCCTCTCGTTTTGGTCCATCTTTGTTCCTTTTCTTCTTACCTGTCTATAATTTATACCAATGGTTAAATCTGCATTTCTCTTTTGTAGTTAGTGTTCAATCTGTTAAGTTGCCAATTGTCTCCAAAACTTAAGTTATTAGGAAATGGACCCGACAATGTATATCTATCAATCTATCCAACTCACTCCTTCACATGCAACCCCATCTTACATGTGGAGATGCAAACATCAAGAGAGAATAAAGAATGCAAAATGAGTCGATACCATGTTAAGTCACCAAGTGTTCCAAAAGCGTAACCTATTTGGAAATGGGTCAAACAATATATTAAGCTATCCAACACAACCAAGAGATTCAGCAGTGTCACTCTTAATGGTCCCATCAATGTTTTGAAAACCGGACCGGTGAACGAACCGAAAAAGGGACCGGGTGGACGAGTCACCGGTTCAACCGTCGGGTCAAAGCAGTCGAACCGTGACGCCATAATTAATATTATATAATTAAAAAATATAATTAAAAATTATAAATAAATAAAATATAATATATAAATACTCAAATAAAAATAAAAATTGTTGTATAATATTTATTAATAATATTTAATAAAGTCATAATTGATAAAAAAAAAATTCGCTTGTTTTAAATAAATTAAATTTTTTAAACATTCCCTCCAAACAAATTGATTGAATGTTAGGTTTAATTTTGGAGGGAAATGAAATTTTCAACTCTCCCTCCAATCAATATGTTTCAAACAATTTGATTGAATCCCACATAGAATTTTGTAGGTTCTTTTTGAAAAATCTTTTCCTATAAATAGGAATAAACTTTCATAATCTTCTCCAACTTCCAATAAGACTCTTCCTTATGAGAGGAGACTCTTGAAGTAAGAATTTTTAGTCAAAATTTTAAAATATATTTATATATATATATATATATATATAAGAAAGAAAGAAAGAAAATAAAATAAAAAAAGAAAAAATCACCAGTCCAACCCGCCAAACCCGGTCCGGGTCACCGGTTTTCCCGGTTTGACCGCCGGGTCCGGCGGTTTTTCATTTCCAGGCCGGTTTTGCTCCTAGTCCGGTTCTAGGGGGTTGACCGAACCGGAACAAGGCCCGGTTCCCGGTCCAACCAGTTCGACCAGCCGGTCCGGTCCGGGTTTCACAACATTGGGTCCCATAATAAATTTTGTTGTATTTTCTATTTCCCTTAAAATATCCTCATCTTTGTTTTGTTTTGTTTTTTTTTTTTTTTTTTTTGGTTGTTTTTTGTTTTTTAAATATCCTTATCTTAAGGGGTCCACTATAATGCCCCGAAATAATAACAATAAACCATCTCACGACATTTAATAAATAACAACACGTTCAATATGATGACCTTTCATTTATATAAGTGCAATGTACAAAAGATGACATGCGCGAATATAAATTCATAAATCCTAGATGTTGAATCTATAGCATATACCACATATGAGAGAAAGAAAATGAAAGGCTAAGTAAATTAATGCCTTAATGGCTACACCTTTCCAAGACAACTCTTGGTTACAACAAAATGAGTTTAACTCAATACAGTTTAAGCCTTAGGCTTGTATAAAATAATTACATCAAAATCAACAAAAAGAAGCTCTTGGCTCCAAATCCTTCCAAACTATGACCTTGGTGGAGGCATGTCATCAATACCTGAAAGTTGTTTTCCACATAGGGTGAACCAAAGCCCAGTAGAAATACTCTAACGCTGTGTATGAATCTTAACGAAGTCATAAGGTGAAGGCACATGCATGTCATTTGCCAAAACGTTTTATATTTTCATCTCAAAACCATGCAATGCCAGATTATATACCAATTCATGAAAATAACCTTTTTATAACAGAAAACAGTGCAATGGATACAAAGTACTGGGAATCTCTAGATACGTGTCTGCCAGTATGCTATACAAGCACTACCAAAGCCATTTTATCGGTATTAATCGGAAAGATCGGCACCTAACCGTGCGGGTTTCTAAACTTTTACCAAGAATACACAGACCAACATAATAACCACAACTACACCCCTACCCAAATTCACCAAGGTGTTCACCTATTTTTCTCAAATAAATACATTTTTAATTTTTAAGTATGCAACAATGCTTAGTGCAATATGGATAAGAAATTAGTTTCAATTTATCTAATCCTTATGCAGTTTCTACTACAATCAAAGTTATCCTCCACCGATAGCCCAAAACAGATATTTCTAATCAATAGATAATTTCCGAATAAAACATAATTTCATCATTTTCAAATGGGAGTGATATTACATATACAAGTCCACCATTCTCGTCAACATCACATTCGTTCCAATCTTACAAATCCAGCATCATTTTCCATTTTCCTTTCACAAGCTAAATACCCATGGTTTTAGAACAAAACCCTTTTTTTCCCAAAATCGATTTTTAAATGATAAAATCCACCATTTTAACATAGCTCAACTATAAATACATTCACACAACTATTTCCATTAATCCATTTGAAAACCCCTTTTTAAAATTTCAAAATCAAACCCTAGGTTTTACCCAAAATCCTCAAATCACTAGATTCTTTAAATAAACAAATAACCAAGGTAAAAATCATACTGAAGGTCGAAGAAATCCCTACCTCAAAGCTAGAAGACAAGGGAAGCAAGGATGAAACTTTGACGAAGCCGAAAACGAACTTTGCTCTGATTAAAATGAAGCTCTAGGTGAGCTCTACTATTTTCTCCAAAGGACAATGGTTGAGGAATCGACGAATGATGGTGTATTTGGGACTTGAAATCAAGAACGAGAGAGAGAGACAGAGAGAGATGAGTTTAGGGTTTTTGAAATGTTTAGAGAGAGAGAGAGGAGTGAAAAAGTGATCTAAAAAGTCTCTTTTCAAAACTGATATACGTGCAGACCGCTCGAGCAACCAAACACAATAAGTGACACCGCTCGAGGGAACAAAGTAACCGTTCGAGCGCACAATGACACCCTCCTAGAAGTTTTGCAGACAGAAGTAAACCGCTCGAGCGAAAAACACCACACTCCCAGAAGTTTTGCAAACCTGCAAAAATACTCAGAAATCTCAAAGATTGCTCCAGCGAACATGCCAAAACCTAGGCAATAACTCTTTTGAAAAACCAACTCCTAACCTGTTCCAAACGCAACAACAATATTCAAATGACCAACTCAACAAGGAATAAGATAGATAAGGACATGAATAACCATTCAAGACAAGGGATCCCAAGTCCAAAACAATAAATGGGTCGGGTTTAAACCGGAATCATTATATCTGCTATCTGGAAGGTGTTGAGTTTTAAAATTGAAATATGCATTTGAAGGCAATCCTTCATTACAATTTAGTTTTATATATGGTCATGTTTATATGAATTTAAGGTTTTACAAATTGGCTGCTCTTAGATTTGAACTCATCTTCTCATGCTTGGCAGCCCAATTTTTTACCACTGACAGGACCAACCATTGCATCCTTAGCACCATCACCATCATCATGATGGAATATAAAATTTCAACCTGAAAGCCCTGTGAATTCCAATTAGACTCTTGTGATTTTAAACAACCACAAGGGAAGCTCAGGGGAGTAAAATTAACCCCTAATTGTGATGTGGGCATGGATATTTGCTTCTCACTGAAGTAATCAGCTCCCTCATTAGCTGATCTAGGTTCCATTTTGACCTCTGTGCCATAAAACCATGACAATATCCAATATCAATTACTAGTAAAATGATTCGTGATGCCAAGAATTTAGGATTTGATATCTTAACCGTCCTACAATAACATCTACATGTCCCTCAAAACACTGCTGGAGACTGTTTTATGAGGAGCAACCCAAATGCCTTTCAAGAGAATTAATATTTTCCCAAAAGAGCTGTAATCTCTGTTATATATCATAATACCTCCAATGCCAACTTCTTGTGAGTTCCTAGACGAAAAGATGACATGCTGCAATTTATCGTCATTAGAAGAAAAGATGACTGTATCTAACATCTATGCATAAGATGACATGTAGCAATTTGGAGTCTCGCCTAGGACATGGAAGATTTTGAGCTGATAGGAACATCACCAGTGAAATATATAATTTCATCACCATATATTTGTAATGGCTAGGATTTTTGTATTTGATAATCAGTGTTGATGCAACATGAATGGCTAACAGCAGATACCATTGATTACTAATTATGTCATACAATGGTGTGTTGATATATTTGTAGGTAAACATGGTTGTTATAGATCACATTCATCTTATTTAGTTGACGTAATTCCAAAAGGAGAAGTTCACAGCACAATGTGAATAGGGTTTATGAATACACTATATTAAAGTCATGTCTTGTTTTGAAATAGGTAAAAAGGGGCAAATCTTCCAAAACATGGATCTGATAATCTGAGGGCAAATCTTCCACTATTTTAAAGTCACTTTACCCTTTTTTTTTGGGTCTAGTTTAGATTCTACACAAAACGCCTTTAAAGGGGGAACTGTTGTTAGATTTCGTTAGGGCTGTCTGGCTAAATGTCCGTTACCCACCACCACTACTACCCGACACACTGCCTACCTACTACACTTATTCTGCGCCACTGACGCCGCCTTCACATCCTGCACCCCCTCCTTCCTATACTATACATACATATCCTAACCACTAACTCACTGACTCACTAATAGTCCTCTCTCTGCACCCTTGCTTCCCTCGCTGGCTGGCTAAATGGCATATATATGGATTTTATTAGTTCTAAACCCTCACTTCCATAACCTCATCATCACATTTGATTATGAAATCAGTAGGGAGAGGTGAGTCTACTTTGATCTCCACACAGATTTTAGCAAAGGTTACTATTGCCTTGTGCCGTGAGTTTATCCATATAGAGGGGCTCTCCCACAGAACTTGCAATTCTACTAAGACCTTCCTCATCCCAATATTCCATAGGTATATTATATAATTTGATCCATATTGGAATGATGTCTAACTTTTCCTTTGACAATTTCATCATTTTGTGCCATTTTTTCAAAATCAAAAAGTAACCCCAAAAACCAAGGCCCCTCCTCTCTCCCCCTCTCACTTACCCCTAAATAACAAATAAAAAAAAAATTTTAAAAAAACACATAGCACATTTTCGTGTTTTTTTTTTTTTTTTTCGTCTTCAAGTGGTTTTTTTTTATAAAAAAATACTTCACATATATTTTACATTTTCTTGTGGTGAATATTTGTAGGTAAACATGGTTGTTATAGATCACATTCACCATATTTAGTTGACGTCCCAAAAGGAGAAATTCACAGAGCAATGTGAATAGGGTTTATGAATACACTATATTAAAGTCATGTCTTATTTTGAAATAGGTAAAAAGGGGCAAATCTTCCAAAAAATGGACCTGATAATCTGAGGGCAAATCTTCCACTATTTTAAAGTCACTTTACCTTTTTTTTGGTCTAGTTTTCGATTCTACACAAAATGTCTAGTTTTCGATTCTACACAAAATGCCTTTAAAAGCTAGTGAGCATTGTAAATGCTCTTTCCTTATTTAGCTGCTTCTTACATGTGCATCATCAGGTCAATAAGATTTTGTTATGAGCTTCTACTTTGCAGATTGATGTGGACATTGGCTCATCATCCGTTGCAAGGAGTGTCATTACTCTTGTCCTTGGATATGTGACGAGCATTGTTGTTGATCTTGCAATTCTAATTGAGGTTTGTGTTTTTCATTCCAATATTATGTGCAAGTGCAAGTAATATTCTCCTTAAGCTGTGGACTTTGTTGATCTTTTGAGTTTGTTATATCTTAGCTTCAAAATTATGTGGTGCATTATGTTGTGTTCAAAAAACATCTTCCATTGCTCTTTGATGATTTTCTAGTTCCAATGTGACATGGACAATAAGATATTGGGTGCTTTAAAAATGATATAAGCAGTACCTAATGGAAAAAAGAAAAAGAAGTTTACTTGTGAGGCCTGGTTAAAAAGGGGAGTGTCTGAAATTTTTCAGCATACTTTACTTTTCGTTCCATGCATATCAATTATTATATTATTATATTGCCCCATTTGTTCTTTACCAAGTACAATATTATTCCTAAGTTAGGGAGCTATCATAAATACTGTTTAAGTTAGTTTAGATAATTCTTGGCATGAATCTAAATATTAAGATTTAGAGGTGTCTCTTAATTTATGAATGTATGAGTTAAAAATTGTTCAAACTTTAACGGAAGTATTAAGGCAAAGAAAAATGGTGTAATTTAAGGTTTGTTGGTAATAGTGTTGTTTTTCCCGCATTTTTTGTTGATAAGTGTGGTGGTAAGTGGTGTCAGCCACTTTCAGAACTTTATCCTACCACCAGCTTAAAATGATGACTTTCTTCCTGTTCTGTTTGTTTAGTTACCGGGCGTCTCCGGCCTTCTATTGTTCAATTTATGTACCACAGATCTACATTACTCCACTAATTGGTCAATTATATGATATTTTATGGGAATATCACGTTTTTTTGCCTTCTTGTATTCTTAAGTTCATATATGTAAGTGCTTTACTTTTTCATGAAGAATTTTGAAGCAGTTAATCATCATCTAGATAAGTACACGTTCACAAATAAGAGAAATTCAGAAAAGGAAATTCATCACCAACAATTTTAATAAAATAGTAGATGACCATGCTTCATAAAATTTCAGAAATTTTTATGTGAAAGTTAAGATTGGTTTCCGATGCTATTAGGGGAACCAAAAAAACATTAAATAATAATAATAATAATAAATGAGCAAAGGATAGAGAACTACTCATCTGTTGTCTTTAGATTAAAATAAAGGATTTTATCTTCATGGTGTTTAAATATGCAGCCTTAGATTCTTTTTAATATTTTTTATTTTATTTTATTTTATTTTTTGGGCTCTAATGGCATTTTAATGAAGGGACAGAAGTCTTGCAGCTTTTGCATTTGTTTCCAAGGCATCTATAAATTCATACAGAAGTCTATAGTTCATATATATGTTTCTGGGTAGCCAGCTCACATGCAAACAATGACGATTTTATGTGGATATCAATTGCTACTGTGAATATTTTTATTTATATATTTATTTATTGATTGATTTTTTCACTTAGTTTTTGTCTAGTCATATTTTGTAATACCATTTTTCTTGAACTTTAAGACATTAATATTGTTGCTGACTGTTAACTAAGACAAAATGCTTTCCACCTTCGTTAGGCATCTGCTTTAATATAGCCTATTAAATCATTTATTCAACTGTACAAAGCTAACTCACAGTGTAGTGAATGCATAAGATTCAAACAATAGTATTTTTTTATTTTTTATTTTTTATCTGTTCAAATCTATCTAATTGCAACTTTTAATTTTTAAATGGCTCTACATTGTGATCAAGGAATCTTGTCTGCAAATTTTGTACTTGAAAATCATGCTTATTTATTTTTATTTTTTTGGGGTGAATTTGAAAAATCATGCTTGGTAAAAGCTTAATGGAAAATGTTCAATATTAATCTCAAAATGGTAAAACAAGGAAGTTTAAAGTTCCATACTTGTTAAGAATAGTTAATAGATTTTATCATTCTTTAATTTGGAACAGTATGATTCATTCTTAAAATAGTTTACTTGCAAAATTGATCGAAAATAGTTTAGTTCTTTTTTCATTCTTTTTTGTTTTTGTAGAAATGTTTTTTTCCCATTTTTGATTGATGTACTTGATTTCAATTGCTTTCCAATTCTTAGCCATGAAAGCATGTGTGCTATACATAGCTTTGTATTGACAACAGCTATATTTTTAGGCCAAAGAAGAGGCGGAACTCCCTGAGTACATTCTTGGAACTGTTCGACTGAATCGTGTGAAGCTCGACTCTGCTGTACCTTTTGAAGTTTGAAATATTTTGATACATCAACATGCTTTGATCATCATATTTACAGAAGTAATTGGCTTTTATTGCAACTGGGTGCATTCCAATGATTTCCAGATTCTGGTGTGGATAATTGTTCTTATAATTTGGACTAGACATTGAAAATTCAATCATAGATCACCCAACATTGGTTCCAATGAGTGTTTATTTATAAAACTATCTTAAGTAGTTACGAGTATTTATTTAATGTAGTTACACATATCAAGCAAGTCGAGTGGGTCATCTTCTAATCTGCGTAAATGAATTATGCGAGGGATGAGGTGAAGAGACGCGAGCTATTCTGGTCAAGGCTAGTTGTGAAGGGGTGTGTTTCACAAAAGAGTTCATAGCCTTTGCAGCAATACATTGTTTCAACATAATTTTGGGATGCCATTTAATATTTTCATATTTTCAAATTTCACTTTCATATAGTAAATGTTACATTACCCACCTCTCTCCCTCCCCAAAGAGGAAACATATGATTGTAAAAATAATATCCATATTCTTTTCCTTCTGGATTACAAGATTGATTTTCCAAACTTCACGTTGATGTGTCAATTTGAATTTGAAAATTTAGAATGGCTCGATTAGCTTGTATGTTATTTTTTTTGGTCTGCACTTTGTTGTAGGGGTGTTCACACATTGAGCCGAGTATGATTTGCTGCACAACCCTTACTCGAGCCGATCACCTTGGGATGAAGAAGGCAACTAATGTCAACGAATTCGAACAAATGGGGTTGAATTTTTTTCGGTCGGTGGTCAAAACCGACCACTCATCTTTTTTCCCAATTCCTTTAGCATCATTTAAGAACCAAAACACCTTTCAAAATCCAAAAAATCATCTTTCAATCCTAAAAGATCTTTCAAGAAAAAAAAAAAAGGACCGTTCAAACTTCAATATAATGTTCAAAACCCAAAAGTCAAATAACATGTGGACTTTTACGCTGTGTTTGGTTGGAGGATTTGAGCAGGGATTTGGAAAGGGAAAGGGAAACGTTAGGTGAAATGTGAATAAAATATATTTACATTTCACTTAGTTTCACACACTTTCCTTTTTCCTTTCCAAATTTCTTCCCAAATCACCCAACCAAACACAGTATTAGAGGGGGTGTTTAGAAACAGAAGTGAGGGGAAAGGACGAGACAAGGTAGCAGGCAAAGCAAAGGGTTTTGCACTTTTAGAGGGCTTAGGCAAAGCAAATTGAGTATCATCTTTCTCAATTGGTCTTCTCCGTTGTCATGGCCGTTTTGAGGATTGAAGATTTAGTTTTATTTCCACAATGAAATCGTAAATGATGAAAAGAGAGATGGGTGTCTTTTGAATTTTTTCTCAAAAGTAAATGAGATGTATAGAGGTAAATCATAAATGAAGGAGAGGTCAAAAGTAAATGAGATATATTAGAGAGTTAAATCATAAATGAAGGAGAGGTCAAAAGTAAATGAGATATATTAGAGAGGTAAATCATAAATAAAGGAGAGAGAGAGAGGTTGTGCATTTTTGGAAAAGGCTATAAATCTCAAATAATTTACTAAATTTTTTATCAAAATTTTCACATGGGTGTGAGATTTACACAAACCACACAAACACACACACCTATATAAGAGTTTTAGTAAAAAATTTGATAGATTATTTGAGATTCTTACTATAATTCTTTCTCAAATGGTATCAACTTTCTAATAGATAAATGCAATCAAAATAAAAATTGTAAAATGGTGAAGAAGTAAGAGAGAGATGGGTGTACCTCCTCAAAGTAAATGAGATACAGATAACAAGAGTTTTGACTTTGGGGCTTTTCCTAAACTAAGCCTACTCACTAAGCTTTTTCCCAAACTAAGCCTAGTTTGCCGAAATTTCCAGAATAAGTTGAAGTGTGTTTACAAAACACGCTTTCAGCATATTTCTGACCCAGGCGCACAAAATGAATAAAATTGTAAAAGCGTGGTTACGAAATACGCTTTTAATTAAGAAAATACTATTTTTATTAACGTTTTCAAGCTTAAATAATAGCACAACGTGAAAACGTGTTTTGAAAACACGTTTTCAATAAAAAAACAAAACCACATCACGCACTCACACTCTCTTCTCTCTCTCTCTCTTTCTCTTTGACACAGACACACATTACTCACACACACTCACATCAAACATATATAATTTTTAATATATGTAAATTTTATTTTATAAAATTGAGACCAATATTAAATATATATATATATATATATAATAATTTGTAATAGCAAATAATAATCAACTATATAAAATGATTACTTTTTCTATTTTAATTCTTAAAATTTATTTTTTTTATTTTAAGGTTTGAGATTTACGATTTAATTCTTAATTTTTTTTTATTTTAGGGTTTAGGGATAAAATTTATTTTTTTTATTTTAGGGTTTAAGGTTTAATTCTTAAAATTTATTTATTTTTATTTTAGGGTTTAGGATTTAGGGTTTAACAAACATATATAAATTTTATTTTATAAAATTGAGACTAATATTAAATATATATTAGAATAATTTATAAATAAAATAATAATCAACTATATAAAATGATTACTTTTTTACTTTAATTCTTAAAATTTATTTTTTTATTTTAAGGTTTAAGATTTAGGGTTTAATTCTTAATTTTTTTTATTTTAGTGTTTAGGGATAAAATTTATTTTTTTTATTTTAGGATTTAGGGTTTAATTCTTAAAATTTATTTATTTTTAATAAAAAAAGAAAGGAAAAGAATTAAACCCTAAATCTTAAACCTTAAAATAAAAAAAATAAATTTTAAGAATTAAAGTAAAAAAGTAATCATTTTATATAGTTGATTATTATTTACTATTATAAATTATTATTATATATATTTAATATTGGTCTCAATTTTATAAAATAAAATTTATATATATTAAAAATTATATATGTTTGATGTGAGTGAGTGTGTGTGTGTGTGTGTGTATGTGTGTGTGTCAAAGAGAGAGAGAGAGAGAGAAGAGTGTGAGTGCGTGATGTGGTTTTATTTTTTTATTAAAAAAGTGTTTTCAAAACACGTTTTCACGTTTGAAAATGCTAATAGAAATAGCGTTTTCTTAATTAAAACGTGTTTCGTAACCACGTTTTTACAATTTTATTCATTTTGTGAGCCTGGGTCAAAAACATGTTGAAAGCGCGTTTTGTAAACACACTTCAGCTTATTCTGAGAATTTCGACCAAATTAAGCTTAGTTTGGGAAAAAGCTTAGTGGATAGGTTTAGTTTGGGAAAAGCCCCTTTGACTTTTCCAAAGATAAATAAATGCAATTAATAGCAAATAATTAAGATAGTGATTTTTTTTTTTTAATTTTTAATATATATATATACATTTTTTTGTTGTTATGTTGGATATTCTAGGTAAACTTTCACACACCAAACAAAGTTCTTATAGTCTAAATAAGCCTTCCAAAATAGATTTTTTTACAATATGTGGCCTCAAGGATTTAATATTAATTGGGGGAATTGAACCTGAGATTTAAAGGAAGTAAACCCCAAAACCCCAGGCCTCAAATTGCTTTGCCAACCCCTTGAGGTTATAGTGGCGCTTTTAGCTTAAGGCTTTGGCAATATTTTCCAATTCGGTTTGAATATATCATATTTATTCTTACCATATCTGATATGAAGTGAAAATGGAAAAAATATATATGCTCAACTTGCAGCTGACCTAGCCTATTATCGAAACCGCCCATGTGGGTAGGATGAGTAGAGCAGGTGTATCGAATTTTTGCGCACCCCTACTACTTGTTGTGTCAATGAGGCATGTGGAATGGGAAGGTTTGGAGTGGGTGTCGTGTGCTATGAGCAGTCGCCATTGTTATGCATTTTATAGGGCCCATTTTCTTGATCCAAACCATATCATGGTCCGAATTCATCATTCTCATGAGATGCTAATTACCTCCATAATGTTGCAAGTATTAGAACTTGTGCTTCCATCTTACAAAATAAACGAAGGTGTTTGTTGCAAAATAAATGAACTTTTTTTTTTTTTTTTTTTTTTGAAGATTTGTGTCAGGCCATTTGTTGTAATTTTATTTAACACTAACATGCGGCAAAAATAATTTAAATATAAATATACATATTTTTA
The DNA here is from genome assembly GCA_030407325.1 of Camellia japonica. Taxonomy (NCBI): domain Eukaryota; kingdom Viridiplantae; phylum Streptophyta; class Magnoliopsida; order Ericales; family Theaceae; genus Camellia; species Camellia japonica. The sequence continues at coordinate 11,178,275 of JAPPVO010000059.1, forward strand.
GGACGTTTAAGCACTGGTTTGACATTATGGGTTGAGTTGGGACTAAAATAACCACAAAAAGGTAAAATAGATTTTTTAGCCTAAAAAATGTCAAATCCAAATCATAATCATTTCATTTTTTTTCTTTCACAAAAGTAAAAAAAGTCCATCTCAAACAAGATTTTTTTAACTCCAAACTAAAATAATTAAAAAGTTAACTCACATCTTAAACGAATCAAAAAATAAGTTTTAAAAAGGCCATTATCTAGAAGTGGTGTTTTGAGAAGTTGGTAAAATACTTATTTTTTTTATTTTTTTGGCTTTTTGGTGATTTTTTTGTGTAAAAAAACTGACTTTTTCTTGTAGAAAAGTTAAAAGGCAAAAAAGTAACTTTTTTAGCAAGTTTCCAAATTACCCCCATATATCTCATTTGTGAAGTGCTTTTTTATTTTTATTTTTTTGCTTTTTATAAATTATTAAAATATGGTGTCACGTCATTTCTGAATATTGTGAAATTCTCATAATATCCTCTTGCACATGTTGAAAATTACCATTTTACTCTCCTTGTCTAGTGGCAAATTTTTTATTGTTTTTCTTTGGGATATTTTGGCAAATTTGTGTCCTGGCTTATTTGGTCTTCCCCCCTCAACAACAACAACAACAACAAAAAAAACGAAATAAGTAGCTTTTTGCTTATTTTCAAAAAAATAAAAAATCTGCTTATTTTGTTCTTCCTAAAATGGCCCTTAATAGGTAAAGATTTAATTTAAAATGTGTTTACTTTTTAAATTTTTTTTTTATTATTTTATTTGATCATAACATTGGCAAAAACGAAAGAATAAAATGATGATAATTGGCTTAGTCAGGAAGTAGGAAATTGGCAAATGATAGCACAAGATACACAATTAAAGTGATTGAAGAAAAAGGACAATTACACTTCTTCCACTAACTGAATTTCTTCTCTAGGAAGGAAGCCTTCTGTATTGACCAAAAGCTAACAAAAACACTGAAAAGAAATGAGAAATATTGCCAAAAAATAAAAGTAGCCAAAAAGCTAGTTCTAATCACAAAGCACAAGAATGCAGACTCACCCATGATTGACCAATTACAGAAAATGTTGTTTCAACAATCTTAGGGATACTAACATTTTATTAATACACACAATCTTAGTGAGACTTGATACACATCAATTTATTAGTATACTAGTAAGATGAAGATGGTTGGTTTATTTTAAGAAATAGGTTAAAAGTTATTTTTTTTATTTTTGATTTTTTTTTTTTTAAAATACAAAAATATAGAAAAGTGATATTAAGGGTGGGCAACGGTTTATCAGATTCGTAAAAATTGCCTAACACGCATGCAAATGGACGGTTTTGCAAACATAATGCGGGCAGATGCGGTTTGAAATATAGCATGTTTGCGGGTACCTGCAAGAACCCGCCTGCACTTATTTTTTAAAAATTTTTTTTTTATCTTAACCGTTGATTTCATTCTTATATCCCACCTAGATATTTTTGCCCAAAACAAAACACCATTTATTCTTTGAACTTACTCTAGCATTATATTTGCTAATAGTATTATATCAACTGAAACTGAATAAATACTGATCATATTATTATTGTTACATAACTGAATTTGTCCCGGATGAAGTATGATTTGAAATTTTAAATTCCTTAATGAATATGGAATTCTAGTTTAGGATTTTGAAATATGTGCTTGTATTAGTTTATGATTTGATTTAAGATTTTGAATGATTTGGTTGTGTTACGAATTGATTTTGTTGTATTTTTAATTTTATAAGTTTTAATTCATTAATTATTAATGTTGGAGCATTTTAGAAAATGGGAAGAAAATGACCCAAAATAAATATTTACAAAATGAGAAAAAAATAAGGCTCAAACATAAATTTTTGAAGAAAAAAATCAAATCCGTAAATCGCTCGCAACTGCCCATACATCCGTGAACCCTATCCGCACAAACCGCAAAACCGCACTGCGAGCGATTGCGGGTTTTCTTTTCCCAAGCCGCATAAATGCGGGTGAGTCCAAACCGATCCACAAATCGTCTAAATCCGAACCGCGAACACCCCTAAGTGACATGATTAAAAAAAGTTAAAAAATTGACATTTAACCGTGTTGGTATCTCACATTTCTCATGTTGTTTTAAGGCAGGTCAGTTGGGTGTTTGAGGTTTTTTTGTGTGTGACATTTTTTTTTTTTTTTTTTTTTTTTTTTGAACGAGTGTGTGTAGCATTTTTGTTAGAGGTTGTTTGGGGTGTCATAAATAAGTGTACTTTTTATCTTTTTAGACTAAAAAGATGAGGAAAAAAATATAGATGTTTGAGTTAACTTTTTGTCTTTTTATGAAAAAATGTGTAATAAAAAAATATATAAATAAAGTGTGTAGTGGAAGATTAATTATTGATTGTACGGCTGCCTCGGCTGCCCAGCCTGTGTATACAAAAAAAAAAAAATCAAATCCTTCAGGGCAAATAACTTTTGGATAGTGATGGTTGGTCCGTGGGGGCCATCATGGGTCCCATTTTAATAATCTAAACCGTTCAATATGTACAATTCGTCGAGTATTATATACTTGTAAAAAATCACGTTGATCGGATATCGATAGTTATATAATCAGATTAGTTTTTTTCAACAGTTAACTATCACACTATCCGTTTTGTTTATACAAAACTGATTTGATCATATAGTTAACGATATCTGATCAATGTGATTTTTTACAAGAATATATTAATCGACGAGTTTTACATATTGAACGGTTCAGATTATCAAAAGGAAGTCCTTAGTGAGCCTCCATGGCCCCAACATTTTTGTGAGTTTACATATAGTATTTTTTTTTGGCCCCAAACTTCGGGACAAATGCCTGTCAGACGGCAAATAATCAGTTGCTGTGCATTTGAAGTGTAAATATATATAAAATATTTTTTTAATATTTTTTATTTGTGAATAGCAATGTCTTTTTTGTTTTTTGTGTAATTTTTTGGTTTTTTAAATTTTTTTGAAGATGCCAAACTTGGCCTTAGTCTATTTTTGTCTTTAATAAATCTTTTATAAAAGAATTCAAAAAGTTTAAAACTTCTAATACTCAACAAGATGAATCAAAAAAATTTTAAAAATATATATATATATATATCTAAAAAAAATCAAAAACAACAAAAATAAGCCAAAAATAGTAAACTTACATTTAGAATCTTTTATAAAAAAAATTTACATTTAGATTTTTCTACATAAGACGGACTGAAAAAATAAAAAATTAACATAATTTTGAAAAAATGTCACTAAAAATTAAAAAAAAAACTTCAAAAAAATAAAATAAAATAAAAAATGCAACTTTAAGAAGTTCCCAAACCTCTTTATTCTTTCGTTTTTGCCAATGTTATGATCAAATAAAATAATAAAAAAATTTTAAAAAGTAAACACATTTTTAATTAGGCAGTGGCTTTGGTCCAGTCCAAGATCGGACTGGACCGTGCTGTTGGGCCCAAGGGAGCCCATCACGGGTCCCGTTTTGATAATCCAAATCGTTCAATGTATAGAACACGTCGAGTACTATATGCATGTAAAAAATCACGTTGATCGGATATCGATAGCTATGTGAACAAAACAGTTTTTTATCAACCGTTAATTTTTTCACCGTCCATTTTTTTTTTTATACAAAACCGATTTGATCACATAGCTATTGATATCCGATCAGTGTGATTTTTTACGGCCATGTAGTACTTGACGAGTTCTACACATTGAACGGTTCGGATTATCAAAACGGGCCCAAAAAATGGGCCCTGTGGGCCGAACTGAACGGGTCCAATTTTGATCTCAACTTGAGACAAGCTGGACTTTAATTAAATCCTTACCTGTTTAAGGGCCATTTTAGGGAGAATAAAATAGGCAGATTTTTTATTTTTTTGGAAACAAGCAAAAAGCTACTTATTTGGTGATTTTTTTTTTTTTTTGTGTGTGTGTGTGGGTGGGTGGGGGGAACCAAATAAGCCATGATACAAATTTACCAAAATATCCCAAAGAAAAACAATAAAATTTGTCACTAAACAAGGAGAGTAAAATGTTAATTTCCAGCATGTGCACGAGGGTATTATGAGAATTTCACAATATTCAGAAATGATGTGACACCATATGTTAATAATTTACAAAAAGCAAAAATAAATAAATAAATAAGCACTTCACAAATGAGATATATAGGGGCAATTTGGAAACTTGTTAAAAAAGTAATTTTTTTGATTTTTTAACTTTTTTACACAAAAAAATCACAAAAAGTCAGTTTTTTACACAAAAAAAACTACCAAAAAGTCACTGCGAGCGATTGCGGATTTTCTTTTCCCCAAGCCGCATAAATGCGGGCGAGTCCAAACCGATCCGCAAATCGTCCAAATCCGAGCCGCGAACACCCCTAAGTGATATGATTGAAAAAAGTTAAAAATTTGACATTTAACCGTGTTGATATCTCTAACATTTCTCATGTTGTTTTAAGGCCGGTCAGTTGGGTGTTTGAGGTTTTTTTGTGTGTGACTTTTTTTTTGAACGAGTGTGTGTGACATTTTTGTTAGTCTATTTTTGTCTTTAATAAATCTTTTTAAAAAAAATTCAAAAAGTTTTAAACTTCTAAATCTTGCTCAACAAGATGACTCAAAATTTTTTTAAAAATATATATATATATATCTAAAAAAAATCAAAAACAACATTTTTTTTTGGAATCTTTTATAAAAAAATTTACATTTAGATTTTTCTACAGGAGACGGACTGAAAAAATAAAAAATTAACATAATTTTGAAAAAATGTCACTAAAAATAAAAAAACTTCAAAAAAAATTAAAAATAAAAAATGCAACTTTAAGAAGTTCCCAAACAACCTCTTTATTCTTTCGTTTTTGCCAATGTTATGATCAAATAAAATAATAAAAAAAATTAAGAAAGTAAACACATTTTTAATTAAATCCTTACCTGTTTAAGGGCCATTTTAGGGAGAATAAAATAAGTAGATTTTTTTATTTTTTTGGAAACAAGCAAAAAGCTACTTATTTGGTGATTTTTATTTAATTTTTTTTTTTTTGTGTGTGTGTTTTGGGGGGCCATTTTAGGGAGAATAAAATAAGTAGATTTTTTTATTTTTTTGGAAACAAGCAAAAAGCTACTTATTTGGTGATTTTTATTTATTTATTTTTTTTTGTGTGTGTGTTTTGGGGGGGGGGGGGGGGGGACCAAATAAGCCATGACACAAATTTACCAAAATATCCCAAAGAAAAACAATAAAATTTGTCACTAAACAAGGAGAGTAAAATGGTAATTTCCAGCATGTGCACGAGGGTATTATGAGAATTTCACAATATTTAGAAATGATGTGACACCATATGTTAATAATTTACAAAAAGCAAAAATAAATATATAAGCACTTCACAAATGAGATATATAGGGGCAATTTGGAAACTTGCTAAAAAAGTAATTTTTTTTATTTTTTAACTTTTTTATACAAAAAAATCACAAAAAGTCAGTTTTTTACACAAAAAAAACTATCAAAAAGTCAAAAAAAAATTAAAAAGTTAACTTTTTATCAATTTCTCAAAAGTAAATGAGATATATTAGACAGGTAAATCATAAAGGATATAGCGATCCCGGTTTCCCTTTTCTTTATTTGTTATATCCGGACTTAGGTTCCGTGGAGCTGGTTGTTGAGAGTATGTTGTTTGCATCCTTTACTCCTTATATTAAGTCTTGGGTTGTGTTGGGAAGATTTGGAGCAGGTTTGTTGAGCTTAGGAACCAAGTCTAGTTGCCCAGATTTTGGCTTGTCCATTCGAGCGGGGGTTTGGGCGCTCGAGCGGGGAATACACCCGTCCAGTATTTCCTGTGTAGTGTTGGATGCTCGAGTGGGGGATTGGCCGCTCGAGCGGGAGGTTGTGAGTGACGCTCGAGCGGGGAGTTGGGCGCTCGAGCGGGGACCTGTCTGCAGAAACTTCTGGGAGTGTGCATCCGCCGCTCGAGAGGGAGTTTGGCCGCTCGAGCGGGAGTCTGTGAGTGACGCTCGAGCGGGGTTTCCACGCTCGAGCGGGGCGACTGTTATATAAATCCGAGATCCGACTTTCTGGCTCAGTTTTTCATCTCCCTTTTGATTCTAAAACCCTAGAACCGTCCTCTCTCTCTTCCTACACACCTTCTCTCTTAGGTTTGATCTACTTAGAGTGTATTTCTATCCTAGGTCCTTTGTTAAAAAGATAGAGTGGGTCGAGGGCTTCCTTTTAATCTGAACAATCTTGGATTTGGAGCACTTTGGTTTTTGGGTCGTTATCTCCATCTTCTTCATTCGAGTTCTTTGCTTCGAGGTAGGGATTTCCTACTCCATCTTATAGGTTTTAATCCTAAGTTTTGGTATTTCTGATATGTTGGGGTTGTTTGTTAATATTGGGTAAAGCTAGGGATTGTTTTATAATTTAAAAAGCCCTAATTGTTGTAACAAAGTTAATTTGTATAATTAATTTTGGGGAAAGGTGTGGAAATTGGTTTAATTCATAATATTGGGAAGTTATGAGATTGAATGATGCAGTTGGATAATTTAACCACTCATCTTTGAAATTGAGATTATATGTGTTGTTACATTTATTTCCTGTTTAGAAATAACTGTTTTGGGCTATCGGTGGAGGATAGTCATGATTGTTGTAGACATTGCATGTGGATTAGGGAAAACTGAAACTAATCAATTGGTTAGGTCGTTGAGTATAAAGGTTGGAATAATACATTAACTTTATGTATTGATTGATTGTGTATATGACTTTGTGTTTATATGCATCACTTGTATATGGGAGGAGATAGGGGATGTACTCCACGGTTTAGGGGAAGATAGGGGATGTACCTCTAAACCGGTTAATGTTTAAGGGAAGATAGGGGATGGACCCAGGGTCGCAGCTCATATGCTCGCCCATTACAGTTATGGTACAGCTCTTATGCTTATCTACTGGAGTATTTGTTGTTTGATTTGATACATCACTAAAATGTGTGTCAATTGGGAAGTATGGAAGTGAATATTGATTGGGGTTGATACAACACCAACATGTGTATCCGTTTTGATATAAGAAAGATTTAACTGGATTTGTTATCCTTGTGGAATTGGAAATATTGTTAATAAGAGATGAAACCTCTGTTGAGTTATTTGGTCAGGTTCTGAGCCATATTTGTATAAAGGGAAAGTGAAACGTGTCATAAACATTGGTGTCATGAAATTGTGTAACGTTGTAATTGGCTATCTCGTGTTAACCATCTATCGAATGCTACTGCTTTAGTTAATTCTTATATGTGGTTTAGTATGTTTCTACTGGGCTGTGGCTCACCCTATATGGGAACATCATTTTCAGGTCCAGGTGATAAGCTACCTCCAAGGACTTAGCTTGGAAGGGTTTGGATTTTGAAGACTATCTTTAGTTATTTGTTTTTATTTGATAGTACATGTAAACATTCAAGCCTAGGGCTTTATTTGTATTTGAGTTAGAACTCATATTTTTGTGTCCAAGTGTTGGCTTGGAAAGATGTAAGCCCATAGGGCATTTAATTTGATGTTACATGTAATGTTTTTATTTAGTAATACTCTGATGAATGAGATAACGAATTATTTTCTTTTAATATTGCATGTCAATGATACATTTGCAATGCGTTTATTTTGAGGGCGTTACAAAGGAAGGGGGGAGAGAGAGATGGTTGTGCTTTTTTGAAAAATGCTCTAGATATCAAATAATTTATTAAATTTTTTAGCAAAGCTCTTATATGGGGGTGGGATTCACAAAACCCACATGTGTGTAGGGCCCACACCTATACAAGAGTTTTGATAAAAAAATTTGATAGATTATTTGAGATCCCTACCATAATTCTTTCTCAAATGGTAGCAACTTTCCAATTGATAAATGCAATCAATATAAAAATTGTAAAATGGTGAAGAGGTAAGAGAGAGATGGGTGTACCTTCTCAGAGTAAATGAGATACAGATAAGAAGAGTTTCGACTTTTCAAGAGATAAATAAATGTAATTAATAGCAGAGAATTAAGATAGTGATTTTTTTTTTTTTTTTGGGTTGGGTAGAGTATTCTAGGTAAACTTCCGCGCACCAAATTAAGTTTTATAGCCTGAATAAGCATTCTAAAACAAATTTTCCTAATCTGTAGTCTCAAGGGTTTTATATTGGTTGGAAAAATCGAACCTGAGATCTAAATGACCCAAAACCCCAAGTCTCAAATTACTTTGCCAACCCCTTGAGGTTATAATGGTGCTTTTAGCTCAAGGTTTTGGCAATATTTTCCAATTCGGTTTGAATGTATCATATTTTTTCTTACCATATCTGATATGAAGTGAATGGAAAAGATATATATGCTCAACTTGCACTTGACCTAGCCTATTATCGAAACCGCCCGTGTGCAGTTTGGGTCAAGTGGATGGGATGAATAGAGCAGGTGTACCGAATTCTTATGCACCCCTACTACTTGTTGTGTCAATGAGGCATGTGGAATTGGAGGCTTTGGAGTGGGTGTCGTGTGCTATGAGCAGTGGCCATTGTTGTGCAATTTATAGGGCCCATTTTCTTGATCCAAACCATATCATGGTCCAAATCCATCATTCTCATGAGATGGCAATTACCTTCATAATGTTGCAAGTATTAGATGGTTGAAACAACATTTTCTGTAATTGGTCAATCATGATGAGTGAGTCTAAATTCTTGTGCTTTGTGATTAGAACTAGCTTTTTGGCTACTTTTCTTTTTTGGCAATATTTCTCATTTCTTTTCAGTGTTTTTGTTAGCTTTTGGTCAATACAGAAGGCTTCCTTCCTAGAGAAGAAATACATGTTAGGGGAAGAAGTGTAACTGTCCTTTTTCTTCAATCACTTCAATTGTGTACCTTGTGTTATCATTTGCCAATTTCCTACTTCCTGACTAAGGCAATTTTCATCATTTTATTCTTTCGTTTTTGCCAATGTTATGATCAAATAAAATAATAAAAAATAAAAATAAAAAGTAAACACATTTTTAATTAAATCTTTACCTATTAAGGGCCATTTTGGAAAGAACAAAATAAGCAGATTTTTTAGAAATAAGCAAAAAGCTACTTATTTGGTGAATTTTTTTTTGTTTTTGTTTTGGGAAGACCAAATAAGCCATGACACAAATTTACCAAAATATCCCAAAGAAAAACAATAAAATTTGCCACTAAACAAGGAGAGTAAAATGGTAATTTCCAGCATGTGCACGAGGGTATTATAGGAATTTCACAATATTCAAAAAATGATGTGACACCATATTTTAATAATTTACAAAAACCAAAAAAAATATAAAAAGCACTTCACAAATGAATTGATGAAAAAAGTCAAAAAGCAAAAAAAAAAAAAAAAAACAAATAAGCTGTTTTTTTTCTATCTTCTGAGTTTTTTAAACACAGTCTTCACGAGAATTTTTTTTTAAAAAAAAAATAAACACTCTTGTAGAAGAAAAAAAAAATTAAATCTATCTTTACGTTTAGGAAACCAGTTTTTTTTTTTTTTTTTTTAATGCTTAGAAAATGTGTAACACGTTTTTACACCTTTGTTTTCGACGCTCAAAACAAGTTTTTTACACATTTTTTTTTAATTATATAATCGTGTTTTATATTTCAAGTGTTGCGGAATTTTGTATTCTCAAACTTTTTTTAAATTTATTTTTTCTCACTCATTGAGCAAGGCACCAAAAGCTACTACAATGATATGTCACCTACCACCTTAGATATTCTCATTTTCTTAATAAATTTTGTCGCATCTTGCCTCATATTTTCATTATATAAACATGAGTTGTTTTATGTCATATTTTCCAGAGTCAAGTAACAAATAGTAGTAAGGTGAAAATAACGTTAAAATAATTAAAATTTTAATGCATTTACAAAAAAAAAAAAAATTACATTTTTCTATATATGTTTTTATATAATTTTTGCATGTATATTAAGATTTATTATTAACATTTTTTTTTTCAATATTCCAAGTTAAGTGTCTGGACCAAAAAAACAAGCTAAAGAGCACTTTATGATAAACTTTAGGGAAATTTGGCTATAAACTCTCTTTACCTTCCTTTCATTATTAAAAGAACTAAGAAAAAAATTATATTTTCTAAACTCCTTCATAATTATAAAATCTTGCATAAAAGACAAAATTTATTATTTAAATATTTTTTCAGACTATTATACCCTCAACTAAATCTTCCCACCTTCTCCACCCACTCTCTCTCCACCTTCTTGGTCTCTATGACTCTGGCCAGCCAAAATCGAGTTCATCTAAGCCTAAGATTCATTCAATCTTTGACCTAGAACACTGACCTGGTTCAAGCAATCACAATCTGACCTATATATTTGAATTGAAGCTTAGTTTGAAGCTTTAATCTAATTTGCGTCTGTCAAGAAACCAAGGACTTCATCGCGAAACTGATCCGATTCGACAATCAACCCGAATTCAAGCTTCTAGGACTCGCGATTACGAACTGGAGTCCTTCGCGATCTGACCTTGGGTTCTCTCTTGTGACTCGTTGTTCTTTGAGTCAACTTCGATGAGAACTTTGGATTTCGAGTTCTAATTGGAATTGCGATTTCAGTTTGCATTTGGCTTGAAGGTTGCAAACTCTAAGTTCGAACGACTTGCAGATCGACTTCGCTAACTGAATCGAAATCAGACTTGTGTTTGCTATCTTGAAGCGAAATTAGACTCGATTTGAAGCTTCTATTGCAATTTGAAGATCCATTGAGTTCGCAATGACCACGTGGAAAAGAGTGCGGGTGGAGTTGTGTGGTTATACATATTTTTTTAAACACAGATTTGAGTTTTGAATATATGTATATATATATATATATATATATATTTGTGTGTATGAGTGTTGTTGAACACATGTATTCTTTTCATTGAGATTTTGTGATTGTTGATCAAGTTTTAGAAGTTTTTCTTTTCAATTAGATATGTTGATTTGTTGATTAATTTGTTTTGTTTTGTTTTTGTTTGTTTGTTTGTTTGTTTGTTTTTTTTGATTTATTTTTGTTATTTTTGATCTAATTTTATTTGACAGAACCAGAGTAAAATTTTACTCTGGTTCTATTGCTCTGTTTTTTATTTCAGATAATGAGAGTAAAATTTTACTCTAGTTCTATTGCTCTATTTTTTGTTTGAGAGAATTAGAGTAAAATTTTACTCTGGTGTTAGAATGACAGTAAAATTTTACTATCAAAAGGTAGTCATTGCCAAACACTTCAGCCGCCACAAACACTGCCTTCGCTTTTTTACTTTTGTGTAGAGTAACATTTTAATTTTAGCTTCAGAGTCTCACAGTTTACTCGTTTTTCACAGTAAAATTTTACTTTTATACAGAGTAAAATTTTACTTTTGTGTAGAGTCTAACATTTTACTAGTTTTTCAGAGTAAAATTTTACTTTTATATAGAGTAAAATTTTACTTTTAGCTTCAGAGTCTCACAGTTTACTCGTTTTTCAGAGTAAAATTTTACTTTTATACAGAGTAAAATTTTACTTTTAGTTTCAGAGTGTAACATTTTACTCTTATTCAGAGTAAAATTTTACTTTTATTCAGAGTAAAGTTTTACTCTGAAATACACAGTGAAGATGGCTTAATAGGAGAGCTGATAGATATGAGGATAATATAGTAAAAGAAATAAGTTTTAAAATATTAGGGGGTTTTGAAAGTACTTATATAATTCTTATTCTTTTGAAAGACAAATTAGATAGTGAAGGGGCTATCACCACATCCCCCTAAACTTTATCACTAGCCATAATTGTCAACTATAAACATTGGCCCCTTTTGGGAAGTGGGTTATAATCCACTTCTCAGATTATAACCGCCTTCATCTCTCACAAAAAAACTGCTTATAAGCAGTTTTTAACCAAAAAACTGATTATAACCATCTTTCAAAAAATTACATTGTTATTATTGGTCCTACTCTGCTTTAGCTTTTTTTTGTTTTGATTTTTTTAGAAATTGGTAAAAAAAAAATTATTTATCAATTGTAAAAGCAGAAGAATTATGCACAACTTTGCCCCTGAAACCTAATATTTAACTTATAAACTTAATTCTCATATAAAAATTAAATAAACTCGTAATTGGTTCTATGGGCTGGTAGTTAATATAACTAAAGTTACAATTATAGATATTAACAATTACAAAGATAATTGAATCTCACAATCTCACTGTGGAAACACTCTAACTTCACACACATAATACTAAATTATGGAGAAATTTATATAATTTAGTACACACATGAAGTCCCAATCCTTGCTCAACTTAGGAATCTCAGAGTCTGAATAATTGAAAAGCTTAGAGTCAAAGACAAGTACAGAATCCTCTATAATAGCCTTGATAGCATTTGCAAGGTTTTATTTGTTCTTTTTGGATTCCTCCTTTGCCTTCTCTATGCATGAATGCCTATTGAGAATATAAATCATCTAATCAGTCTCATTTTGCAAATGACCCGAGACATCAGAGTCGCTAACTGAAAGGTGTAATCATTGCATTTCAATGGATTGTGTTTTTGTCCCTTTCAAACAAAAAATAGAACAATGGTGTTCGCATTTAACTTGTTGTGCAAACAAGTCAATTGGAACTCCCATATATCTCACCATATATCAACATTTGAAAGGAGCACAATTATACTCCAGCAAAGGTTCTAAACTACATAGCGGAATCCATCTACGTATATATGTTAGTTTCCAAATATATCCACCAACATAACCTACTTTGGGTGTTTATTGGCGGGAACTCTCCCCTATTTAGAAACTACTATGACATTGGCCAAATAAATTTGCATCCATATATATAGGAGTTAGATTGTTTTATTTGCAACTATATTATATTTTGTGGCTAGTGAAAAAAAAAATGTTATATTATATAGATAACGAAATATTACAAATGTATTAAAATAGAATACGACGTGACATGACTAGTCACTACATGACAACATGATGTGACAATAGACTGTAAAATATTCACTGCAATAATGTGACAACCCGCTATAAAATATTTACTGCAATTACGTAACATAACTAGTCTATCCAAAATTAAACCAAAAGTAAATAAAAACAATCTTTTTGTCAAACAAAATCAAACCAAAAGTATATTACCACCAATGCTTTAAAAGATATTACCACAAACAAAACTTGGTTACTAAGATTGAAACTCATAATTGATTAGTGGGATTGAAACCCACTATTGAAAGCAGTCTTTAACAACCGCCACATATCACCACTTTTCTCTTTCTTTCCTTCTCTCCTTTTTCTTTTTATTTTATTTTATTTTATTTTATTTTCTTGCCTTTTTTTTTTTTTTTTTTTTAATGAGTTGTACTACCAATTCTCATATTTGAATTTTGTGTTGAAGAATTATAGGTGAAGATATTTGCACAGCTCTACATATTCTCAATGCATCTAAAAAAATGACTAATATATATATACATAAACGAAGCAGATTGCCTCCGGTCCGAGATCGGACTGGACGGTATTGTTTGGCTCGTAGAGGCTCACCATGGGTCCCGTTTTAATAATCCGAATAGTTCAATATGTAAAACTTGTCGAGTATTATATGTTTGTAAAAAATCACGTTGATCGGATATCGATAGCTATCGCATCGGATCAGTTTTTTGTCAACCGTTAATTTGTTCACCGTCCATTTTTTTTTATGCAAAATTGATTTGATCACATAACTATCGATATCCAATCAACGTGATTTTTTATAAACATATAGTACTCAACGAGTTCTACATATTGACGGTTTAGATTATCAAAACAAGACCCGTAGTGGACCTCCACAGACTGAACAACACTCCCAGTTTGATCTCAGACTGGAGCCAAGTGCTCCCTACATAAAACTTAAAAGTTCACAAAAAGAAAAAAAGAAAAGAAAAGAAAAGGAAAGAAAAACTTGAACAAGCATACGACAGTTTTCACTTTGTTTTTAGCATCTTCCAGCTAGGTTCGGCATGGAAAATATTGTACATGTGATACCAGAGGCTCTAAATCAATAAACTTGGTATACAATTAGTAAAAATTATAAATCTAACTTTAACATCTAACTTGCTTGATATTCCATTATCCAGTATTGACCATACTAGTGCCTTCTTATTTTGATTTAAAATATGGTTATTCAAATTTATTCATGACGAAAGAAAATAGTATTTGATGCAGACGTTTTTATATTTATATGCGTGTTTTTCGGAAACACATTTTACTTTCTGGAGGAAAAAAAAAAAGGAAATGTTTTCAAACAAATATTTGCTAAGCTTAAAATAATAGAAGACTTAAAGCTTGTTTTTCTAAGAGCAAAGTGGGTTTTGAAAACAAACTTTTTAATTAAAACTTAATTAAAAAGTTATTCATTAAAAGTATAGTTTGTAAACACATTTTTCTGAGATATTTTTATTATTATTTTATTCGACCATAAAATTAAAAAAAAATGTTTTATAAACACATTTAAATATATATATATATAAATAATAAAATAAAAAATAATAAACGTGTTTTCAAAATCTGCATTACTCTATATTAGGAATCAGAAATGATAGAGACCTCCTTTTTCCTTCTCCCACAGACACATGTCAATAATGAGTGATAGGAAAAAATAAATAAATAAATAAATAAAATAAAAAGTTGGCTAATCCCAATACATTGGGGGTGGTGGGGTCAAGGAAAAAGGTTGAAACCCCTTTTTCCATTAGGAATAAAGTAAAAGATTACAATGGAGAATAAAACGGTAGAAATGCCCTAGTTAGGAAAATAGGTCCATTATCTGTTGTGATCCCTAATGTAGAAGTGCTTTTTTTGCAGGTATATTGTGTTACTAATTTCTAGAGAATTGTTTCAGTTTAACATGCCAAATTTAAATCATTTTCATTTCCCTGGGGAAAAAAAAAATTGTGTTGTACCTTAGACCCAAACGATCAGTTGGTCCTTCGCAAATATGTTTTAGAACACTTTTTCTGAAATAATGTTAAAAAATAAAAGAAATTGGTCTTAAACAAATTACATTTATTTGGAAATTTGTTTCCGAACAACTTTCACTTGTTTGATAATGTGGTTCTGAATATTTTCACGTTGTTCTGTATTTTATATCCGGATAAAATATATATGTTTGACTTTATGTTTCTGGATGTTTTAATTTTTTAATTTCTTCTATTATGTTTTAGGTTTTAGTACCAAACCAAAAAAAAAAAAAAAAAAAAACAACAACAATTCTCCAGTATTATACCTTCAAACAAGTTACATATATTCTAGAACTTGTTTCCAAACAATTTCTATCTTGTTCGGTATTTCATATCTGAACAAAATGAATATATTCGACTCTGTGTTTCAATAACTTTTAAATTTAGAGCATGTTTGATACGAAAAAATAGAATAAAGTGAGAATAGACTACATGGTAGGATGGAATGGAATACAAGGTAGGATGGAATGGAATGTCCATTCCCATTCCGTATTTAGTTGTGTCAGGGTCCAGTCCATGATAAATAAACTTGAATAAAGATAATAAATAAAAAAAAGATTAATGAACAAGGTAAAAAGGGGTCTTTCTCTTATATATACATGTAAATCATTCAATACATGAGGTTTTCAAGTACAATATGAAATTTGAAAGCACTAACTATTAAATGAAACTAAACTCACATTAATAAAAGAAAAATCATGTAACTCTTAATACACATATGACATTCCGTCAGATAAAGGCCTTGTGGCCACAATCAAAAGAGCTCCTCCAGCTCGTACTCATCTTCCATGCCATGAGATGATTGTGGTTCACCGCCAGTACTTGAAAAGATTTTAATAACGTGAGATGAATATATAGTCTAGTAGGCGAAATCTTTAATTCCAATTAATATAATTCTATACATGTATATGATCATGATACTCTACATTGTATATATATATAATATATCTTTTACCATTTATGTCCACAATACTTGAACATTTCCGTGACCTCTCCATTTTTATCTCAAAACTCACATTCATATCTACTCAAATTATAATAACCTCCAATACATACGTGATTTACAACTAGTCTCAATAAATGTACGTAACTCACAATAGATCCCCACGCACATCTATACATCTGTATGCCATGAGTTGCGAAACCCAATAGGATTTTTTGGTAGAGCATGAAATGTTGGGGAGGCATTTATGGCCAAGAGCAATAACCTTTGATGGACTTAGTTTGAAAATTTTAGAAAAAAATGAGCTATATCAACTTAAGGGGGTAATGCATGAATATTTTGTTTTAGTTCTATTGATTTAGACTTAGGTATTTGAAGGATGTTGAAACTTGATTGTTCTTGTTTGAATGTTTTGTTCGAATTACTTTCTTTGTTTGGAGACGAGTTTTGAGATAATATTTGCTTTATTTTGGTATGTTTCATGATATTGATAATATGTTGTTTTGATTTTTTTAGGTTAATTTTATAACTTTATCACTGATCTTTGTGATTTTATTGTTCTAAAATTAGTGGGATTAGATAATGTATTCAATAGGAATAATGTGTTGGAGTTGGTTGTGTTTGGCATGGTTGTCTCTCGTACATGTTTGTGGTTGGTCTTGAATAAGGATTCAGTTGCTCGCATGCTTTGTTGATTGACTTTGCTCAAGCGTTTGGAGGAACTAGGGTCGTTTTGTTGTTTTGGAAAACAGAGAGGTAATTGTAAGGGCTGATTTTCAGTGGCTGGGTGTATAATTGCAGTGGCTGATGTTGGAACTGTTGGTGTTTGTTGTTATATTGAGGCTTGATTGTTCCATGCTATTACTTTGGTGTATCTTTTTCGTATGTTTTGTATTATTGTCATCTTGTGAACCTGTTATTGGTGTGTTGAAAGTGTTTGCACATGATTTTTGTGATTTTGCTATGATGCAATTTTTTGCACTTCTTTTTCCTTTATTGATGTAATGCTTTAATTTTTTTGCAATTTTTTGCAATTTTTTGCACTTCTTTTTTTGCACTTCTTTATTGATGTAATGCTTTAATTTCATTAATAAAAAGTTTTGTTTATTGATAACAAAAAAAAAAAAAAAAAAGAAAGAAAGAAAAATTATCTTTCGTAATTTTAAAAATTACATGCTACCCCCTTCACAGTTTTATTTGCATAATAAATGACTCATTTTATTAATAAATTATTAAATCAATTGTCAATTTTCAATGATATCAAAAATTTATTTATGATAATTTTATTGTTATATCGGAAGGTAATTAAGAATTTTATTTTTTTTTGGTTAATTTTGTAAACAAAAATTCTAACAAAGAGATATTTGTAATTTTCAGAATCACAATAAATAATTTGTATTTTAAAGAAATCTCAAAATGTGTATTTATAATTTATTCAAAAATGGATGTCATTTTCAAAGTTAAGATTTTTTTTTTTTTGAAAAATATTTTATTCGTTCCAAACAATAAAAAATATTTTTCGGTGTTAACAAAACACCGAAAAATTAAAACGTAAAAAAGAAATTTTGCAAAAACATTTTACATGAAAAATATTGTATGATGTCAAATGTTTTATATCAAAATAAACGGAACCGGGTAAATGACAAATATATTTTTTGAGATTGATTAAAATATAAATCGCCCTTTATAGTTTTAGAAATTACATTCCACCTTTTGAGATTTTTTATTTCATAACAAATTGTTTATTTTATTAATAAATTATCAAGTTAATTAATAGTTTTTAATAATATTAGAAATATGTTTCAATTAATAATTTAAAAATTTTATTATTATATAAGAGAGTAATTATTAATTTTATTTTTTAATTAATTTTATTAAATAAAAAAATTTTAACAAAAAAATATTTATACTTTTTTAAATTATAGAAAATAATTTATATTTTAAGTATATTTGCAGCGGACGTATGTGAAAACCATTTAATTGATCTTCTCTTATACCTCGTGTGGGGATATATTTTCTGAGTACTAACACGTGGCCGAGGTGACACCGAAGTGTCAGCCGAGGTGCCACGTGTCACGACAGTTACGCCGAGGTGATCTCGGGGTTGTCGAGGTTATCTCCGAGGATACCGGAATCCGAGATAAGTGGATAAGGGACAGGAGTCCTAGAAAGAAGAAAGACTACAAGATGGATATAGGTAAAACTCTCGGGGAGTCTATCCTTATCTCTTGAAGAGTCCAAGATGAGTCCAGAATTAGAGTCCATGGAAGTGGGACTTCTAGTGGGACTAGGATAGAGAAAAACTATAAAAGAGAGGCACCCCCGGCGGGTCTAAGGTACGCAATTTTTAGTCTTGAGCAGTAATTTAAGCACTTGTTTTATCTTTGAGAGATATTGACTTGGTCGTCGGAGTGCCCCCGGGTGGAAGAACCACCGCCGGAGCCTTTTCTTTCTGTGCAGATTACAGGGTGCCATCTGCTCTGCCTGTGTTCTACAGCTGGATTACTAAGGAGGGCAGTGTGATCGAAAATTCACTCACACAATTTGGCGCCGTCTGTGGGAAGCGAAAGAAGAGTAGATGGCCAGTAACACGCAGAAGGAAAAGATTGGGGACAACACTCCTGCTGGGAGTGGAAGACCCGTCGACCCTAACGCTGAAGGAGGAGACCACAACGAAGAAGCTCGTGATCAGAATCACGCAGAGAAGGGCGTCGGCCAAGATGGCGACACAACAAAGAAAGCGGACAAGGGCAAATACTATAACGAGGACGATCTTCAGACCTGGAAAGACAGATGTCTGAGGAGAGACGAAGAAGTAAAGGAGATGGCAAACAAGTTGGCAGACCTTCAATCGGTCGTCAACTTCATGATGCAAAATAACGTCATGCAGCCGCCCTACCCGCTACAGGACACACCAATGCCAGCAACAAACGCCCAGAAGAAGGGGCAGAAAGAAATCCCCGAAGCACCACAGCACACAAGGAGTGGAAGGCACTCTCACCGACCCTCCAGGGAAGTCGGCCGAGAAGAGCCGAGAAGAGAAGAGTCCCGAAGGACATGTCGCGAGAAGGAAGCAGACCCCAAAGAACATCGGCATGTTCCGGGGCGGATATTGTGCTTCGATGCATCCTGCGGGGAAGGATCAAAAAAGGGCCACTATGAGGCCGAGAGTAGTGCGCCGAAAAGGCTGAAGTCCGGAGACAGCCGGGCTGCAGGGAGAAGTAAAGAAGACTTGAGAGATTACCTCAAGAGGAAGCGAGAGAATGCCGGAGCCGAAGTAACCTCTCCGGTTAAGCCGAGGACACCGTTCTCGACGGAATTGGACAGATTCGTCGCGCCGAAAAGATTCAGTATGCCGAGGTTCCAGATATATGATGGTAAGTCTGACCCTAACTTCCATGTTGGATTATTTTTGAATTCAATGGCATCATACAGTGGGAACGAGCCGTTGCTCTGCAAAGTGTTCCCTTCATCCTTCGGGGAGATTGCATCAGACTGGTTCCACAAATTACCGAAGGGGAGCGTGAAGACTTGGGAAGGTCTGGCCGAGATGTTTGTGGCCAGATTCATAACAAACAAACTGCAGCCATTGAGGGTGGATGCATTGATGGCTCTGAAGATCGGCAAAGACGAGAGCCTTAGGGCTTATGCAAAGAGGTACTATGAGGTGTTCAATAGAATACCTGAATGCAACCAGGAAGTGGCCGTCGTGTCTTTCAAGAACGGCCTGAAGGATGACTGTCCGCTGCGGAAGTCTTTGGCGAAAACCCTGCCAAAGAACATGGAAGAACTCATGGCGAGAATGAGAAGTATGCACGAGCCGAGGAAGATACCTCGGGGAACAAGGAGACAAAGACAGAAAAAGGCAACGGCTCGCCGAAGCGAGGCCGAGGTAACAATGGACCCAACAAGCAGGAGACAGAGTTGAGGGCTAAGCAGGCAGTGACGACGGTGTTCCGAATTCCGGTCCACAAAGTCCTTGATCAAATTCGAAATCAGCCCTACTTCAGGGCGCCGGTAAGAGCACCAGGAGAATTTATGGGAAGAAACCTCGGAAGGCGTTGTGCTTACCACAATGAGGAGGGGCACCCAACTCAGGGCTGCAGAGCCCTTAAAGCACACTTGGAAGATTTGGTGAGGCAAGGCCATCTGAGAGACCTTGTGGATGAGGCCAAAACAAGGAAAGAACAGGCACGGTTGCCTCAAGCACCAGCAGCCCCGCCTCCCCCCCCCAGCACAGCAACCACAGGCAGGTGGACCTCGGGTGGTTAATGTGATCCACTCAAAGGTGAATGAAAACGACATACGGGGGGAGACACAGCGGGTAAAACACCTGCAGCACGTCAACCAGGTCGGACTGAAAAGACCTCGGCACGAAGATTGCCAAGGACCCATGATAGCCTTCACTGAAGCCGACCTTGAGATGGTCCAGCACCCGCACAATGACGCCTTGGTAGTATCCCTTCAGGTTGGGGAGTGCCAGGTGAAACGTATCCTGATTGATCAAGGCAGCTCCTGCGACATCATGTATGTCAGATGTTACAAGGAGCTAGGCCTTCACCCCGATGACATGGAGCAGTCAAATGGCCCGATGGTCGGCTTCAATGGGACGCCGACATGGCCGTTAGGCGCAACAAACTTGGAGATACAGGCTGGCACAAAGAAGATCAAGACGGAATTCATTGTGATTGACACGCCCCTCGCCTTACAACATTATCTTGGGCAGGCCGTGGTTGCATGCAATGGGGGCAGTTCCCTCAACGCTGCATCAACTACTACGGTTCCCAACAGAGCATGGGATTGAGGAAATCAGAGGAGATCAGTTGCAGGCAAAAAATTGCTCCATGGCAGCAATGAAATTAACCTGCAGCATTCGGGAACCAGAGAAGGCAGAAGTCGAAGAAGAGGACATGAAGGTCCTAGATGATGTCGGCAAGGAGCCGACCGAGAAAAGTGAAGAAGCATTGAAGAAAGTCCTCGTCCAGGAGGACGATAAAGAACGCTTCTTTCTTCTCGGCACAGGGTTAGCCGAAGAAGAGGAAAGGGAGCTGGAAGCCTTTCTGAGGAAAAATATTGAGGTGTTCGCCTGGACACCTTATGAAATGCCTGGCATTGACCCCGAGGTCACATGTCACAGACTCAACGTGGACAGGTCGGCAAACCTGTAATACAACGAGCCAGAAGACCGACGTTGATGCACGTCGAAGCAGTGGAGGAAGAAGTAGACAGACTTCTGGAGGCCAGGGCCATCAGAGAAGCCAACTATCCGATGGTTATCAAACACAGGTAGAATAGACGATGACACGTGAGCATACAATTAAAATTCATTGTCCCTAACCAACTTCCTCTAACATGCGACTTGGTCGACGCTTGCCACGTCGATCGAGTTGGTGGACGACGAAAGAATGAGCTTCTTGGATGCATATAGGGGGTATCACCAGATAGCCATGTACCCCCGGATGAGGAGAAGACAGCGTTTATCACTCCCAAAGGTCTGTATTGTTACAAAGTCATGCCTTTTGGGTTGAAGAACGCAGGAGCAACTTACCAAAGGCTGGTAACCAAGATGTTCAAACACTTGATTGGCCGAACAGTAGAAGTCTACATTGATGACATGGTCGTGAAGACCAAGGAACCAAAGGATCATCTTGCTGACCTAGAAGAGGTCTTTGACATACTCAAAACATATCGGCTCCGACTAAACGCATCGAAATGCGCGTTTGGAGTCGGATCCGGTAAGTTCTTGGGATACCTAGTGACTAGAAGGGGCATTGAAGCCAACCCAGACCAGATCAAGGCCATTCTGGAATTACAGAGTCCGACATCGGCAAAACAGGTTCAAATGCTTACTGGAAGGGCCGCAGCCCTAAACAGGTTCATAAGCCGAAGTTCGGACAAGTGTAAGCCTTTTTTCAATCTGGTGAAAAAGGCCACGGATTTTCTATGGACGGAGGAATGTGAGGCCGCTCTGGCCGACCTGAAGAAATATCTTACCACGGCCCCAGTCCTTTCAACACCTCAACCTGGGGAGGAGCTGTTTTTATACTTAGCAGTTTCAGAGCACGCAGTAAGTGCTGTGATGATCCGAGAAGAGAAGGGAGAGCAGAAGGCTGTTTACTATGTGAGTAAAACCTTGGCCGATGCAGAAACAAGGTATCTACCACTGGAGAAATTAATGCTGGCCTTGGTAATGGCCTCGAAAAAGCTAAACCATTATTTTCAGGCTCATAAGATAGTGGTTCTAACAGAGCACCCATTAAAATCCTTATTGCAACAAGGAGACTTAACTGGAAGAATAGCAAGATGGGCCGTAGTTTTGGGCCAATATGACCTGGAGTTCAGGCCAAGAACAGCAATAAAGGGCCAAGTCTTAGCCGACTTCGTGGCCGAGTTCTCGCCAGAATACATCGAACATCGGGCTCCGTTGAGCCGAGATGAGCGGTGTCCAAACAAAGAAGGAGCAGCCCAACCAAAGGCTAAAGAACCAAGGAAGGAAAAGCTCAGACCATGCAGCATTTACATCGGCGACTCCTTTCAACTTTTTGTTGATGGGAGCTCAAACCGGCAGGGGGCAGGGGCAGGAGTAGTGTTAATATCCCCCGATGGAGAGATATTGGAGCAGTCCATTCGACTGGGGTTCAAAGCCTCGAACAATGAGGCGGAATATGAAGCATTGATTGCTGGATTGAAGCTGGCAGCAGCAGCAGAGGCAGATGAGGTAATAGTTTTTTGTGATTCACAACTTATAGTGAATCAAACTACAGGAGAGTTCGCTGCCCGAGATGAAAGGATGTCGGCATACGCAAAAGAAGTCATCAGACTGGCAGACATGTTTCAAAACTGCCGACTTCTTCAGGTCAGCCGAGATGATAACAACCACGCCGACGCGTTGGCCAACTTAGCAAGTTCCATGCAACGGGAAAGACGAGGACAATAATGATCGATTACCTAGAAGGCCCGAGCATAGAGCCACCGAACACGATGCAAGAGGCATTATGTGTGGACATGGGACCAAGCTGGATGGATGCAATTATTGCATTCCTAAAAGAGGGAAAGCTGCCAGAAGATCGAAAGGAAGCACACAAGGTCAGATTGAAGTCGGCAAGATTCAGTCTGACAGCAGAAGGACATCTCTACAGAAGATCCTTCACTGGACCTCTTTTAAGGTGTGTACACCCTCTTCAGGTCGAGGATTTTCTATATGAAATTCATGAAGGAGTTTGTGGAAGCCACGCAGGGGGCAGATCGTTAGCTCACAGGGCCATTACCCAGGGGTATTGGTGGCCCTATATGCAAAAAGATGCAGAAGCCTATGTGAAGAAGTGTGAACAATGCCAGAGGTTTGCACCTTTGATACATCAGCCAGCTGCCGACCTGAACCCGGTTTCCAGCCCTTGGCCATTTGCCCAATGGGGAATGGATCTCATTGGACAATTGCCCCAAGCAACTGGGCAGCGGAAGTACCTGCTAGTGGCAACAGACTACTTCACAAAGTGGATAGAAGCAGAGCCTCTTGCCAAAATCCGAGATGTGGATGTGAAGAACTTCATCTGGAAAAACATCATCACCAGATTTGGGATCCAAGAGCAATTGTTGCCGACAACGGGACACAGTTTGACAGCAAACTCATCAAGAATTTTTGTGCCAAGTTCAAGATAAAGAATTACTTTTCAACACCAGCTTCCCCAAAGTAATGGGCAAGCCGAAGCATCCAACAAAGTAATTCTGGATGGGATAAAGAAGAGGCTGCAGGCAGCAAAAGGAAAGTGGGTAGACGAATTGCCAAACGTGCTTTGGGCATATCGCACTACGCCGAGAAGATCAACAGGGGAATCCCTCTTTGCCATGGCTTATGGCACAGAAGCAGTCATTCCATTGGAGATCGGCATCCCAGGGATCAGAACACAGGGAGTTGAGAACGGGACTAATGATGTGCTCTTAGCCCGAGATCTGGATCTACTAGAAGAAAGAAGAGAAAAAGCTACAGTTCAGCTTGCAGCATACCAGCAACAGCTTGCCAAAGCTTACAACAAGAAGGTCAATCCAAGGGATTTTCAAGTCAACGACCTAGTCTTGAGAAAAGTCGTCGGCAATAAGAAGGACCCCAGAGACGGCAAGCTTGGCCCAAACTGGGAAGGTCCCTACAGAATCACTTCGGTGTTAGGAAATGGGGCATATCGGCTCGAGGATAATGATGGCAAACACTGCCTAGACCATGGAACACTTGTAATTTAAAGTTTTTTTATCATTAGATGTCTGTTGATTTTTTTTGCCGATATGATGAATAAAATCTTAGCAGAATTTTTCACAACTTATGAAACTATGCACAGTTGTCTTTTTTTAATGAGAACCCAAGTGGAACTTAGGTTCACATTGGGGGCAGAGAAGACAGTAAAGCTTAGCCGAAGTTATCCGAGATAAATTCCTTATCTTTACTTGTTGAAATTTGTAGCAATTTACAAGTTAAAGTTAAGCTGAGATAAATTCCTTATCTTTACTTGTTGAAATTTGTAGCAATTTACAAGTTAAAGTAAGCCGAGATAAATTCCTTATCTTTACTTGTTGAAATTTGTAGCAATTTACAAGTTAAAGTTAAGTTGAGATAAATTCCTTATCTTTACTTGTTGAGATTTGTAGCAATTTACAAGTTAAAGTTAAGCTGAGATAAATTCCTTATCTTTACTTGTTGAAATTTGTAGCAATTTACAAGTTAAAGTTAAGCTGAGATGAATTCCTTATCTTTACTTGTTGAAATTTGTAGCAATTTACAAGTTGAAGTTAAGCCGACATGTTATCATCTGTTGAAATTTGCAGCAGTTTACAGCAATTTACAAGTCAGTATCTTGCCGACGTAAAACTTGAAGTTATCATACCCGAGTTGTTATACCCGAGGTATGTAACCCCGAGAAGATTGTGCAAGGGAAGAATTATATGAATCATGCGAAATATTCTAAGTATACAGAAGCAATGGAGAATTACAGACTGAAGGATAAAGATAAAAACAGTTGTATATGAAGAAGGCACAATGGCCTAGCTGAAGTGAATTGTTCTTAAGCAACAAAAAGGCACATCGGCCAAAAGGATGAAGCTTACATTATCCAAAGAACAAAGAAGGAAACAAAATACAAAGAAGAAAATACAAAAGACATTCAAACTTCTTCAACTTGAACAGATGGTTGGCTGAAACCTCCGAAGGCTCTGGCAGAACCACCTCGGCATCTTTTTGCTTCAGAACCTCTGCGTCTTCTCCTACCACAGTCTCAGCATCCATGTCTACTACGACCTCGGCCTCCTTATCTGCCACAATCTCGGCGTCGATCTCGGCCAGAGTATTCTCAACAGTTTTCTCAGCCAGAAGCAGGTCAGAAGATAGCACGCCCGTGGTAGCTTCCTTGGGCAGCTTCTCAACCTCCTCATCCTCCTCTAGGGTTAAGTCCATGACTTGGTCACCCTCAGGAGGAGACTTGGTCTCACTGGCATCCTTTGGTTTCCTTACCAAGGCCTCGTTATCTTTATTCTCTTTGTCTTCATCCTCAGCCTCGGATTCAGATTCAACTTCTTCCTCAGCCTGAGTTGAAGGTGGAGGAGGAGGAAAGGGGAGAGGGATAGCTTCGGCCTTGCGCCACGGCGAATCAGCAGGAAGATCAAGTTTTTTGGCTAAGGACATCCAACCAAGGTTAAAACCCCTGTTGCATGCCTGCTTAACTTGTAACTTGTAATCTTCTGCCACATCGGCCATGCCTTGGGCGTATGCCTTGTCATCGGTCGCTTTGATTTCGGCATCCTTTGTAGCCAGCGCTTCCTGGAGCTCTTTCTCGGCCTGGGCCGCTTTTTCTTCGGCTCTTTCTGCTGAGCTATGGCAACGGTTTTAACAGCTTCGGCAGCCTCGGCCTTTTCATCGGCTATCTGTTTAGCCTTAGTTGCCTCCTCGGCCTGATCCTCCAGCTTTTTCATTTTATTTTGAAGACCCCTATTTTTTTTCTGGAGGGCAGCAAATTCCCTCTTCATGTCGGCTAACTCCTCCCTCGTCTCAAAAGCTTGCATGGAGAAGCTGTGGGCGTGTTGAATGGCCTGAAAGTTCACAAGGCAAAGGTTATCACAAAATATTACAAGGCTTTACAAGTATGAAGGAAGTGGCAGTAAGAAAAGTTATCAAATTCAAAAGACT
This sequence comes from Camellia japonica, assembly GCA_030407325.1. Lineage (NCBI taxonomy): Eukaryota > Viridiplantae > Streptophyta > Magnoliopsida > Ericales > Theaceae > Camellia > Camellia japonica. The sequence continues at coordinate 11,204,357 of JAPPVO010000059.1, forward strand.
TACTTGGACAGAGCGCTGCAACATGAGGGCGTAGTTCTCATATTCGTTCATCTTGGCATTACGCTCAAGATCGCCCTCAAGGAGAACTGCAGTGCTGAGTGCCACGCCGATGTTTACGTCGGCGGCGCTTTCGTTGGCAAAGACGGGCCTGTTTTCAAGGGTAACTTTGGGCTCCCAGGGAACCTTAGGAACTCTGGACCCCGAAGTCGTCGCAGACGACGACCTCGGCCTTTTTGGCTGAGTTGACCCTAATGGCTGGGCTTCAGCTGATCTTTTGGCGGGTGCAGCTGTGGTTTTCACAGTTGAAGTTAGTTGGGAGATGGGCAGAACGTCTTCGACATCGGCCTCAGCAGCCTTGGATTTTGGTGGGGGCTTCTTTGTCTTTTTCGGCTTCGGTAGGGCACCGTTTGGGATGGTGCATCATTCACATCGGCTGGAAGGTCGGCGAGGAGATCTAGAACACGGGCTTCGGGCGCACCATCTCGGCTGTTTTGACAAGTCGTCGCCGACGTTTTCTTTCTGTTACTGGGATCAGGAATTGGGCAGAAGTCGATAGTAGATCGGCTGGATCGGAGGTTGACCCTTGATCAGCCCGAGATGTAGATGCAGTCTGGGTTGTGGCGGTAGATGGAGAGAGGCTCTTCTTCTTCCTCTTGGGAATGTCGGCCAATGTAGACTTGTATGTTGGGATGAAATTCAACACCAGGGGAGCCTTGCGCTTCTGGAGATGAAGGTCCAAGAGCTTCTTCAGGCCTTTCCCAGGGTAATAGGACTGGCGGAAGTTCTTAGGAGGCTTGCGAACGTCTGCAAAAAAAAAAAAACACAATATCAAAAACAGATAAGATTTTTTGAAAATTGAAGAAAGCAATAGCTAAGCAGTTGACGTTGGGCACTTACCCTTGCCCTCTTTTACTGTTCGGGGGAGAGGGAAAAGATGGACCTCTTCATCTGGGCCAAACTCCCAGTTGCCAGATGCAATAAGGTAATCATCTCCAGCCCCTTTGTTGGAGTCTGGAAGGTCGGCTACGATCTTAAACTCGGTGGACCTCGGCTTGAGGTAATACACAAAACCTTTTTCCTTAAGGTTGAGGGCACACATGGTGTAACAATATTGGATATCGGCAAGAGTAATCCTAACACTCTCCTGCCGAGCTAAGGCTATTATACCATTGAGCGTTCTATGGGCGTTGATGGTTAGTTGCATAGGGTTCAAAGAGTAGTAATGAAGGACTTCACGGAAAAGGGGATTAAGTGGGAGCCGAAGTCCACACTCAACAAAAGCAACAACAGGGAAAGGCATGGTATCATCTTCGGGCATAATGGAATCGTTCTCCCCAGCTAGCCTGAGGTGAACATCGGCAGGGATGGAGAATTCTTGCCTGAAAAACTCTAGTTTGGTTGGGGTGTTAACCCTATTTCTCCACATACCCATGATTTTTGGTGTAAAAGTACTAGGTTACAGAAACAGGTTACTTTCGAAGGGTTATAGGACCTCGGCCTAAACCTAGGTATGTACTGGAACAAATGTTTCAATTTTTCCTAAGGATTGATGGTTCTATAAGCAAATCCCAGACCTAAATCTACGAAGAACGAGTATGAAGGACAGAAAATCTGGAAAACAGAAAAGTAAGAACGAAGCTTCAGATTCAAAGATACAAAGGGCGGAAGACCAAGAATAGAGGGAAAACAGTGCAAATGTTCATATGTAAAATCAAGAAATAAAGACGCATTCAGGTGAATGATTCGCAAATTAAATACTGAAGCAGAACAATAATTGCAAGAAATTTCAGGAATAATCAAGAACTGGAGAGGAAAAGCCAGTTGCTTACCAGAAAAGGTGAGGCCGGAATGAGCTTCGCCGAGGTCAGGCGACGGAGGCAACAGTGGCGAAAGCTTCGCAGAAACGGTAAATGGAGATGGTTGCAGAACTCAGAACTTGGGGGCAATGGCAGATTCGAAGGAAAAGAGAGCTTAGAGAGAGAGAAAGCAAGGAAGTCAATTGCAAAAGTGAAGAGCCAAAAGGCGGAGGCAAGACTTTTTGTCAAATTTGAAAGGCGGCAAAACAGAAGCATTTAATGCGCCTGGGGTAACGCGGGCGTCAGACGGCGCAAGCGGCGAAAAGACGGCCTGCAGGCGTGTCACCAGCACGGACGAATAAGGAAAAAACGCGTCAATGAAACGATTGAAAAATAGTGCATGACAGCTCATGCGCGAAGGAAAATTGATCTGAATTCTTGTTCTTAGATGAAGACATGTCGGCCTGAAGATAAATGATCTCGGCTAGAAAGTTCTTGAGCCGACGTACGAGAAAGAGTTCGAATATAGGTTCCATCACCTCAGAATGCCAAGGTAATAGAACCTAGGGGGCAGTTGTGGGGATATATTTTCTGAGTACTAACACGTGGCCGAGGTGACACCGAAGTGTCAGCCGAGGTGCCACGTGTCACGACAGTTACGCCGAGGTGATCTCGGGGTTGCTGAGGTTATCTCCGAGGATACCGAAATCCGAGATAAGTGGATAAGGGACAGGAGTCCTAGAAAGAAGAAAGACTACAAGATGGATATAGGCAAAACTCTCGGGGAGTCTATCCTTATCTCTTGAAGAGTCCAAGATGAGTCCAGAATTAGAGTCCATGGAAGTGGGACTTCTAGTGGGACTAGGATAGAGAAAAACTATAAAAGAGAGGCACCCCGGCGGGTCTAAGGTACGCAATTTTTAGTCTTGAGCAGTAATTTAAGCACTTGTTTTATCTTTGAGAGATATTGACTTGGTCGTCGGAGTGCCCCCGGGTGGAAGAACCACCGCCGGAGCCTTTTCTTTCTGTGCAGATTACAGGGTGTCATCTGCTCTGCCTGTGTTCTACAGCTGGATTACTAAGGAGGGCAGTATGATCGGAAATTCACTCACACACCTCGTACCCTTCAACCTCCCACAAGATGTAAATAAGCCTTGGTTGGGAAAGGCTATAAACCGACTTTTTAAGTTATAATCTATAAAAAAATAAATAAAATAGATTAAAATAATTAATAAGATAAAATATCATATTAAATTTATAATTATTTAATTTTTTATAAACATCACATTTAACTATAATAAAATTTTATCATTTTTTAAAGACAAAAATTACAACTTGCTGAAACAACCTACTAGAATAAAGAATAGCCAACTTCCAAAAAAAAAAGTATAAGTGGTAAAAAGGAGGTAGAAAAGTAAATTGGATGCACCATAAATAGAGGGCTTTGAGACAGCAACTGGAGATAGGCTCAAAGAATGAATGAGGCTCCTAGCAGAGAGATTGGGAAGTTTCTGAGGGTGGTTGACCCTCTCTGCATAAACAAGATGATCGATCAAACATCATCAGGGCCGATGATTTCACCTCCAAAATCAACAGCCCTCTCTCTCTCTCTCTCTGCGTGTGTGTGTGCGCAAGTGGAAGGTTGGATGATATCCACCTTTTTCTTGATCAAAAACAAAAACCATACCAAAAATAAATAAAATAAAATAAAATAAAATAAATAAAAATTTCAATGGGGTTTGTGGCTGTGATGGCACTACCCTCTTGGAGCATTGAAATGAATAATTTCGAGGCAGTGACGATGTATTTCTTGAGCCGGGCACTGAGAACCCGACCCGTTTCTTGGCTGGGCAACTCGGAGGGTTTGTGCGAGATTTCTTCTCTCTGTCACAGGCAACTGTTGTTGCAGCCATGGCGGACTCGCATTCTCTGCTGATCCATAAAACGATCTGAGCCTCACTTTTTTTTTTTTTTTTTGCATTATAATATTCAGACTTGTTAGGCTTCATCTAGGAGTCGGGTTGATATATATATTTTATTTTTATTTGACGTTTTTGATTATTTTAGTGTGGGTTAAAAAAAGTTTGTTTGGATCGATTGTTTTTTACTTTTTAATTTTTGTGAAAGAAAAAAGTGACTTATGATTTGAATGTAGTATTTTATATTATTAATTTTTTAATTTATTTTATTTTTTTTAATTAATTTAGTCAAAAGGTTTAAAAAAAAAAAAAAGTTCATTTGCCAAAAGCGGGATATATATTGTTGATTTTGTAGTATAAGTTTATTTTAGCCTTAATTTTTTTTATTTTCTTTTCGGGCTCCATTTTTATCTTCTTTTTTTTAAAAATATATTTTTATTTTTTTATAATTAAAACTAACAGGAAATGAGTATTTTAATCTAATTATTATTAATTTCATTGTATATTTTGTATATATATAATATATGCATAAATGTACCGTAATTAAATCCATTTTTGGTAAATACCCTTTAAGTATTTTTTTAACAATTTTATAAATTTTTTTATTCTCACTATTGGAGTATGCTATATTAAATCAATTTTTTAGTCTAAAATATTGAATAAATTTAATTTTTTAAAAAATACAAAAAGAGAAAGAAAAAAAAGGTTATTTATTTTATAGGCAAATGTTGGCGAGTTTTTTGCACTAGTTGTGAAATTAATGGTTTTATATATCAAACTTTCATTGAATTAATATTCTAAATTTAATTATCATAAGGGCAATTGCATAAAAAATACTAACAATTATAATCATTTAGATTTATTAAATCAAATGTAAAATTAATATCAAAATCGACTTCATTAAAATTATAAAATTAAAATAACGTAAATATCAAAGTACATAAACTAACAATCTAATTTACCCTCAACCAAAGTCGAGAAAGTAGTTTTAGGCTTAGGAAATGAAGAAATGTGCTGCCAATCAATGGCAATGGCAATGGCAATGACAATGGCAATAGGAGAATTAAGGGCCTGGTGATGAGAAGTGCTAAGACAAACTGAGTTCCTATTTTCTTTCATATGCACTTCCAGTTTGGATAATGGGGAAATGAAAGACCAATGAGCCAAAAAAGTAGTGAAAACTATATGATAAAAGACAATTTGAGTTTGACTCAAGGTTTTGAGAGAAAGATGGTAAAGGAGTAGGTGGGGTATGCCCACCACATTGTAGAACAATCTGGTCAATCGACAATCCTTAAGAACATGAATAGTTGTTTTAGGCTCAAGATTACAAAGTGTCATTAATAACATACATTATCTTTCTAAAAATAAAAAAATAAAAAAACAACATCCATTATAAATTGGATTTGGATTCTTTTAAATTGGTCACTCAATTTGAGAGTGTTTGAGTTTAATAGATTCATTTTGGAACTAAGTAGAATAATCATGTAAAAAAATCAAGATAATTGAATATCAGTAGTTATATGTTTAAATCACATTTGTTTTAAAAAATTAAATAATATAAATAATTTGAAAAATAATTATTTATTTTTTATAATATAAATTTGAGTCAAGCATATAAATTTGAAAAAAAAGATTGACTATTGGTTTGTGAGGTTGTGAGATTGACGTGGTGAGAGAAATGGTGAAGAAGAGAGAAAGAGAGAGAGTGAGGGAAAGCTGAGAAATAGTGAGGAAAAGAGATAAACAAATGGAAGAAAGAGAGACGGAGAGGGGGCGTAGAGACTCTTTGGTTGCTAGGGTTTGAAATCAAAGTATCATAGACAGATATCTATATATAAGTAGTTTGGTCATTTTATATAAACTTATTCTTATAGGCATAATATTTTAGCACGTGCATTTTGAAAAAAAAATCAAATTTAAATTTATTACTCCAGTGCCCTTAATATATATATATATATATCAAAAATATAATCATGAGATAGACTAGAAACACTCATGAAAATGAAAAAAAAGTATCGAAATAATTGTTCATAGTCACTTTAGTTTCGAGGAACCTTCTAATGGGGACGTCATGGAGCTCATTTCTTTTTCTTTTCTTCTTAATTAATTAATTAATTAATTGTTTTATTTTATTTTTTTTTTTTAATTCTAATTCATAACTACCTATGCATTGCACCTTCTATTTTCAATCATATCAATAACACCATGTCACTTTATTAGGTTGAGACTAATATATTGTGTGAGTGATTTTCCGACCACATTGCCACCTCAGTATTCAGTTGGAGAGTACTGGTAGAATAGATGACACTTGGCTGACCTGCAACAGAAAGAGAAGATTCTGGCGGTGGTTCGTCCACCCGGGGGCACTCCTACGATCAAGTCTGTATATCTCTCAAAGATAATCAATAGTGCTAAACTCACTGTTCAGAATATATATTGCGTACCTCAGACCCATAGGGGGTGCCTTTCTTTTATAGTTAACTCTGTCCTAGTCCCAACAGAAGCCTGGCTTCAATAGACTTTAGTTCAATGCTTATCTAGGACTCTTCAATAGATAGAGACAAACTCCCTAAGAGCTTTATCTTTATCCAGGTTGAGTCCCCTTATCATCTAGGACTCTTGTGCCTTATCCGCTTATCTCAGATTCCGATATCTTCGGAGATAACCTCGGCTTTGACGAGATCACCTCGGCGTCATGACCAAGACACGTGGCACCTCGGCTGACACGTCGGCGTCACCTTGGCCACGTGTTAGTACTCAGAAAATATATCCCCACAACTGCCCCCTAGGTTCTTTACCTCTACCTCGGCATTCTGAGGTGATGGAATCCTATGTTGGAACTTTCTGCCAATACATCAGTTTAACATCTCTCAGCCGAGATCATCATATAAGCCAATATGTCTCTTTAAAGATTAAAGATCCCAAGATCTCCTTCACGCGTATGAGCTGTCATGCAAAATAACTCAACCGTTTCAGCCACACGTCTTTCCTTTACCGGATCGTACACTGTACGCGCTTGTAAGTCGTCTCGCGCCTGTATGCGCCGTCTGACGTATTCGTTGTTCCAGGCGCATTAATTGCCTTTTTCCCGCCATTGTAAGTTTTTGACAAAAACTTATTTCTTTCCTCCGTCTATTCACTTTTCACTTTCGCGTCTGAAGCTCTTTTCTCTTTCTAATTTTCCCTTCAAGATCCTCCATTGTTCAAGCTTTCAAGCTCTGCCATTGCTGTTGTTCACTTCCTCAGGCGAGACTCTTGCTACCCTTTTCCGTTGTCGTTGTTCGCCTGACTTCGGCGAACTCAACACTAGCTTCCTTTATCTTGGTAAGTCACCGTTCCTCCTGGTCTCAGTTTCTTGTTACTTTACTGAACTTTACTGTTTACCTGCTGTCTTTGCAATCTTGTCCATATTTTTGATTTTTCATCTTGCATCTTGTTTTCCACCATAAATTTGAACATGTTTGTTTTATGATTCTGTTTTTACCCAATCATCTACTGTTCACACACCTGTTGATTTCTGCCACTGCTCTTAGCCTTGTCACACTCTGTTACAGTGTTCTTAGTAGTTCACCCTTGTTCTTGATTCTGAAACACATTCTTGTTTTCTGTTTTCTGTGCCTTTTTCCAGATTCTTGCCTTCAATCTTTGTTCTCACAGACTTAGGTTTTGGGATTCGTTTGTAGAACCCACAATTTTTAGGAAAAACTGAAACGAACTCCTTCTAGATCCGTACAAACCCTTACCATAGTACATTTTTAGGTTTTTAGCCGAGGTCCTTTAAACCCTTCAAAAAAAACTTCTTCCTGAAATCCGATACCTTCATTTAAGCCGACGTTATGGGTATGTGGAAGCATAGGATAGACACCCCATCCAAATTAGAGTACTTTAGCGAGAGTTTGACATCCCGGCCGACGTCTATCTGAGGTTGGCTGGAGAGGATGGCTCTATCATGCCTACAACTGATTCTATGCCCTTCCCTGTGGTAGCCTTTATTGAGTGCAGACTTCGACTCCCACTCAACCCTTTTTTCGCGAGATACTTCACTACTACAAGTTGAACCCGATGCAACTCGCCATCAATTCCTATCAAGTTATTCATGGTATCATAGCCTTAGCCAAACAAGAAAACGCTAAGATTACCTTAGCCGACATCCAATATTGCTATATCATGTGTGGCCTTAAAAAAGATACGGGCTACGTTTACTACCTTAAGCCGAGGTCCACAGAGTATAAAATCGTAGCCGACCTCCCAGACTCCAACAAGGGAGCTGGAGACGATTACTTCATTACCTCGGGGAACTGGGAGTTTGCTCCAGACGAGGACCTCCATCTCTACCCTCTTCCTCATTCAGTTTTTGTAGAGGGCAATGGTAAAAGCCCTGTGTTCATTTTTACTTGTTTTTAAAGTCTCCAATACTTTGTTCATTTTCTAATGTCTGTTTTTTCTTGTAGCTCTTCCTCAGCCACCAAAGGGCTTCCGTCAGTCTTTCTTTCCCAGCAAAGACTTGAGGAAACTCTTGGACCTGCCAGTCCACAAACGGAAGGCCCCCCTGCTTCTCAACTTCATCCCTACCTATAAGTCGGCTCTTCCCGACGTCCCAAAAAAGAAGAAGAAAAGCCTTTCTCCACCTTCTGCCACAACTCCACAAGTTGCGTCCACATCTCAAACAGACCAAGGATCAACTTCTGATCCAGCCGAGCAGCCATCAACCTCGGCTCCATATTTGATCCCGATATCCCAACGCCAACGCTGGTGACGAACCGTTTTTTCTACCGAGATGGGCCGTCAGAAAGCTGTCGCAAAAGACCTCTTAGCCAGCATCCCTTCTGATGTTGACCTCAGCCAACACAAACCCAGCCTCCACAAAAGCAAAAAAGAATAAAAAAGGCTCAGTCAAAGGCAAAGGTAACTCAAGTTGAGACTGAGGACACCTTGCCAATTTCGAAATTGGCTCCAAGTGAGAAAACCTCCTCCATCCCCGAGAAAAGGTCTGCTGAAACACAACCATCTGAATCCACCAGATCAAAGAGGCCGAGGTCATCTGCTACAACCACCTCGGGGTCTTCAAAGCACGATGCCCTCTGGGCCCCCCAAATCACTTTGGAAGATAAGCCAGTTATGGCCAGTGATAACGCCGATGACATCAATGTCGGCGTTGCCCTTAGTACCGCTCTACTGCTTCCCGGCGATCTTGACCGAAACGCCGAGTTGAGCGAGTATGAGAACTATGCTCTGATGCTTCAGCGTTCTGTTCAAGTAAGTGCCTTTATTTTGTCGTTTTTCTTTTTTTCTTTCTTTTTATACTTTAGAAGATTTTGTAATAATTTCTGCTCTGATTTATTTTTTCTCAGGCCATCCAGCATGCCCCTTCTTTCTTAGTACAATCTTTCGAAAATTGGGAGAAGCTAGCCGAGAAGAAGAGGGAGATCTCTAGTCTGCAGAAGACTAATAAAAACTTGCAGTCAAAGATGAAGACCCTGGAGGATCAGGCCGAGGCCGCTATCAAAGCCAAGGACGATGCCGAAGAAAAGGTTGGTGCTGCTGAGGCGATAAACAAAGTCCTTCAAGCCCAGCTAAAAGAGGCCGAGAACAAGATGGCCGAGGCCCAAAAGGAGCTTCAAGACGCCCTGGCCACCAAAGAGGCCGAAGTCAAGGCCGCCGACGAGAGGGCCTATGCTGAGGGGGTAGCCGACGTTACGGCAGACTACCAAAAGCAGGTGAAGTAGGCATGCAACAGGGGCTTCACCCTTGGCTAGATGACCTTGCTGAAAAGGCTTGATGTCCCCGAGGACTCCCCCCTCAGGAATGCCGATGTCCTTCCTTTGCCATTCCCCCCAACTCCAAGCCAATCCGCCGCCGACGACGACTCTAAGTCCGAGGAGGAGGTTTCGGTGAGGAAGTCAAAAGACGTTGCTGGGGCCAAGTCTCCTCCTCAAAATGAGCAAGTCCTAGACTTGACTCAAGATGAGGAGGTTGAGGAGGTTCCCAAGGAAGCTACCCCTGAGCAGGCATCATTGGACGTGCCTTTCGCCGACAAGCCCTTGACCAGACCCTTCAAGAGATTGATGCTGAACTTGCGGCCGAGAAGGTGGCCGAGATGTCCTCCTAGCAGTCTTCCGAGATCCAGACCCAGCCTGCTAATGATGTTGAGGAATCTTAGTTTTGATTTTTTACACTTTGTACTTCTTTGTTTTTGAGACAATGTAAGCTCTTCATATGGCCGACGTGCCTTTTAATGAATACAATTTCCTTATTTCTTGAATGTTTGCATGTTTGTCTTCCTTTATTGCTTCTTGTATGTCTTTCATACTTAGAATAATTTTGTGTCTTCGAGGAGCACCATAGTCTTGTGTGCAACCTTCTCGAGGTGAAACACCTTAATTTACATCGGCAAGTACATAAGTACTTAGTTTAATACTCCCTTGGTTTTAACTTGTAAACTTTTCTCAAATTCAACAAGTGTTAAACATCATCTCGGTTTAACTTCAACTTGTAAACTTTTCTCAAGTTTCAACAAGTGTTAAACATCATCTCGGTTTAACTTCAACTTGTAAACTTTTCTCAAGTTTCAACAAGTGTTAAACCCATTTTTCTTCTCTCTGCCCCTGATGTGAACCTAAGTTCCACTTGGGTTCTCATTAGACCTGTATTCCAGAAACAATGTTATGTATCTTTATCAGTCACAAGTGTATAAACATATAAACAAGCAAAAAACTTTATTTATGTACTTTGGTAAATGACAAAGAACAAAAAATTCTAATGATAGAAAAATTTCAAATTGCAAGTGTTCCAAGGCCTTAGCAGCTCTTTGCCCTCATCTTCGGTTAAGCCCGAGCCGAGAAGAAAAGAAGCGTTCTTCATCCCCTCCTGGACGAGGATTTTCTTCAGTGCTTCTTCACTCTTCTCGGCTAGCTCCTTGCCGACATCCTCTAGGACCTCTACGTCCTCGTCTTCGATCTTTATTTCTTTGGTTCTTGAATGCTGCAGGTGGATTTCATTGTTGCCATGGAGCAATTCTTTGCCTGCAGCTGATCTCCTCTAACCTCCTCAATCCATGCTTTGTTGGGAACCACAATAGTTGATGCAATGT